>JAOUZG010047530.1:246163-292583 GCA_026289955.1 Argiope argentata
AGAACTGTGAAATATTCTGAGGGTTCTAAGCACTTGGAATTGTCCCAAGTTTTTTACGGGAGAGACTAACACCGGAACTAATTCTAGCCACTCCTGGCAGAATCTTATTGACAATCCAGTGTTAATATTGAACTGCTTTAGGACGCACAAATTTTATCATGTCAGAACAGGATATTGTTTTGGGAATGAGATTTTCTGGCGTCAACAGAAATCCGTAAGTGAAAAACAAAAATTTTATTACCTGCACGTGGATCTCAAAAAATCAGCTTCTACTAACGTGTTGCTATCACATTTACAAAAGCTCTGGTTAAAAGTAATAAGTTAATGACTACCGTAAATAAAACCTAGAAAATTGTCATTTTTAGCACGTGATTATGTAAAATGAAATAAATTAGAAATGTGATAATTTTTTTAAGCAATCAATGCGAGACAAAAAATTTTGGATCGTTTGCAATGCTAAAGTGACTCATTCAATGAAAAGGAATAAAAATATAATTTAATTTTGCTCGAGCACGTGGTGCTTGGCAGTTCAAGAAATAATATTCTGACGTGATACATTGAAATATGCTTAGCAGATTTCATTTTAATCTTTTTCAATTTTGTACTGTTTGGATACGGCTCAAAGACTGTAAATTGATATGAACCCAAACATGCCATATAGCATGAAATTAAAAACTGAGAAGGGCGTTATTTTATATTAATTTATTTTGTAAATATTGCATTTATTTTTGTTTAAATATTGCATTATTAAAAATAGTATAGTCTGTACCCTAATTTGAATCTTTTATTGCATCATATAACAATAAATCTCTCAAAAAGTTTGATAATATGTTTAAACAGGGTTGAAAATAGTTTTATCACTTTGCATGTTTTTCAGGATTATAGCTGCATCTTTCAACGTATCACAATGCCCCTTATAATTACAAATTAATGTCGCAACAATTTCCTGATTTAGATTTAAAATTATTGCTGTCGTTCTTACAATGCACATCAAATATAGTCAGGTCCACTATGATTATTTCGTTTTACTATAATTCATTAACTGTACATTTTCCTACTATAATAAATTTAATAAAGAACTTCCAAGAAGAAAAGTAATTGTTACGTTTGCGCAATATATTTTGATTTTTACATCTGCTCAAATTACGGCCTGTCATAACAGTTTTTAAATGCTGACTTGACCATGAACGAAAATTGCCCTTTATGCAGATGAAATTCTATTTCTATCTGAACAATCGAAATAAAACATCAAGTTCAAGGCTTGTAGGCTATGAGTTTATGTCGTGACTACACCTTACCGAGTATCAGCTAAGCTGTCATAAATAATAATTAAAGATGATTCATCAATAATGACGCGTGCGAATATTTTTTGTTGAGAATGGCTCCAAAATCGATTTAGTATTCCTCCCCCATATTTCGCATCACTAAATTTGTGTCACCTCTATTTGAAAAAGTTTTCAACTTCGAGTTTTAATCGTTTTGGTTACATCAGCTGGACAAAAAAAGCAGGCGTTTTCCTTTAAGTCGGCCTTTTTTATGGCACTGAGTGGCAGCTGTTATCTGAAGATAATATTTCGTTTTACTTTTTCCTAAATAATTACGTGAGTGATTGCAATTTGAAATCCGTTTAATACATCACACTTATTTTCATCTTTAATTTTTCGGTTGAAGAGTTTTGCTTTCAGCTGTGGGAACTTTTGTTTCACTTCTTTGTTACATTTTTCTTCCTTTTAAAGGGAATGTTTCTACGCAATTGCTTTCAGATCTAACTTTTCTGCTATTGGTTTTGTTTGTTGATTGAACGGTTGTTTGAAACCGAGATGCTATATCATAATAAATCCGAAGAGAATTTTATTAGAAAGTAGGCTGGAAAATATTTGTGTGGTTTAATAAATCATTTGTTTTTGTTCGTGTTTTAAATATGGTAATCTGAGTTATGTAATTTTTGAAAAAAAAAATCTTTTTAATTTCCATTTTAGAAATTTATTGTTTTAAGATTTTGGTTAAAAAAATAATTTACCTCAAGTTTAAAATTCGCTTTGCAGAAATGTTGAATTTCAATTTGTAAACAAAATTCTTTAAAGTTGATTTTGAAGTTATGCTAAATTTAGTTGTGTGAGCAAAAATTTTTCAAGTTGAAGTTTAGATTTTGTAAAGCGATGCTTGTAATAAATAATACCAAACTTTCCGACCTGCCCGAATTCACAAGGAATAAACCCTAAAACTGAATAACCCGCCCGTCGCAACAGCAATACTGATGGGAACTGTGGCTGTGTCTGAAAAGCCGTCACCGGCCACTGTAGAACCATTCCCTAAGGAAGTACGTCCCGTCATTGATGGGAGAAGCCTAACCGCCACCTAATTGTGTATCCTCCAGGGTGGTGAGATCCAACTAACAAACACCATTTGCAATATTGACGATTGTGTTTAAATATCTGTATTTAAAGCTTTTGCTAATTTAAATAATATAAAAATGAAATTATCTGAAGATTGTAACATGCAATTGTATTTTAACTAAGCAAATGAACTATTTTCTCGCTTACTTATTAATTTTACTAAATCAATTTCTTTAAATTGACTTGATCAAATCATTGATCTTGATTACCGTATGGATTTCTTTTAGTTTAACCCTTTCGACCCTCTCAGTGACATTTTCCAACGAAATATTTTATGTGCTTGATTTTCATTTCTTTTCAAACCTGATGGCATTTGCCACGTCTTCCTGGTTCCTATGCACGTGGTGAAAATGAGATGAAATTAAATGCGGATGTTCTTTACCTTATCACTAATTTCCATCGATTTTTTTTATTCCACATTTTAAAAATTCAGGACTGAAAGGGTTAAAAAATCGGAGATATCAATCTTTTTTTTTAAAACTAAATTAGAAGTTTCTAAATATCCCATCCCTCCTTTTTTTTTCTTTCGTTAAATATTCTTTAGTGTAGCTTTGAAAATTTTCACTGAATTCGATTCTACTTATTTACATTTGATTTCAAATATCAACTTCTATATATTTAAGAGAGTTTGAAACCAACATTTTATATTTAAGTACAGTAACCAAAGGCTTTAATGGTACTGGAAACAGTGTGAATTGGAGACGCTTTAAAAAACCAAATGTGTTTATCTGTTTGTCATTTCTATTTATCTGATTTCATATTTCCTTTCTTTCATATATGTGTTGCAATTTTTCCTTTAACTTTCAAGTCAGATGACTGTGAATATAGATTGCATTGGCTATAATCAATATATTTTTAAGAATAAATTTCATAAATTTACTCACCAGGGTAGCTTCAAATTTAAATTTAAAACCGCACGATGTCGGGCGTCCTCTGCAATCCGTCGAACGATCCCCCACACTTTCAGCGCATCAGGTTCTCAAACTAGTTCTGGAGTTCATTAAATTTTCTCCGAACTGTCATTGAACATTCCGACCTAAAGTTGACCTTTAGTTTTTCAGAAACATCCTCTTCTTTACCATTTTTCTTGCCACCATTGACGAATTCCTAATCGAGCGGGAATGAAAATTAATATAAAGGGTGCCAAGTTCAAGGACTTAATTGATGGAAAACAGATTGGGAACTTTTTGCATTACTTCTTGGCCATGACCGAGTCCGATTTTAATAACTCGGAATAGGTCTTTTGAGTCTTTTAGAGGTTTCTGTAATTTGTTAATTACTTATTAAGCATACTACGTAATTTTTGAAAGTTGATTAATTGTTGTATACGGATATTTTGAAATTTCTATCTACTTGAATCTATTTAAAATAATTATCTGTGTGTAGTGGATTATAAACGTATTCGTACTAATATATGTTCCATTTATTTTGTTCTTTTCTAATTTACCAAACGCATTCAATTTGAAAATGTGTTATATAAAACCAGTTTATAGCATTATTCTTAAAGATAACAAAAAATAATTTAAATCAATTTTACTTTATACTTTCTGATGTGCAAAGTATTACCACAGAGTATTTCTTTCGTTAAAAAAATGCTATCGATAATTTGATGAATCTCTAATTTTCATTTAGGAAAGGAGGGATCTAAGTTTATCTGTACATAAAGCTGAGAAAACGGTAGATAAATTCAAAATTTTTCCTTTAAAAAAGTTAATCAAATTTTGAATGAAATTCGTTAGAGAATCTAATCTTCTTACTTAAGTCGTTAATCTTGACGACTGCCTGAGGGCCTTTCTCTTTGTAATAAGAACACGAAAACTCAAAAATACAACAAAAAATAGTATTAAAAAATTGATATAAAAAAATTAAGTCAATTCTTACTCGGGTGAACCAAAAGAAATTTTATTTTAATTATTTTTATTAAATAATTACAGGTAATATTAATAATTTATGAAAATATTATCGATTTTTGAAAGAATCGAACTCGCATTCTTCACGTTAAAAATACTGAAATCCTCGCATTTTATCGATTGAGCTACTACCTGTTGATTTCCATCTTCCTTACAATCTGTCTAAAGCTCTATTTAAAGTATTAAAAATTAATTTAATTAATCAATGAATGTTTGAAAAAACTGCATCAACATCGAGTGTCATCAAGTTAAAAAAATGTATTTGAACTGGAGTGGATGAATACAAAGAGTTTTCTTAACGATCGAAATTTTGAACAAGATTTCTATATAAATATAGGAAGAATGTGAAATAATAGTAGGAATTGGATGTCTTTGTTTAAATTTCTTTAATTTTCATTCAAAAACTGAAAAAACTATGTTTAATTTGTGTTAGTAGATCATATAAAGGAAATATGTACATTCGACTTATATTTTCACTGTCGTATATAAATCAGAAATAGTTAATAATTATATATAAAGTAGAAATAATTAATTAAGTAGAAATAATTTCATTATAGGTTAGTGTTTTCATTATATAAAAAGCTCAAAATATACTATATATATAAAGTAGAACCTGCCGTGTAGAGCCATAGAAAAAGTATTCGATAAAATTAAAGATTAAACAATTATTGTCTTTTCTCAAGCTAAATCTTCAGTTGCTGTTCTCGTTACAGCCATTTTCAAGAATTCACTTTTTGGACTGCTGCAAAACATAAGCAGTGGAAGTGTTCTCCCCAATACACTCCCACATACTCTCTAATAAAAATATTATTCCCTAGCCACCACAAAAAAAAGTTTACCTTGGGTAAAGCAGCGAACGTTTCACATGGCATTGGCGTTCATACAGTTGCGAAATATTAACCTCGTGCGTGAATTTAAAATCTTTATTGAATCTATCGCTTGATCTTTGGCGAGTTTTCCAGCATTTAATCCACGGAATGCGGTTAATAGTATGCGAAAATCTAATTTTTGTTTTAGGTGAGTTTTTCCCAACCGATTGAAAGGAAATTGGGACACAGAACTATAATTGCAGTCGCAAAAGTCTCTTACCAAAAAATTTAAATGATTACTCTTCAGATTTACGTGCACATTTACTTGCTTCTGAAGGCGCAGACCGACTGACCGTTTGAGACACGTTTTACCAATCAATTGAAATCAAAATTTAGAAAATTGAAGGGGCCAAAAGTCAAAAAATTGACTTCGATCTACACATGTGGTAAAAAAAAAGCTCAAACCAAATCTGATATACTTATGTCATTGCGTTTTCGAGTTATGGTTCTAGTGTATTTTTCAAGTTTAGTTTAGTTATATGGCATTTTAAAGCAACACTAGAGTTATTTTGGTAAGGACCCCGTAGTTTTGAATCACGGTCAGATGAAGAGGTTGACACCTGAGTTTTCACTCCCCTTTACACACCATACCGGAGGGAAGACATTTGGCCCTGGTGGGTAAATATAACAGACTTGTAGAGATTCGTTCTGAATCCTGATGAACAATCAGTATTCGGGATTCTCCCTGTTAATGGAGAGTTCTGATTATTTTAAATGAAAGAAAACTTGAGTTCAAAGAGCATGAAATTGAAATTCAACAAATGTTCTTGCGAACATCATCTGAATTGTGTTCACAATATCAAAAATTACAAAAAAGGATGTAATTAAAATAAACATGAATATTCTTTATTTAATTTTCTTAAAATTGCCTCTGAATTCGTCGTCTTGATACTTAATTAATTTCACATTTAATTTCTTAGACACCCTGCTCCAAAACATTTTCTTATTTTGTGTTACTGTAGAATTTCATTTATGAGCCAACAATGAAAACAAGTACGATGAATGTCAAGTCCAAGGTCTCATGTTGATGGAGTTGCAAATGGAGTTGATGGAAAGCGGACTGGCCATTTTTTGTTGGTCTTCTGACCGTGACCTAGCGCTGTTTAGTTCTTTACCTATTAGGCTTTGTGATGGGAAGATGGTTTTGTAATTTATTAATTGCTCATTGAATGAACTGCGCAGTATTTAATCGGACGAAAACACATATGAAGAGGACCATTACACGATGATTTCCTTTAAATCTTATTGCAATTACCTGTATTAATTACAGATTCAAATAATTTTATTTGCGTTTTATCAATTTTTGTAACCCAGTGGAAATAGAAGAAGTTAAAAGTAAAAATTAGTGTTCAGGAAAACGATTTAAATCCGTTATATAATATATAAATTGCGATTTCGATTTGATGTAATAATAAATTATTTCTCAGTTCATGGACTGATAAGCTACGTTAATATAATTGTTTAAAATTTGTAGTTGGGAAAATATTAGATTTTATATTTATTTCAAGGAAGAACATCGACCTTGATTTTGCTTTTTATAAAATATGCTGAATTTTCATAAGAATTCATGTCTTTTTTTAATTCACTTTTTTGTGATTATTAATATAGTTAATTCCGTATCTATAATCATTAATAGGGCCACGGTGGCCTGGTAGTAAGTTCTCGACTCGTGAGCTGTTGGCTTTTAAGTACGAGGCCCGATTCCACCGAAAAACCATCTCGTAAGGGGATCAGTTCCACGTTAAATCCGTCATTGCCAAACGTTTTCTCGCTGGTGTGACGTGTAGAGGGGAGTGCGAGCTATCCACACCACACCAGATGTCGTCCTCGTCATCTGACCGAGTTTCAAAATTACGAGGTCCGTCCCAAAATAGCCCTAGTGTGGCTCTATAACGGGGCGTTAGTATAAGTAAACGCTAATTATTAATCCAGTCCTTTCATTTTCTTATTTGTGAAAATTTCAATGAAGTTTTTCGATATTTATTTTAAATCCAAACCATTTCATTGTGCTTTATGTTTGTGTTACTGAGTTTGAGATATTTTTCTATCGAGCATGCAACTAACCATATTTTACTCTTAAATAACTTGTGTGTGAAAAGCGGGAACATAAATGGATTTATCGACTTAGAACGATATTAAACAGTTATTTTACTCTTGTAAAGTGGGCACAGTAATGTTTTGAACGTTCGATTCATAATACTGCTTCCATTTTAAATTGTCAAAAAACGTTTACACACAGTTGAGATTTTTTTTCGCGCATTTTGTCTGAAAAACATTCTTATTAAAAATAAATATGTGAAAAGCTTCTTAATTTTTTTTAGTTCACCACACATATATTTATCAGTACAGAACGACGACAAACACCTCTTTTAATCCTCTAGTTTTTATTTGCCGTATATTTATTTATTTATTTTTGAAATTAGCACAACAATGTTTGAAACATTCGTTTCATAACATTGTTTTCTGTTAAAATTGCCGAGAGCATTTAAAAAAATATTACGATTTTTTTTTCGAGCATATTTTATTCGGAGCATTCTTTTGTGAAATAAAAATATGTAAAGCTTCTTTAATTTCTTTAAGTTCAACACAAATATATTTATCAGCACAGAACGACGAATAAAGTATTTCTTTTAATCTTATATTATTTTGTGAAATGAGCTTTGTGGCATTTTAATGGTAGAGTAATTCTTCTTGAAATCGTTTGGCAACATCTATAAAAAGAGTATTGCCGTTTTTTACTTTATTTTATTCTTTGTTCTACGACAGTTCTTTAGAAAAAAAGAGGATCAGAAACACCGTCTTCAGAATGATCTTTTTTTTTTTTCTTTCTTTTTTTTAATGCATGAATGTATTCAGCTGCACAGAACTGTGACATTTTTTATGTACACTAAAAACCTGAAGAGGGGTAGGGGTGGACGCTAATAGACAAAAGCTTCCCGTAACCGAAAGTATGACATAACCTCTGCGCTCAATTCAATGTCCTACACTTCTTTTTAAAAAATACTTTCGATCGAGACTTTCCTCCTTTTAACTTCAAGCACGTGTCCCAGTCAAGGAGGGGAAAGGTAGGTCTTCCCACTTCAGTATCTGGCATCGCTTTCGGTACCACATTCGATTGCCTTACTGACACATTTAAGGCTCCTGAGCTATTCACCTTTACATGTTATTTTCTTCAAATTTTGAATTGTTGTTTATTTAGTTCGGAAATTTTAATTATTATTAATGCACAATTTTGAAAAATCATAAAATTGCTACAATAATCTTTTATTTTTAGTTAAGCGGGAAAAAAAAATTGTTGAATTAGTTCTATAAAGAATCTCATTTCATGAACTTTTCGACAATCTGTATTATTATTATTAAATTTTGAATTCCTATTCTGAAATTTTTGATATCATGTCATTACATCATCATTGCGCATTTTAATAAATAAACGAGAAAGCGTATTAATAACCTTTAGATATGCTGTTATAAAGTATACAAGGTAGTTTTAAAAAAAAGTTTAACATATTGCATGTACAGTAAAAATTTCGATGCTATACAACACGCGCATAAAATGATATAATATCGGAGCACTTACTTTTAAAAATTGGAAAAGTAATTAAGTATAATTACTTTTCCAATTTTTAAAAATAAGTGTTCCGATATTATATCATTTTATACGCGTGTTGTATAGCATCGAAATTACAATACTTACTTACCCTATGCGGTTCACTAAAAAGAATTTTAAACGCTTTTATAGTTAACATGAATGGAAGATATTTAAAAATCAATATTTAAAAACACGGGGGGGGGGGATTCCGAATAGAATATTGTTTGGAAAACGATACATAAACATTTTTGAACTCAAAAGTAGGACCCCGAACGTTGTAATCAATTGTAGAAAATGGCATTGCAAGTGCAAAGCAAAAGTGGAAGTACATAAATTTATAAACGTTAAATGAATAATCAGGTTAAAGATACTACTATTGACGGGAAAATACTTTAAAATCACCTCAAAGGGGGAAGATTTCAATTATTATTTTTGATTTTGTTAATAATTAAAATAATGAAGGGGCAATGAACTACATTATATATAACATTAGTCTTTGATTTTCATAAGCAGAATTTCCCTATTTCATCATTTATTCAAAACAATAAAATTGCTTTTCTTTTTACCTTCTCTTTATTTCCAAATTTTATAAATAATTGGCATCTTATAGTTAATTTTAAGGTTTATAAACACAGTCTTGAATGCAAAAACGCTTTCTTTGGACTCAAATATTTGAAAGTCCAGTTCTTTCAGATTACTATGAATTTCATTTTGCAGGCAATGTATAATAGAAAAAGAAATTAAGCGCAATCCTTTGACCTTCTATTTTATTTATAAAGACTACATAAAACACATTTGAGTAATTTTCATATATTTTACAAAAAAGAGTACATTTGCATATTTTAATGAATATTTTAGTCTTTTTTTACACATTTTTTAAGATAAAAAAGGCGCCAATTTTACTTCGAATTCTTAATCCCTTTTCATTTTTCAGTTTATCTCTCAATGTACATAGAATACCAGCTTTCATGGAAATTAAAATTTTTAGTATAATGGCTTTCTTATTTTTTTCTTTTCCATATTAGAATACACATATAATCAGTCAATTCTAAGCAGTGGCTGTATAAAATTTTTTTAAAAAAATAGTTTAATTATTCAAATTTTTATATTTTTTCCTTTAAATGGCATGAAATACAGCTGCCAAAATTATATATTTCGGTTCAATATTGAACAAGTATAATTAGAAACAATTAAAAACTTATTATTAATTTAGGTAGAATTAAATTTTTTCTAATTGTACAATATGCTGTACACAAAAAGGGTATAGTTTAAAAATACATCAAAAAGAAACAATATATTTTCGTAAAATAATAATATCCCATGTTATTAATTTTTAATAATATTTGTATTTTAAAATCATTTTTAAATCATTTTTTCTCTTATTGCAGAATGATTAAAACACAATCCATGCATTTGAATTCTGTTGAAAAATATTCCCTTTAAATGCTCATATTAGTGGTAAAAATTTGAAATTTTTTGATAGCGTTAAACGAAATTGAATACACTCAATTTGATCACACTTGCTGTGCTTGAAATCTTGGACTCTTACTACACTTTGTAATGATTGCCCGATGTGATGGAATTCATAATCACATTAATGCGTTCCTCAAGACGAATCAAGTTTTTCAGTTATAGATGTACAAATATATGGCAAATCTCAAATCGTAATCAGCGAAATAATATAAGTATGGGAACTAAATAGGTCTGTCGAAACTGGCTGTTGGATGTCCTTCCATTAGAGCAGAATTCCCACGGGCCTTTAAAAAAAAGTCCTAAAAAGACCCTAATATCAATATCCTTTTAGGGCTTCCTAAAAGGGCCATAATTATTGTTTCATCACCCTATAAAGGCTCTTTTTCTATTCTCAGATCTTAATTTTCTCCTCACTTGGACTCTTAGAACAAAAATTTATGTAAATGAAAGCTGATTTATCTATGTTGCAAAATCGGAAATTCTTGAGCAGTTGATGACCTTCATAAGCTTTACGAGGTTTGTTGAATGCGCAGAAAATAATGATCAGTCTAGTAATAAAATTAATAGGGATAGGTGGATGGATATTTCCTGATTACGAAATTACAAAGCAATATGTTTATAGACCAATGAAGATAATATCGAAAATTCTTATTTAATAATTAGTGAATAATCGTTAAATATATCTCTATAAAGCAAATAGATAGATGTACTAGTGAAATCCTGAAACTCAGGTGCTCAAGAAGCTTAAACAATCTGCTAGAAGTTTTTTTTTAAATGTATCAGTGGCTTCCAAAGTCAGGAATTATGTCAATCACCACTGAATTTGTGTAAATTATTTTAATAATGCTCATATTTGGCTGTAATGTTGTCTCCATTTTGTAGAACATACCCAATGCTTTGTACTACAAAAACGACTGCATTTTGAATTAATTGAGTTATATTGGTACACATTTTGTCATATAAATCGGATGGGTAATAATTTTATCAAAGAGGGGTAATGATAGTTTCACTGTCATTTCCTATACTTACACTATATCTTATTAAAATTATTTTAAAAGTACCCTATATTTTTAAACGTTTCACAAACATCAACGAAAATGAGAGCCAGAAACAATTCTTTAGTCTTTTCCACAACTATCTGTACCATGGCTTTCCGTACCAGGATTGTTTTACTGACACATTTTCTGCTCCAGTAGTGAAGCGCATATCCTCGACACCGGTGATCTCACCGGAACTGCTAAACGCATATCCGTTTCACTCTGCTAATGATACTAATCCCATAAAATATCGACAAATCTCTCCCTCATTATGCGATCGGATTATCTACAGTGACAGTATAATGGCATCTGCTAAGGGTGGCAAGATTAATGCAATCCATGCTGAAAGCTTGCCCGAAACTCTTTGTTGCTTTTGGATTATGAAGATGATTTGGTGATACATTTTAAATTACATGAATCAGTCAAGCAGTTAGTCGTATAAATCAGTGATCATATGAATCAGTCGAGCAGCAATTTTCAGTTGGATACGTTTCCTGACAGATTGATTTTAAATATCATTTAGCATTTAGTAATAGTATTATATGATTTTAATAATATGCAATAAAAGAAAACTAAGAACAGCTCCAATTTTCCCTGAATGTAAAATAACTTCGAATGGGTTAAAATTTATTTTTTATAAATTGTTGACCCATTTGGACCTTTCGAAAAAAGTGGAAAATCGGCCCATATCAACAAAATGGATTTTATTGTATAAAAATAGGAATATTTCAGTGAAAATAAAAATGATATTTTCATACAATTTATAATTTCAATTGGCTCAAAAAACTTTATATTGAAATCAATTTTTAAAATTTGATTTAATAGTTTAGGACATTATTGTAGAATTTGAAAATATGTTAAATATACAAAAATATAACTATGCAAAAATTTAATTTTAAATACAAATAACTACATGACACTTATCGCACCGATAAAATAATATTTTCTTCCTTTTTCTCTGATTAATGCAATTTCACAACTTTTACGACCTTTCCGTGATGAAGTTATTTCAGCGGCTATTAGAGAATTTGGGCTATAAATCCTGATGGCAATAATGGATGAACATGGTATAATTTCTCGTGTTAATGATGCTTTTTTTTATTTAACTTTTTGTTTCGCTAGTTTTCGATGCAGAAATGAAATGTTCTGTTTTTATGCATAGCTTTGAAAATAATGCAATTCAGCAAAAAGATGATATAAAAGCTATAAAAAATATTTTATATAGCTTCTTGAAATCGTGGTATAAAAGAGTTGACTATAAACTTTGATCTCGTTTTGTAATTATCCCTTTTTTTCTAATTGCATGCATGTTGTTGTGTGAGCTAGTATTTTGTTTTAGTATTAATCTTGAGAGAGCATCTGTGCTTTGGTGATAATAAGTAGGAAAATTTTCCTACCTATTATCACTTTATTTATGTATTTATGCACTTATGACATAAATTTTATAATTAACTTTGTCAAAAAGACAAGATTCACAAGGCATAAAATTTCCTTTTTTTAAAAACTTTGTGGTTTATTATTATTATTATTAAAAGAAATTAGAAAATACTTTTTTTCCTTTTGGGCATAAATTCGGCTTTGGGATTGTTGTCTAAAGAATACCGAGTAAATGATCCATAAAAGATACAATATTTCAAAGCCTCAGATATCTAGTTTAAACACTAATAATGGCTTAATGAGGGAGAAAAAAACAATCTCTTCTAAAAACAATGGTTCTTCATCGTTTTTTTTGTTTCATTTATCCTGATGTGTTAAACAAAGAATTTAGTTTTTTTCTACATAATATCTATTCATTAATTTTTTTTTTTTAATTTTCTGCTCCGAAAAAGAATTTTAGATTGATGTTTTCTTAATGAAGTCTGTAAATATCATTAAATTTATCATAAAGATAACCTTTTTTTTAAAAAAAATCTGAAAGTTTTTTTCTAAATCTGAAAGTGTATTTTTAAAAAATCTGGAAGTGTATAAAGCAATAAATAAAATAAATTTAAAGAGATGCTGCTTTTTTAGATGCTGCTAATCTAAAATAATTCTAAAGGTAAATAATGCTAAATAAAATATTTGTAAAATAAACATATGATATAAAGCTTATCGTTTTGCATGTCCCTATTGATAAGAAGAAAAACAAAAATCTTTTTAAAATATGGTAAGCAAATCTTTGTGAAAGCAAAACAAAATCATATGAGAATGTTTTAATCCTATTATGATGTTTTGAGATGGTTCAGGCGATCAGATGATTATCTCTTATTTGCAAGGAAAGTAATTTCTTTGTTTAAAGATTAAGCCGATTGGTTCGCTTTACTTCTTTGTGTTTCATCTTTAATAACCATTTGTACACTGGCTGGTTAGGCCAATAATTAAACAGGCATTAACACAATATTGCGTTTGTTGCGTTTCTGAATTTTCACTCTTTAATTGCACGAGCTTGTAAAAAAATAAATAGAACTTGAACAAATTGACGTATTTCGCTTAAAATGTGATGTAGATCTAAATTTTTAATGATAAAAATAAAAAGGAAATTTTATCCATATTGTTTCTGAATTACCATTTCCGCATGAGGCGGACAGATTAAAGTGCAGACTTTTAGTTGACGGTCTTCTTTCTAAATTTTATACAGACCTGCAGTTTTGAGGGAAAAATATATAAAATTTGATATCATGTTGTTTTTTCTTATCTTGTTTTCAAAAAGACAATCCTGAGTATATATAATCATCTACAGTCGTCTGTAACATTGAGCGTATTTCAAAAAATAGTCCTAACCTTTTGTCTGCACCATTACCAGATATGAAAGCTTTTATTTCGGGGAAGGGGGCATCAAGCAACTGAAACAATATATTATTATATTTAAACTGGCTGAATTTATCGGTGTACAAAAAAAAATAAACATGGGAAAATAGAAAAAGCCAATGAACTGCTATCTATGTCTTTGATTAATTTATATTTATACTGATTCATTATATTCTTCCTTCACTGACCTAATTGAATGTTATTGCTGATATTTTTTCAACATTTTTTTCCATGGTGTGGTTTTCCTGTATTCGTTTGAATCCGATTTTAGCAATTTGATTTGAATGTAAATGAATATTACGGATAGAGAAGACCCCGCTTGTAGGGGAAAAGAGTTCCTAATCTTATATGTTGACATCCTAAGTGTATATGGCAGATATCATTCGTTTATTATTATTATTATTTTAATCATTTTGGAGATATGCAGGTCGCTACGGTCTTTTGATAAGATCTTGGACTTGTGAGACGCAGGTTTTCAGATTCGAACCCCGATTCCATGGTCTGTTAAACGTTAAATCCGTCATGGCCAAACGTCCTCTCACTGGTGTGGTGTGGAGAAAGGGTGCCAACTCAGGCGTCTTCCTCGTTACCTGACCGCAGTTCAAAATTACGTAGTCTATTCCAAAAATAGCCCTGGAGTTGCCTTACAACGGGACGTAAATATGACTAAACTTAACTAGAGATATGCATGATATTTTCTACTAAATTTTTCGTTAGTTATCATGCATCCTGATATTTTCAATAATTGCTTTAAGAAGGAGTTAGCTGTAAAACGAACTGTCATCAAAATCTGAATATGAAATTTTTTTGTTCTTAATAGTTTCTCTTAGTATATTTCATATTTGAAAAAAATAGAATTTCAAGAAAAATAATTTGATAGATTTCTGCTCATTACGGTTATTATTTTCAACAAATTATACCCCGGTATTTTCATAAATAATCAAAGAAACCATTATTATTTGGCATCATTTACTGGAACATAATAACTCAAAATGAAAAGTGTTTGACGAGCAAATAGGTCTTGGATCGAAGTAATATTAATACAAAACTTCCATCTTCCTTATTAGATTCAAATCACATAGAATTCATTAAATATTATTTGCCTTGCAACATATTTCCTATTGCTGATTACTGGATCGAACAGACTTTGAGAATAGTATGTACCTTAATGAATACTTTTCTATTAGATTGGTGCTAGCGGAAAATCGGCAAATTATATAAAATTCCGCCTTACAGCAATTTTAAAGCGAAAAATCGTCAAATTTCTTTGCCAATTTTTCGCTTGCGTCCGGCTAACAGAAAAGAACCCCTTAATGTATATTTTATATTCACATTATTTAGATATTTAAGTTTGTAAATGCATTTTATTTTTTAAAAATTGGAGCAATTTGAGATTGGAGTATTCTGAAAATGTAGTTGGTGCTATTATAAAAAGTTATCTTTTCTAATCCATAATGAATTTTCCGAAAAACAATCAATTTTCTTCACCTTTAGGTGTATTATCCGCAGTTGATAACTGAATTGTCAAAAAATCAAGTTCCAACTAAACTCAAATTCCAACTAAAAGGAAATAAAGCAAAAGTCTATTAAGTGTACTGAATTTATTTTTTATTGTTTCATAATTATTTTTCTTTTTTTCCGAATATTTTACGGATCATTCTATCAATTAACTCACCTGTAGTTGCTGCCCATCAATAGCACAGCCAATCAGAATTTTTCTATATTTAAAATCGCTACTAAACTAATTGATTTCTATTTATTATAGTTGTTATATTTAACAAACGATTTTTCATAATTATTATTCAAACAGGTGATGTAGACCTTGACTTTTGGATTGATTAGATTTACAAATCAAGGTACAAAACAAAAGTATGCTCTTGAATTTTCCAGAATGCTATCTGAATGTGATCATGCAACTTTTATTTTTATATCTTTGCCATAATAATCATTCATATCTTCCTTTCCATTTCCTTACTCAAAATTTAAAAGCGGAAATCTACTGTCGAAAATGTTTTGTTTTCGACAACCTTGTACTTTTTGTAGCGCACGTCTAAAATGTCGAGGTTACGTTTCCTTCGTTTCACTATTCTTTTCGAGACGTTTTATTCCTCTTGCTTTTGAACAAGCATTTGAATATTGTCTTTAAAGCAACCGGAAATTGATGTGTCTGTCGTATTCTTATGTTGTTGAATGCTTGCTTGTCGCACGTTCACTATCTTTTATTTTTGACGGAATAACACTTATATCGTGACGCTTATAACTGACTTCAGAGCTGGCTCCAAATTATTTGGCTCACTGTTCGAAATTGTTGCCTCCCCCCCTCCTTCTCCTGATATATGTCTTTCATTGGTATACATGCCTGGTATATGTCGCATATTGATATATATGATAGATATATATGCTATTGCTATATATATGCCCTATTGTGCTCATTGATCAATAGGGTCAAAGTCAACAAATATTTTTTTATGTAACCCATATTTAAAATACAATATTCATAATATTGTATTTTAAATATACGGAGATGAAAAATGGTACGGAGTGAAAAATAATAGATAACAGGGTGTTGTCTCTGTTGGATATGCAAATGAATTGATTGGGCACAAGAAACGCAATTGATTCTTTTCTCAACTGCAAATTCGGTTGTTTACCAGTACTTACTGTTCATTCTCTGATTCGGAAAATCTGCGCACTTATGCGCATGCGCAAGGAGGTGTTTATTTCTTCAAAAAAGCTCTGAGAGAAAAGGGGTAGAAGGATATGTTTACATTTATTCATACGATTAACTGAGATTAATAATGAAATTAGGGGTAATAACTACCCATCCTTTTACGCACCACTTCTTATCGAAATACAATCATTGAAAAATACTAATAGCAACATTTCGATATGAACTGTATTCTGATTTGTTTTATATGATATTTATGCTTGTGACGTTTTTGTCTCGGCTTTATGCCGGCTGATTACAAAAATGTAGTAGATTGTTAATCAAGCTCTTTAAAAAACTTATCTATCTAAGTGTTTAAAGTCTTAATCATTCAAACTGTTAAAAACACTAAAAGGGTTCTGTTTTAAATTATTTTCGTGTTTAAATTACTCTAGATGAAACTCATGCTATACCACCAATTCCAGGCCACTTAAACTTGATATATCCTAAGAGATGAAATTCAAAAATCTCTAAAATAAAAAGAAGAAATCAGTAAAACTTGAAAGAAATAAGAAATTGGTGAAATTCGCTTTACTTTTCTATTTTTTCAATCGTTATCCTTTCTATTATGTTCCAACTACAGCTTTATAGTATGTGTGAATTTTCATATTTATGATAAGAATACGTTCCGTTTCCTTTACGTTCCGTTCACTTTGTCGTTGCAGGGGCTGAACGCCCTATTGAGATTATGAGATAAATGTGGTTAAAAAAATAAACTGCTAAAAGGAAAGGTAAGAAGTTAGAATAAGGAATACAAGTATTCCTTATTCCTTAGGCACACGCCAAAAATCTGAATGACTGGATCACAGTACAGATTTGGCGGGAACTAAAGTTGTGGCCTGAGGCCATCCCGGCCTTGGTACATCTTATTCCGTAAAAACCAAGCTTCCTCATCTGTAGGGGTTAACTAACCCCACACTTTTTTTGTACCGTTCATAGCGGCGAAAATCAACCGCCATTTTCTCTTCCCCATACTTAAGGTTCCCTCCCAGAGGGGATAAAGAATGCAGATATTAGTAATCTCATATACACCATATCTTTTTTATTTGTTTCTAACTATTTGCATTATTCCAGTATATTTGAGGAAAAAAAATTTCTGGCCTTGATCACAAAGTTCCGTGTGCTTTTCTCGTGTTTAATACACAAGAAATTAGCACTAAGCCGGGGCCTCCGAGAAGAGCGTTATCTCTCCTATAACTCTTATCGCTTCCTTCTCGGAGGCCCCGACTAAGCACTAGAACTTAACCGCTAGCTCTCGTAACTGCAACACGCATACACGCAACGGTCGAAGCTGATGATTGTAAAGTGATATTAATGTCTCGGTAAACGCCATTCTATGCGAGGCGATAATTTCAAAAAATTTACAAAAAATATCTGATTTTTTTGAACAGTTACGTTATTTTCAAAACTCTTCATATGGATAGACCAATTCAAGTCTTCAAATAAATATCAATTCAAAACATAATTGAATATGATCCATAAATAAAAGCATCGACAACACGTGAAATAACGCCAAGTCTATCATAATGTATTAGATCATGCTTTCTACTACCCACTGAAACAACTTCATCACGTAAAGATCGTAAATGCCGTGTGGTTTGTTTATCACAAAAAGAAAAGAGATTCGTTTTATCAGTATGATAAATGCCATGTAACTATATATAGAGAGGTCATTTCATCTACTATCATACTAGGTAAATCTTAAACAGCTCCTCAAATTATTTTCAGTGTGTGATTTCCTATAGCTAAATAAAATTATAAATCCTTTGTATACGTCATATGGTTGGCGCGTTGTTGGCCGATCGACTGTCTAATACGTAAGTACCAAAATTCGTGATCGAGGGACAATTTTCTGCTTTTTCTAATAATGAAAATGATTTAATCAGATTATAGCAAAATAGATACATAATCACATGCGTTGCTTGAATATATTTTACTACACTCTTTCGCACATTAAGATGGTACCTTTGTAAATCGCAATTTGTAATTTTGATATATCTAGAAAATAATACAAATCCTGAATACATTTAGAAAATCTGAAAAAAAAAATCACGAAATGCATTAAAAATCTGATAATGCCTAATGTACGAGTATGTTTAAATGAACTTATTAATTTTAATTAATTCCTCTTTATCATTCATATTTGTCTTGTGGTTTCTTTTTTGATATTTAAATACGCATATAGCAGAGCCTATCACTTTTAGATGATTTTATCGTTCAAAGAGGTGAGTTTGAGCGATAAAAATCTACATTTTCAGCTAAAAACTGCATCTACTAAACTGCATTTTCAGATCTTCTGGTCAATCACGCTCATCTTTCATTTCATTACTTTCATGAAATCGAAACCTACAAATTCACCCGTGGAGTTTCATTATTTTAAATGAATAGCCTGTTTCGTGTTTTGTTTATCAAAAGCTTACACTTGAATTTAGTTGTCTATTTTGAACATTCATGATTATTTTCTTTTAATTAAGTATGCCGCTGTCATTTTTTTTAATATCCTGAAATGAGGATTGTTAAATATTTGTTTAAGCATCAAAAAAATTTTCTGTCTTTTTTTATTGTTATTGTTTGATTGTTATTTGATTCTTTTATAAAAAAGACGCAAATGAATTTTCAAACTTGCCTAAATTGTCTTCAGAAGGATGTGTTTCTTCGAATGGCACACCCTGCAGAATGGCAAACAGCATAAAAAGCCATTCGTGAACAAAAATACAAAAAGAACAATGAACACGCGTCTTTGGCTATTAATTGTTGGCGTTCGATTTTCACATACACAAGTATCTGAAAACCGAATTTGTATTTGGAATACCATACTTTCCAGCCAATTTGGTTTTTGAATTATAACTTTCACATGCTTGTAAAATTTCAGACCGATAGACGGTCGTTTCTGCGAAGTATTTGATTCCAAAATTGATATAGTTACCAATCAAATTTGGTGTGCAAATTTAGTTACTAAATCTGTGTACCAAATTTTATCCATCAAGTTCTTTACATTTTTAGTTATCTTATTCATTTGTATGCAGGCTTCTTGACAAATAGATTTTTTCTGAATGAATGTACTTCAAAATTTAAATACAATTGTTAGACAAAATTTAGATATAATTTGTTTAAATACAAACTTCATCCTTCTAGATCCAAACGTTTTTAAATTATCATGGACACAAAGAAATAGACATAATTCCAAAAAAATTCAAGGATATTCGAACGCAGATATTTGTTTGAATCTCGAATTCTAATTTTTTTGGTGGCATCCTTACTTTATCTTAATATATTTTTTATACGAGAAAGTAAAAACTACTAAAAAATATGGAAATATAGTCTTGTATAGAATAAACTTGAACTTTGGACTTTTTTTCAGAGAAACTATTTTTTTATACAAAAAAAATCATATACTAAAAACAGAACACGCAAAGCAGACACGCCCCTTAAGGTTAAAAACCTTCGTCAACTTCCGTACAGGTAGGAATATAGTCTCTGTTCAATGTCCGCTACTCTTTACTCAGCCGTTCCCAGAATTAGAATTCACCTTTGTTATTAAAATTTTATGAATGGAGATTCCCGTAGGTGAAAGTACACCCTCTGCTCAGAAAATACATCTTATTTTTACTCTAAGTGGTTGTTCCACCCTCAAGTCACGCACTTTTGGATATTATGATGGGATTGTTAATGACATGCGGTCGTTGAAACGTCCATGGTTGATTATGTTCAACAGCATCAAAATTCGTGGAAAAATCATTTAGTATCCAAAAGCTGGTTCTAGCGAATAGCATTTCTTAATCATTTTTTAATTACAAAAAAAATAATAATAATAATGTTTGTTAATTTAAAGTTTTGTTTATCTACTCTTGGTGCAAAGGAAATTAGTAAAATTTATAATTTAGGTCTCAAGTATTATTTTTAAAAAATTAAACCAATTCCTTGAATTTTTTATGGAGTAAAAAAGTAATTGTAATTATGATAAATCAGAATTATTTTCTGTAGTTTAAAATGTTGGCTTCGCAAGTCTATACGCTAAGTGCCGACTTTCTTCAAGTGAACTTATCTTGTTGTCTAACATTTTTTGGTTTCAGAAATTTATTTAACTTGCCTGTTTTTATACCAATATAAAAAACGGAATTAAAATTAATTACAAAATAATTAGTTTCTTAGCTTCTAGTTTGTAAATTAAAGGCTATAAATTAATCAACAATGATGATTTTACTATATAAAATGCGTTCCCTCTTAAAGTAAAAGACATTTTTAATAAGAAAAAAATGATATAAATAGGAAAAAGATTTTAAAAATTGAAAATTTCTTTTTTTAGAAAGGCGAACTAATTTATAAATCAAATAATCATAAAATAATAATTATCTGTTAAGGAGGGTCTGTTAAGAGACGGAAAACATAGAGGGTTCTTCATAGGAATGAAAAAAAAAAGAGAAAAATTGCCTTGCAATACGATATCGCTAACTACGTTCACAGATGTAAATCAAAAAAGCGCAAGCAGTTATCATTATCTCGTTGAGCTACATAAATTGAACAATAACTGGAAAAAAAATGATTTCATTCATTATTATTAGAATTGTTTGCAGTGGCAGAAGCTGACATCATTTCATAATCTATAATGACTTTAAAAGGATTTCCGAATTCTTTTGAAGATACCAGTATGCTTTTAATGTTTACCGCAGCGACTGCGTTATGAAGTCATCCACTGTGTTCATTGGTGTCCCATGATCAAGTAATTAAGATGAACCCAATGGAAAAAGTTACTCTGATTGCAATCCGGCGAATATGGAGCCAAGTAATAGGTCCCGTATTTCTAACCCATCTCCTTGGGTATGGTGATGAGTATGAATACCGTCGGATCCCCCAGGAAGCTTGGAGAAAAGCAGCATGTCGCAGATCTCCCTAACCAACCAATCCAACAGGTAGATTAATTGATCTCTAATGAAAAATACAAACACAACCCCTGACATAGTCTGTAGTTACGCCTTTAATACACCCACATAAGTGGGGAGAATGTCATCGGCTGCTCAACATCGAAGTAATTGCGCATCTCATGGGGGGGGGATATTCTCGGACACCATCATACATTAATCTTGCTGCACTGCGATCGGCATACATTACAACATTTTTGATAAGAATTAATTGCAGAAAAATAAGTTTCTCCATTGAAGTGTTAGGGCAACAAGTAAACCCCAAAAGATAATCATCATCCTAGATTAAAAGATCATCACTCCTAGAAATGTTTACACTAAACATCTCTAGCTCGAAGATTTTTCATGGTCACATGTGTACATTATATTGTTGATAATGCTTTCAGATTACAAAACTTACATGCGATTTCCAATCTATCGATATTGTTTGCTGAAATAGTCGGTTCATTAACTCCCTGAAATAGTCGGTTCATTAACAGAATACCCTTCATAGTAATAGTTTATTTATATTTAGCTTCAAATTTATTTTCTTAATACAAGTGTAACTTCTGTGTAATATAAATAAAAATTATCGCCACCACTTTTGTTCTGTCACATGTTCTGATCTACAAACAATTTGCTCTTAATTTGCCCATAATCGGTGATAAAATAATATTCATATGTGCGATACTATTTGTTCTACAATTCAACACTAATTTATGGTTATTTCGTAATAATTACCATCATATTTAATCGTTTTAATCTATTAAATATGACGGTAATTTCCTTAAAGAGAAAGTAAGATGATAAAAGTTTAATATAACACAGAATAAAACTTGCATTATTATTTAGGTACATAATAGTTGCTATATTTGATTTTTCATGGTGACACGGCAACATCCATTTCTTACCAGTCACTGTGAAGTATATTCGTAATCATTGATGTATGTTTGATATAGACATACATATTCTGTTGTTCATTTCATGCTATCCAATGCGTAGCATGTTTAGTTATTTAATGTGTGCTCTATAACCGCATGTATATTCTACATTTAGTATACTGTATTCCATTTCATGCAATCCCCTGGAAGTATGCTCACGTCATTAATGTATGCTCGATATCCACTTGTTTGTTTCTGCTGGTGACAGTACTGAAATTTATTTCACGGAAGTAACTGTTTAGCATGTTCATAGTTATTTTTATGTCATAAGCATATTTTAGATGTGGCTATATTTCTTCGAAATTTATTTCTTCCATCTCTGTCTTCATTTCAGTAGGATATGTCGTGTCGAAGTTCTGACACAGGGTTAGCTCGTCTTCCCCGTGATCTAGGGATCCTGGTTCAGGCATAAATGTTCTTCATTTTTTTTCTATGTAAGATGTGTAAAAGTGTTCCCCCCCCCTCCCTTTAAAAAAGGACTGTGCAAGCGAATTTGATACGTGGGTATTTAAGACGTACTCTTAACCCTAATTGGCACTACTAAAACAGGAGATGTACCCTCGGCATAAAATCACTGACTGAGCTTGTCCATAATAAGTGCCATTAGAAACAACAGTAACAGCATATGCCATAGACTCTATCTTAACGCTTCCTTTGCTTGAAAGCGTGAATGAATTGAAGGCACCTCTTAAAAAAGAGCTTCTTATATTAGCGAAATGAGAGTATGCATAGATGAAGCTCATGTGATCAAAAAATAGCGATTATTACATATGCAAAAATTTGTTTATCTTTCTTCTGTAAAATGTTCTAAATGTATTTCTATATCACCATTTATAGGAAAGTTATAATCATTTGTAATTGGTAAAATTTCTCAAAACAGGTGTATCGTTGTTATTTATCACAATTTCATCACCAATTGTTGCCATTCGAAAATTAGGAATGCTTCTTGTATTAAAATGTCATGAATGGGTCTCCAGTTTATGAAACTACAGCCTCTTTTCAATAAAAAGTTTTTCCACCAGAATGTCACGCATTTGGCATACTATTACAATATTATAATATGGGTTTACCCAAAAGTTTTTCGTTAATTACGTGAAAGAATGGATGGAACTTTCATCAAAATCAAGTCGAAATTTCAACATGGGTCGTCGTCATTGACCTGATCTGAATTTGGATTTCAGTTGCTGAAATTGAATTTCCTCCTAGTGATACATTTATACATAAGACAAATGGACGAGCTCTTTTAAATATAACTTTTTTTTAAAAAAATTCAATTTTGCAAGATAAAAATCGTAGGAAATATTCAAATATTTTGATTGTGTGAAGCTGTTGATTATTTATAAAAAACCGTCATCAAGATAAATAAAATATTTGATTCATTTCAAGAAGTGGTTCCATTTTCGGTCAAGGAGACCCATGAAGGTAGGTCACGGGGTGGACTTCCGATCTTCCTTTTCCACAGCTTTAAAAGAAGAGTTGTATTCATTCTTTCAAATCATATCGAATTTTTTGATGATTACTGTACAAACTATAATCATCGAAAAATTAGAAACGGAAATTTTAACGAATCACCACATTTGAGGCGTCCCTGAGTTTGAATAACACATTTTTAGAAAGTTTCTTATATGTAACAAAGAAAAATCTTTGAGCTGGATGGTTGAAGTTTCGTATATGCTTGTTGTGCCAAATTTGCCGATTTCTATCAAATTTTGAGTAAACTCTGTTCAAAGCATGTCCGGCTGTGTGGTTGTTCGAATATAACACAATAATTACAAAACTGATAGATTCTGATATATAAAATTCAGTGCACAGATTTAACATCAATACTTTAGACACTTAACAAGTTTTTAAGTAAATTCAACTATGGGTCGACTGTCTGTCAGTCTGTACTTTCAAAAACGCGCAAACGCTATTTTCTCAAAAACATAATAACTTAAATAATTTAAATTTCTAATATGATTTTGCTCACACAAATGCAGTTTTGTGTCAAATTTTGATTCCAATTAGTTGATGTCGAAAAATGTCTAAAATAGAAATTCGATTTCTGGATACTATTAATCGCAGGCCGTGGATTAATTGTCAAAACACTTGCCAAGTATATGACAACAGATTCAATGAAAAGGATACATTCACGCGAAAAGTTAATGTTTCGTAGCAAATGTGTAAAGCGTTCTCAGGAATGACATCTTTATGAGAGAATGTGCGAGAAAGCTTTGGAGAGACCACTGCCGCAAATTTGAATTTGAGTTCAGAATTAAACTCTACCTGTAACTACAGAGATTTAATGGAATCAATTTTTGATATTTTTTTCCTAATTTATTATTGGTGCAAAACAGTATCTTTTTTCTTACTGTTAAGTTTTAAAGAATAAAAATGTGGAAAAAAATAAGGTGTTACTGCGTAACCATGTTTTCCTCCAGCGATGATGAACGTCTATGCCAATATCTGTTTGCTGATGAAGGTTATATATATTTTTTCCGTTTTTAGAATGAGGTATTTTGATTTTTTTTAAAAGAATTCATAGTTTCTGCTATGATAGTATTTCTTTTGTTATTATCATGTGAGAACATCATGGATTTTTTTTGTTTCGTTAAAGGGTTAACAATCATTGAAGGCAACAAATAACTGAAGCCCGAAATTGCGGAGGCAATGCATAAAGCATATAATTGACAATATTCATCAACATCTTTTAATCGCATATATTTTATCTGCTTTTACCAGTATTGCATTATTATTATGTATGCTTCTTTGAAAGCATTGCATTTTTAAAAGGTTGACCTCCTTTTATCAGTATTGCTTTATTATTATGTATGCTTCTTTGACAGTAAATACGTTTTTAAAAGGCTGACGTAGAACTATGTCATTTTGGTTGTTATTTCATCTCAACTCGAGTTCCAAAACTTTGTTTGCCAGTTGGAAAAATTAAAAATGAAAGTTTTAAAAAATTATCATTATACATATATATATATATACCTGCATATAAAGAGAGTGATAGAGACCTGAGGAGAAGTAATTGTTTCAAACCGGTTTAAACTGGTTGATGATTTAAATCAATTAAGACAAATAATGACTTTAGAAATAATAATGATCTCACACGATAACTTGATATTCGCGATCATATATTTCCTTTTCTTTTTTTAATTTTATCTTTGTTTTATTTTTTAACGTATCCCTAATTTTATGACAACAATAATAAACCCCGGTAATGATGTGAAAATAAAATTAATATCACTGAAGGACTTACTTTTGAATTTTTAAATCTTGTAAAAATAGGTTTTTATTGATTACATTTTAAAAGGATTTAATTGGAGGGCTTCAGAACATATTAATGAGTAAAAAATTGATTTTTAAAAAAATATGTTCCAAAATTACATAGAAAAGGTTTCAGTGGATACCTATTTTTAAGTGCGTACCGTCTACAAAGTAACTGCATATCAAAAATGAAAGCACTAACTCTAATTATCGGACTTACGGAGCATTTTTAAAGAAATATACATTAACATGGTAATAAATCAAATTAATTAAAAAAGGATCGTACATGTCAATTTTACTTTAAAAGTTATTTGCGTTTGCGGGGGGGGTATTGTTAATTATTTTGTATCTACTCGTATATCGTTTCTTTAAATAAAGAAAAATAAGAATTAATAAGAAAATAATTATTAAATTTCTGGGTTTAATTTAAAATTTAATTATTTTGAGTTTTAAAAATATACAGTCTTAGCATAATTCTATCTGAAACAAATATGCCATCTTACTATTTAACTTAATTTTGGAGAATTATATTGGGAATTTCGAGAGTCATCCACATGATAATCTCATTTAAAAATAATCTCATGATAATCTCATAACAAAAAAACACAAATTCGATTTTTATATACTATAAACGGCATACCAGAAATTAATCGCGAGAAACTCGCCAAAAATTCTGCGAAAATACTGAATTCACACCAAAAGTTAATATTTTCTAATTATTGTATGCCAATGACATGCAATATTTTTTTCTACTTTAACTGAAGTCCTCAAGGTATCTGAAGTTTTCTGGGGAGCGATAACACCTTTATTAGAGGATATACGAGAAAGTTTTGAAGAGACTATTTCCAGTAAGTATTTGTGCATGAAAAACAAAATAACATATTGCGCAAAACTTTTGCATTCATTTTGAAGTTAACTGTAAAAAAAAGTGATTGACGCACAAATTTTAAAGTCGGCGAAAACAAAGAATGTGAGAAACCTCATTTTAAACATACCCCATCTTTAGTCACAGCTAAACGTGCATAAATGACACTTTGAAACATAATTACATATTTCACGTTTTCGTAATTGACGTTAAAGGAAGTCAAGAAAATTAGACTGGCGATGAAAGTATGCTTATTTCTCTGTTAAGGTATGAATTAGATAGGGTTCTTGGCAGATGGAGTGTCTTATTCTTTCTGGAAGAGAAAATAAAGGATGTGAGAAAAAAAATGAAAGCTCGTGTAGTACCGCTGTCCTTCAAAATCTTCTCGCAAGGTCTGTACACAAAGACTTCTTGTTCATGACCGTGAAATCGAGGTTTTGTTGTAAAATGATGTTTCACACCCAAAATGATTGCAAATGTTTGGCAAAAAAAATTTACCTTCAAACGAAACTGATTTATTTACATCCCAGCATTTTTCATCTATCGTTTGAAGAAAATTCTTTTGGAGCAAAAAAAGAGTCGTTTGGTATTTGGCCTTCACGAGACAAAACTGTTGCTTAAAAATATTTGTAAAATTATGTAAAACTTGGTTGGTCACTCTATTTTTATTTTTATTTTCTAAACGTGTAATTTGTGTGTGTGTGTGTGTGTTTTGTAACGTCTAAATCTTGGTTCGTAAAAATGTAAATAAATAACTGCTCTAACAAGCCTTTAGACAAGATTTATGGAAACATCTCATCTTTTTTTGAATGCCTTATTTGAATGATTTTTATCGCCATAGATATCTCACTGTGTAACTTATTGTATATCTCTATTTCGTAGAATTGTTTTAAGCTTATTTATTCACTTAATTACTGCTTGTATACGTACAACTATTATTAAGTTAATTTCATGTCTATTAAAAATAATTAACACTATAAAAGATAAGATCCTTAATCTGCACACTTCACTTTTTCTATATTTATTATTCATACGGATTTTCACCCCATCAAAACTACCTCGTTATTAATTTCTTGTTCAAAATATTTATCTAACTTTTCTTCTTTGTCCATATGTTTTCTTCCTTATATTTATTAACAAACACATGGAAATAAAATAAAATGACATAAATGTATTATTTAAACATGATAGTTCTCTTTTTAAAAAATTTAGGTGGTTCGATTTTATTATTTTAACTTTTTTTAAAGTTAATTTATGTATCTGTTGTTTGAGCTAATATTTCATAACTATAATTTGGTTTAATTTAGTCATATTAACGTCCCGTTGTAAAATAAGCATTAAAGTTATTTTGGGATGGACCTCGTAATTTTGAACCGTGGATAGATGTCGAGTACCTCAGAGCTAACCCCCCCCCCCTACAAGACAGTTCTTCGGTGAAATTGAGTCTCAAGCTGAAACAATACGGGTCACGAGACAAGGCCTTACCACCGCGTCCACATAATGAAACTTTTAAAATTAATTAAATTTTTAATTATTTTTTAAATACGAATAACAGTTATTTCTATTTTTCACATAAAGTTATTTTTATAGTGCTTCATAGTTAAGTAAAATAAATTGTTGATTCGTAAAAGATTTAATATAAGTAATGAAAATTGTGTAAACTGTGGAAATATATGTTGTTGTTGTTGATCATAAAACGTTCCGACAAGCCATGTTATCAAATATGTTAAGCATGGTGCTTAATTCTTTCTAAGAGAAGGGGGTTGGGGAAGAAAAGTCAGAAAATTGAAGACCATGAAAGTTTCTTCTAAAACTATAACTGTGTATAATCATCCACCGCCGGCTGTACCACTCGTCTGGGCTAAAAGTATTCCCGCTCTTATGGCCTGCGTCATTATCGGGTATGAAACTGAACTTTTGTTCTAACAACTTAGATAGGCTATTTAAATTGACTGATTTATTGTCGTACGAATAAATCTCAGCTTGAATAAAAGGTAACTAGAAATGTTGAAACAATTTTTAACTATACCTTGACAAATTAAGCCTTTTGCTTCTACTTATCAATCAGACTTTCCATTGAATGTTTAATTTATATTGCCATTAACATATTATATATGTATATGAAAATGGTTATTCTTAGTAGTATCTTTGAATTACACAAATTAATGAAAATTCAAAATTAAAATTTCCCTCTATTTGTGTTCATGCCGGCTGGAATAATAAAAATTGCATAATTCAAACAGTTGAAGCTTGCATTCGATAATAAAATAAGCTACTTTTTACACATGATTTCGTGTAAAAAAAGCTTTCTCATTGCCATCTTTGTTTCTATTCAACCTCTCAGTTATATCAACTTACTTTAATTTCAAGACGTCTTGAAAACCTATTTTTCTTATACATAAAGTATTGTTTCCATCGCGAGAGTCTCGAAGTCATTCTTAAACAATGGCAATGAATGTCTTCAACCCGACCGGTTCAAATGTCGTTTTCTGTGCCTCTTTTTGTCGCTTCCCTTCTATGTGGATCAAGGTCAGTGCAGAAATCTCCCACACAGGTTTTATGCCCAAAACAACTATAATAATAGTTTTTGGCATCATTGCAAAAATATCCCGTTCTTAAAGGAAAGAAGTTATGCAAGAACTATTGACAACTGATCTCGCAAACTATCGCCACTTGGCGAAAAGGCCATCTCTGTTATCTTAATTTTTTTATCATTCTAAATAAAGAACTTTTTTATTTAATTGTTATTTTATCTGATTTAATTGTTATGAAAACTTATTTGAAGGTCTGTCGATGGAATTGGTCTTAGGAGCAATCTATAAGGAGGAAGATGCGACTCTATTGACAGACCACAGCGAAATCCCACTGTCCCAACCCCTGATTTGGGGGGGGGAGAGATTGAAGAAGTGTTTGATGTATGAAGGAGCCTGCATGATAATATTTTGCCTCGAACCCATATCGACTCTCAATACCCTTGGTGTAACCTTTAATGATATAATGATAGGGTGAGGGATGTGCATAATTTTATAGATGAATGTCCGAAAAGAACACAATAAATAACACAATTTTGGAATAAACTCCAATTTGTTTCCCACTGGAGGTTATGGTTTGTATTCGGAGAGGACAAATAAAACGCATATGTTTGTATCGAGGTACAAAAGAAAAGCAAGATAAATTTTTATACTCGAGACTTTTATTAAGACATTCTTATGGGGATTTCTTTGGCACATGTCAGTTTAGAAAAAGGAAATTCAAGCCTTTTTGCAAAGTATTCCGTGAGTGTTTCGGATTTTTATCGCTTCCAATATAGCGTAAGAATTTTTAGAGCGCGTGGTAGAAATAAATAAATAAATAACTGGGGTTTTGATTAAGAAATAAGAACATTTTAAAATAGTGCACTTAAGGTTAAAAAATAATAAATCAGTTAAAATTTAAATTAGATTAAGAGATATCACTACCAATATGACTTGAATATCTCAAATCCAAAACATTAAGGATTTTTGCTTTTTCTAAGACAAATACGATAAGGAGTCTAAAAATATAATAGGCTCTTCTCTATTTATATTTTCTAATCAACTGATAAAAATTTATTTAATTCATACTTCTAATGCTTGAATAGGAGTTAAAGATTCTTCGTTTTCGTCATCCAGAATTTCTTTAATCTCTGAAATGCGGAGCGAAATTATTAAAATCGTCAAGAAAATACAACTTTTAAATCTTGAAGAAGTTTCGTTATTTTAGATCTCTTGGATTACTGGGGGAAAAAATCAATTCTGGAATTGTATCTATAGAAGAACACAATAACTAGAAAAAAAGAATGAATGAAATTATACAATGTGCTCTTTTTGACAAGTATTAAATTTTGGAGGTGATCTATTTATTCTGTTTATAAGAAATGTTTGTCTCGCGCACATGAAGATACAACTCAAAAACCTAAGAATCTGGAAACCTGAAATCAGGCACGTGGCTCTATTTTTAGAATTGCAGATCAGTATCATCTTTGAACCGAGTCTGCCGATGGGTTTATCGTCAGTTATTACAGATTTGAATAGCAATTCCTCCATGCTAAATACATAAATTTTAATATGTGATATTTACATCGAAATCGTAGATAAGTGCCAAATTTTGAATTCCCCGGTCTGAAGATAAGAGAATTGTCACCTCATACGCAATTTTCTTATATGTACGACGGTCAAACAATAAATCATCATATTATGGATAAAAATGATGAATCCGACGGGAATTTAGGACGATTCTTTTATTATTTATACTCAATTTCTTTCTTTGCTTGACGAAGTCAAACATTGAATTCACCTTATTGTGAAAATATGCAATAAAATGAAAGGGAATATAAGATAGTTTATTAATTTTATTTAATTTATTTTTCGCTACTACGAAGTCAATCAATAAATCGATATATTGTGGTTAGAAATTGTTAACCCAGTGAGAGTTTAGAAGAATATTTTTATTTACACTCAATTTCTTTCTCTGTGTAACGAAGTCAAGCAATAAATCGTCGTAGTGTGAATAAAAATGAGCAATCCGATGGGAATTTAGGACAAATCTTTAATTATTTACACAGTTTCTTTCTCTGAATGATGGAATGAAACAGTAAATTAGCTTTATTGTATTGCAATAACTTCAAAAGGAGTTTAGAGCAATTGATGTATAATTATAATTAATTTCCTTTTCTGCATGACGATGTAAAACAGTATATCGTCATATTTTCGATAAAAATTATGAGTTCAACTGGAGTTTGAGACAACACTTTTATTATTAACACTCAAATTCGTTTTCTGTGTGACGAAATCAAACCGTTGATTAGTCTTATTGGTGAAATATACAATAAATTGAAAAGTAATTTGGAGCAATCGGTTCATTAATTATAATTAATTTCTTTTTCGTAAGATAAAGTCTAACAATAAATCCTATATCGTGAAAATATATGATAATTTCTACAGGAATTCAGAGTAACTACATTCTATAACAAAAAAAAATCGATGCACCTAGAAGGAGTTGTCCGATTGAGACGAAAATTGGTGGATAGGAAGGCAATGTACAAAATAAAAAAAGGATTAAAAACATATAGCTATTGAATAATTTATTTCAGAGAACAGTAACAAATTCAAAAAGGTGTTGACCCACCTCTAGACTGATAAAGCTTCCGGATGTTCTCCTGCGATATTTCCTGCCAAATTCGCTCCAATTTTCGAATGAGATCATCAACATTCCGTAGCAGATGCAATTGCCTTCCCATCATATCCTAAACATTTTCGATGGGAGAGAGATCTGGCAGGCCAAGGAAGTGTTTGACAATCTTGCAGTTCATAGCAACACGTGATGCAGAAAAACTAGCCGAGGGTACCGTAAAAGGAACGGTAGAAAAACAGGTCTTAGAATGTCGTCGACGTACCGCTGTGCAGCAACTGTACCTCTAATGACGACCAAAGGAGTTCGGCTATCAAAGGCAATAGAGCCCCAGACTATAATGCCTTGTTGAGGACCGGTGTGACGTACAATAGTGAAAGCAGGATCCCCCCCCCTCTGTCCTGGGTGTTTACAAACACGTCTTCGATTATCGTCAGGACACAGTTGGAAGCGGAATTCGTCGCTAAAGACCATATGTCCCCAGTCGGCATCATTCCAACCTGATTGAGCCATGCATCACTGTAATCTGGCTCGGCAGTTTTCAACGGTCCGCGCGAGCGTAGATTTCACTGTCTCAACCGTCTGTGAAGGGTCATGGTGGACATTGGTGTCTAGGTTGAACATCTGATGGTTGATAGAGATAAAAAAGGCGCTGTAAAAGCTGATCAGACAATCACTCTGTCTTCATGATCTGTTGTGGCCTTGTGTCGACTTCTACCATTCTGACGCTGAACTTTGCCATTTTCCATCCATCCTCGCCAGCATCTTCGAATCGCCGCATCGCCTCGACTCAAATGACAAGCGATTCTCCGATTTGTTCAACCAGCCACTTTCAATCCAATGATACGAATTCTGTGAGATTCTGACAATTGCTCGTTATGAGCACGAATTCTGCGGCGAGGCATTTTTTTCAGATGTTGAAAGATAATCTGGATAGCAATCAAACCGAAAGTTTTAACAACCGTTGAAGAACTGCTCCTTATACGCATCTGATGGATGCGCAGTTCCTATTCGCTGTCGATCAAACTATTCATTCATTGGATACCAAAATTTAATCATTTGCATATCTGATTATTTTTTAACTTGGTGATGTAGGTGTGTTTTCGACTTAACGGTTTTTACTATACTTGAAGATGTACAGTGGAAGCTGATAAATAAAAATTTATTTCTATTGTATGTTGGAGAAATTTCCACACTTACCTGGAGTGTCGATAATGTTTCTGCATTTGCCCCTCCCACTATAGAGGAACATTATATAAGGCGCGATGTAGGAACAGTGGGAAATAAGTTCAAAGAGAGAGAGAGAGAGCTAAGTTAGTTGGCTTGACTTGAAAGAACGTCTTTTCTTTCAAGAACAAGAGCTTTGCTATTACCCGTAATTATCGGATTGAAAAGTGTTAATTTCCTTTATATTTGCAGTTCGTGTAGTATGTATTTAGTAAACGTTTCATATACAATGAAATCTACATTTTCACACCATTTTTGAGAAGATTTTCGTAACAATATGTTTTTGAACATTTCAAAGCCATCAAACTTTTCTTATATTTGTATTTTCGCAAGAACAAAACAAACAATAAAATCGTCATTCCGTGGCGTATCAAAATTCAGACACATCCTTTGTTCGTGATTTTATTTTAAACAATGCTTCCTTATAAGCCATTTCTATTTCCATTCAATCCTTTTGTTATATCAGTTTACCTTTATTTCAAGATCTCTTGAAAATCCAATTTTGTTCTTCAGATCAGGGCCAGTACTTTCGGTGCAAATATTTATTTAGGGAATATCTAAGTGGATGATCAACAATGGAAAAGAATATCTCTGGCACGATTGGATCAAATAACCTTTTATTTTCGTTTTTGTCACCTTTCTCAATGTAGATCAAGGGCTCTAAAGCAACCTTTCACTTTGTACCCAAAAAACTGCAATCATATTTTTGAAATTAGTTTTCTGTTTGAATAAATATTTTGATTTAAATATCGCTAGTGTTATTTTTTCAATGTGGTAAGCTTCAGAGTTTCTTCATTTGGTGTAGTATAATCCGATCGATTACATTAGAAATTCAAAACGGAATTTTTTTTTTAAATGCAGAATGAAATTTTATAGAACCATTCTTCATAAAGTGATGCAGACACAATTTTTTGGACATTTCTCAAACGAAACATTTTTGATGAAATGTTTAAGCACAATTGTCGAAACCTCCCCAACCTTCATATCTTAATAAAATGCTTTATAATTAATGAATTCGAGAATAGATTTCAATACTGTGACTTACAGGTATGATAATAAATAATAAACTATTCTTCAAAAATGCTTCATGTTATATTTCGTGATTTGACCAGTTAACAGCTTCGAATTTTTCAGAAAAGGCATATATCTAAATTGTCATAAAAATATATATCTATACATAATATAGAATGAAGTATCCTGAAAGCGTCTGCATGTTGAAACCACAAAAATTCGAGAAATAATAAACGAATATTGGAGAAATTTATACAATTTTGTAGACCATTTATTGGGGAAAGTTTTAGCACTCTAAAATCAAATCAAAATAAAAAGAGGAGTTTTATAATTGCGATTTTTATTAATCCATGCATGCGCGTAAACCTCAAAGTATGCATGTGCAAATAGCTAGAGCTTTGGAGCTTTGGTATGCATATGCGATACATTTTGTTGTTTACGTCTGATTCTTAACAGCGATTCATGTCTCATTATGTCGAAAAGAGGAAATCCAACCTCGAAATGACCGCTTGTGTTTTGTCTACGTGCATATCATATTTTTACCTTTGTAACAGTCTAAATATTTCTGAATATGTGCTTTAAAAAATGGTTTTGTAGCTATTTTTGATAATTTCTAAACATATTTTTGTTTGTTTGATGTTGCGTAACATGACCATGTCATATTGGTGGAGGTTAGACTTAAGTTTAAAGCTAATTTTAATTCTTGGATGCTATGCCATGGTTAACACCTTGCGGGTACTGATAGTATTATATAGATATAATAAGATATAAAAATTAAACAATTATTATATAAATATAAAAATTTTCCTTGAATAAACACGTCGTAATACAACATGTTCCCATGACGAATATACTCCTCAAAAACAGTTAACTGGTTAAAAAGCACTTGCAGTTTTTAGTGATGTATAAGATAAAAATGTTAACAACGTAGATAAATAATCAAACAATGATGATGACTATGACGAGTATACTCGTCAAAAACAGTTAACTGGTTAAAAAAACATTTTCAGTTTTTAGTGATGTATAAAATAAAAATGACAGCAAAATATATGAATTATTAAATTAAAATAGAGTAAACAATTTTTACTAAATGAAAAATTTGTCTATAAGGATAAAGAAATGTGATCTTACTAAGGGTATCAACACAGATTTTCAATCAATGCCACTCCTTCTATAAGGGTTACCTGAAATGTCAGATGATAATGGGAAAATCAATTTCGTAAACGAAAATATTAAAAGACGTATTTTCTAAAACAAAAGTTAAATAAAATATCACTCTAATAATAGGTAAATATGTAGATGTAACTCAAATAAATTTTGAAATTCTTCATATAAAATTCCAACAAAATGGCATGGGAAAAAAGGTAATCGGGGACCAAACTATTGTTCTCTGAGGTGAATATCTCAATTGTATTAAGGGATGTTTTCTGTAGTCTTTTCGTGCGTTCTAAAATTATCAATTGTAATTCTCTTCTCAGCGTTTTTAAATAGTGACCTTGAAAAAGGCTTAGCTCATCCAAACAAGAAAGTACATGTGTATAATTCTTTGCAGTGGTCATCATTTGTGAAATTATGAAAAAAACCCGACTTTTGACAGGTGTTCAATTGTGTTCAGGAGACTTAATAGAAACTTCCCGCTGTTAAAATCGTTATCTCTGGTCACCTATCATCCTGCTGTGGTAATCTCAGAGTTACAAAGAGTAATTGGCGTTACCCAAGAGATAAGCAATTTTCTGTTGTCCCACGCAAATTTCATGCTGATTCCCGGAAAAGTTTACCCAAATTTAATTGCATTAAGCTCATCATTGCAAGTTGTGGAACGAGTTTTAAAGCCGTCGAGGAGTTTAAATACCGATACATTTTAACTCTGCAATCATGTTCAATTTTGAAAACAATTTTTAAAGAGGAAAGGAATTTTAGATTTTGTTATCACATCGTTTCTGCAATGAAACTATTAAATTTTTAAAATTTATGTAGTCATTATTTTTTTAAAATATCAAAAGGCTTGTAAACATTTGATATAACCAGATGTCTTACTTTTCGCATCTTCATTCCTGTCTGTCCGACAAAATGAGTTTTATACTTTAAAGACATTTGCGGTGTTTGATTGTATATTATAATTTATAATCTTATAACTATTTTGTTTTATTTTTAATGCATTCTATCATTAAAATGCATTCTCTCATTTTACTTTGATAATACTTAACCTTCCGTTAGTTGCTTCATTCCTTCCGACATAATTAGTCATCTTGCATTTACAAGGTTTTCTGGCTGTTTTTTTTTATACCAATTGAAATTTCTTCTAGTGCAAATAGGTGCCTATTTAATATTCCTTGGAGGTATCAAATACTAAACAATTTTCCGTTTATAGAAATTTATTCAAAAATAGTATCACATTCAATTCAATCACATAATCATGTACACTGAATTCTGAATAATCAAATGTTAGGGACATCCCTTGAACCATCAATTAAGGATAAAGGAAATAGACACGTGCTTAAGAGGTGCGTGTTATTGACTGAATATTAAAGATATGTCTTAGTATCTTACATGATGTTTTCTTCCTGTAATGATGTATATCTCCAAGATTCAACAAAGAACTTATAAATTTATTTCAAAAGTTAAATTAAGGAAAAACCTCTAGGCAACATACCAGTCTTAAATAAAGGAGGAGTGATATGAAAAATGGATATAACCTTTTGAGTAGCATTTCTTTCCTTATTTCAATTTATGCTATTAATTCACACCCTCATATATATATATATATATATATATATAGATAGATAGATAGATATATAGATAGATAGATAGATAGATAGATATAAACTGCTCAGAATTTTGTTTGCAATTATAAATCAAATAAATCGTAAAAAAAATCCATTAAACTTGTAATGGATGGCACTTGATGTCAATACAGTTTTTTTCATGTATTAATTCATTTATTAAATTTAATTAATTTTTAATAATATAAATAGAGTTTTAGCAATCTGTAATGAAAATTGAAATCAAGAGGCAGTAGATCAATCCATAAAATGCAAGGATTTCAGTATTTTTCACGTGAAGGTATACGAATTCAATTCTTGTGAAAATCATTACTTTTTTGATAAATTATTAATAATTATTATAATAATTTAATAAAAAATAAATGAAATAAAAATTTTCTTTGTTAACCTAAGTAGGAATTGACTTTTGAAATTTTCTTTTTATATTATTTTTTCAAACAAGTTTTTTTTTTTAGTTGAAATATTTAGGCAACATCAATATGAACTAACACAAATTAAAACAGAAAAGGCAATCGCTTACTACAAATTACTGAAATCGATTTTTGGTGCAAACTATTAAATTAGGCTTAACGCATGAGTTTCGAAATATCATTTTAATTGTTTGAAACTTCTGGTTTATATTCTAATTTGTATTCTCCACCATGATTTTTACACACATTTTAAAAAAGAAATGAAACACAAAATTTCCCTTCTCATAAAAGAAAATTTGTTTGAGAATGACTTCGAGTTATCTGCTGACAACCCTTGTTCTTCTTCTTTCTGGCATCAGTGACCTCCAGGCAGTCTGGGTTTCGGGGTCGTGGGTTTTAGACCCGATTCCCTGGAACATCCGCTGTGCATACGGGGTTGGTCGCATTATATTCATAAAAGGTCAAGCGGCCATCAGCTCGTGAGATTTAATTTTGAAAATACTCGGAGATACGTTGTCATTGTCATCTGATCACGAATCGAAGTTACCAGATAGGTCCAAAATCTTTCATTTTAGAATGAGACATTGAAATAATGTAAAAATGGTTTTCTTCGTATTTAAATCTCCGAAGTCATTAATCGCTTAACAGTTTTGCTCGTATACTGTACGTGCATTGATTTATCGAATTTTGATAATTGTAATCTAAAAATAAACAATTCGTAATGGTTATAATTCAACTTGAAGATTAATTCGAATACATAATCATGTATTTAATGAATTTCGATTTGAAACTATATGAGAAAATATTTCTAAAATAGGCGCCATCTTGTTAGTTAGTAAAGAAAATAAAACAGTTAAATGGTTAATGGAGCTTCAAAATTGATGGTGATGGTGATGAGAGGAAAATGGGGTAGGCTAGTACCAAAATAATTTTAAATGCTTTTAATATATGCTCATTAACTCAATACACTCGAGAGATCACCATTCAAGATGCGACGTGATTTTGACGTGTTATTTTCTTTTTAATTTCTATTGCTAAAAATACTTACGGACTGCTAAAATGATGCAAATAAATTTTTCGAGTGAATTCGACTTGAAACAGTTGTATTTATATGTTTATTTTTCGCTACAATAAACAATATCTTGTATCAGGCGAATAATTTTCCATCGAATAACTTTTCCGAGTGCAGAGAGTTAATACCTGTTGTCATCATATTTTGATTTTTTAGTTGAGAATATATGCTCTCTGCACGAAATACCTTAAAATGAAAAAAAAATTATCTGGTTTTATGAAATTCTGCTATTATGAAAATTTATATTTTCTTTTAATAAGTTATGGTGGATAAAATAATATTAAGCATTTGAAGTCAGTTCTAGAGATTTATTACAGCATATACTAAGAAAAAATTTCATCAAATCAAATAAAAACATTTTATATAAGTTGATCTAAAACTATATATTTACATAAACTTTTTATGTTTTGTTAAGCTCTTTCAGTTCATTTTTAGTATTTATTACATTTTTTTATTTTATTACACTTTTTTTTAATTTATTACAGTTTTTTATTACATTTTTTTAAAAAAATTATTACACATTTTTTTTTAATTTATGATTTTTTTCTTTTGCAGTGTTTTAGTGCGGAAGAAGTCTTAAACGAATTGCCCTATAGTTACACTGGAAAAGATGCAGTTAAGGAAACTCGACATTTGTTTGCCGTCGTGATGGGTCGGATAATTGAAGGTAATTCGTTAATTTGTTTTACGTGTAATACGCCTTTTAATGATACTTCCATTAAATACCCCTTCTAAAAATCTACTTAAAAAAATTTAGCTATGAATTTTTTACAGTATAGTGCCACTTTGTGACACTATACTGTAGAATTTATCGTCAGAATGTATCGTCAATTCTTGTTATTTTTCCATAATTATTTTATATGCAACAAAATAATTAAACCATTTCTTTTAGGGAAATGTATTGACATTGGAGAGTCGACCACAGACTTTTTGGATGATATTTTCCATCACTATGGAGACAACTGTTCACCTTACATGAGTTTAGATGGTATATCTTTTTTTATATAAATTTTGTAAAATTTATTAAAATATTATTTTTCCCTAAAATATTTTATGTAAATATCACATCTTGTGTTGTTTCAACCCTTTACTTACCAAATTATTTTGCTATCAAATTTTCAAATTTATTTTTGAGCCGTTAGTTAAGTTTTGGTACAGAATAAACACATTAAGAATGAAAAAATCTTTTTAAATAATTAAAATGATTTAATTAATTAAATAATAAAAGATTTTTAATGTTATTTTTAGTTGATACTCGCTGTTTTCCGTTGAAATACGATCATCAGTTTTTCTAATACTATTAGAACAAATAGGTATATTATGAATTTATCAGCCAGATTCAAACAGTATTTTAAAGTATCGTCGGAAAATAATGGATTAAGATTTTATTTCAAGATTTTAAAGTAAGGACTCTTATTAAAAAATGAATTTAATGTCAACTTTCTGCAATTTACTCAATAAAATTAAATAAATTATGCATCGTAATTCAAAATGCTTTATTACAATTGTACAGATTAACTTCCAAACTTGATTTATCATATTTCTATCAATGCTTCCCCTTCATGATGTGTATTCTTTCTTATCAGTTCACTTTGACAGAGACAAGGAAAAAAATATTTATTTGTGAATATGATTGTGAAATATTTTTTCTATTAATAGATGATCATGGACTTATGTATATCTTGCTATGAAGAATCTAATGTATCTTTGTAATAAGTAGAATTTTATCCTGTTAGAGAATTTTCTCCTATGAAAAAGAAAAAAAAATCCAATATTGTGTCTATGAATGAAAACTCGTAGCCACTAAAAATAATTCAGTGATTTAGATCAATATTATTTTCAATTAAATATTTATTAAAGGCAAACAAAATAAATTAGTTGAATAAATAAAATAAATTTTTATCTATATAAGTTGGCGAATTTTTTCCGAAAAACATGCCTACTTTAACCCTGCTTATGTTTGTCTGATAAGAAAAATATCATGAAATTACGCTTTAAAATTCATGTTAATTTCCTAAATCAAAATGAATGAAGTTAAGGTCAATTTTGCATATTTCTAATGCAATTACTTTTTTTATATATAAAAATTCACTTCAATTTTAAATAAATCCATATAATATAAATTATAAGAAACCTCATTTAATGCGGTTCAGTATGTAGTTATTTTCATATAAAGCGAAACATTTAATTAGTGTTAAATATTTTCAATATGAATTTTTGGCATTTATTTCGGTTAAAGGCCTTAAGTTAAGAATTATTCTCTGCAATATGTCGATAGGAAAAGTATTTACTGATTGTTAAAATAATATTTTTTCATTCATTAAAATTACTATTAATTTATTTGAAATTAAATAATGTGAGAATTTGAACAGATAATTTGTGTGACAAAGATGAAGATTCGAAGAAATTCCTATTACTTTAATGTTTTTCCTTGATAATTAATTATTTCCTTCTTTCAGGTCTAAAACGCATGATACATGATTTACAAAGTGGCAAAGGCGATGACCACGATCACAGTCATCATCACTCACACCATCACGACAATTCTCACGAAGATGTACACGAATGTGATCATGTACATGGGCATTTTGCTCACAGCCATCATGACCATAACTATGATCATGAACACGATCATCCTCATGCAGATAACTATCATAGCCATCCATATCATGGTCCTAACAATAATCATCACGACCACGATCATTCCGGTCATGATCATGGCCATTCACACGATCATTCGGATCATGGTCATGGCCACTCACATGACCATGGAAACGCAGATGACTTCCACGATTATTTCCGAAACAAACACGGAAGTTCATTGTCTGAAGATAAAACAGCAGCACCAAATAAAGATTCGATTCAAAATGATGGAGCAGCATCATTTGTCACTGAATCTTCCACTCCAGTTCCTACTTCTGAAAAGACTACAGAAGACGATATCAATGCCAGTAAAACAACAGTCTATTTCGAAGCGTCAGATGTGGAAGCTTCTAATGATACATCAACAACTCCCCAAGATAAAACCTCAGACACTCCCCTCCCAAGTGATGATGGCGACTCTTCCATAAATCGAAGTCGGCGATCGACTATGGAAGAAAAAGACTTCATCGCTCCAGCGGCATCGCTAAGAAGCGATTTATCGCACCCAGAGAAGAAGCACCGAATTGAGATGCATCAGTCATCCCCGTCTCCAACAGATGACGTGAAGAAGGTATATTTGTTGCAGAATGAAGAGCACAATCGATACGTTGATCTGGAACCGAGCGGAATTCCCCATCAGTTTGCTAGCCTTGCTTCTAAGGTGTGAAAGTTTCATTTATTTATAAGCTTTAAATTGTTTATTATTATCACATACATAATTTGCTAATTAACTGGATTTTTCCAAGAATCTGTACCCAATTCTCGACCATATTTTGGAAGTATAACGCGTGATTGTATTATATTTTTCTTCTTCAAAATAGCATAAGCACAATGTATAAAATAGTAAAATTTAGATAAACAATATTTTACAATATTGAAACAATATAAAATATAACAATATAATATTAATTCGTATTGGGTTTCTGATTTATTATGTTTTACCGTCGACGTCCTGCTACAAAGGCAGCGAGTCTTCCCCGTGATCTGGGCGTCTTGGATTCGAGTCCCAGTTTGGGCATGGTTGTTCTTCATCTGCTCTATCAGTGAGATGTGTGAATGTATCCCCATGTAAAACGGGACTGTGCAAACGAATGTGGTGCGTGAGTAGCTAAGACGTACTGTTGACCTTAGTTGGCGCTACTTCAAGCAAGAGATGCACCCTTGACTTAACATCGTTGACTGCGTCAACTTACTTGTCTATGGCAAGTGTTAATCGAAACAACAGTATGTTTTAGTATTAAGTAAACTCATTCTCGATACTATTACATACATTCTGGAAATAAATTTTAATTAAAATCTTTTAGAGTGTGAAAAATTATTAAATGTTTAACTTAAATCTTAATTATTTTTCAACCTATATTACTTATATTTCTGGTTTTTACTTAGTTTGGGTTTCAAACCCATGAATTTTTTTGGCTAATTGCAGCTTATCGCTAGATCAGTAACGTGATTAAAGCCACATGATCTATGCGACTAAAATCATATGAATAGCATCCATGTGGTTAAATGCATCCCTTGCTAAACAATATGAATTGTGCTCGATACATTAATACCTTTTCATAGTCACAAGCATATTCAGCATGCAATTACTTTGATTTTCTGAAATTAATTTATGGGTTTTTATATTATTTGGAAAAATTGTAAGCTATATTTTATTGCTTGCTTTACATGCAGCAGCAAAACAAATGAAGATACGCATAGAAATGTAACATATTTCCACAAGAATGCTGCTCGCATGATTCTGAGAAGTCCTACTGAGCAATTACAACATACAAATGAAGCTGTATCTTATTAAGTGGTATTAGTTGCTTTCGATAAGGAAGTTATGTTTATAATGGGGTGATTGTTTTGATTAAAATAGCAAAATAGTTATATTTTGACTCTCTCTTTGCTAAATAAAAGATAAACATTTTCCTGATTATAGATATTTTTAAAAAGTTTTTATATATTTTTACACTGCAAAAATCTGCATCTTATTTGATGAAAGCGTGGAATTTGTTTTCAAATGTTTCTTTCCTTTTTTTATTGAAGTGCTTGAGTCCTGAAGACCTCATACAGAAATTTGGCCACCGGGAGAACAGCACCATCACCAAAAGTGACTTCTTGGAATTATGCCCAGCTCTGATCCAGCAGATAGTCAGTGGAGTTTGCACTGACTCAGCTTTACCACCGCCTCCGCTGCCATCTCGCATGGAAAGTAAGTGCTGAACTGTTTCGTTTTTTTTTTCTTCTTAGCACTGTGAAATCTCTATCGGTAGAATTTCCTCTTTTGAATACAAGGGTGGTTTAATAATCGGTTCTCATCTCAAATTCGAAACATCATTATACAGAAGAATCCCCATCCAGGCAGATCTGGTGCGCGTAAAATTTCCAATGGCAGCTTCAATATATTTGTGTAGTGTCAATACCTTTAACATTAATACAATGGTGTAGAATATATTTCAGCCAATGTGAGTCTGAAGCTCATGGTGCTGACTCAAGTATGAAGACTGCGCCAGGACATCAGGAAGAATAAAGCACATTATTGTTAGCACATTATTGTATTTCAGTTGTGGTAGCGAATATGCATTTATTACGACTGAATATGATCACAGAGTGAAGTATCATTTTGTATATTTTTTCCTGATGTAATCCAATCAATTGAATTTATTTAAGATGAAGGAAACAAATGTTAAAAAGAATTTGAAGCAACTAAAAGACTGGTATTTGAAAATATGTTGATGAGAAAAATGTAAAAATTAAAACACAAAAAAGTACAATGAATAGGAAGTTATTCCTTTCATGACCTCTGAAATCACTGAAATCTCTGATCATTCGCAGAGCTGGTGTGTGTGTGTGTGTGTGTGTGTGTGTGTGTGTGTGTGTGTGTGTGTGTGTGTGTGTGTGTGTGTGTGTGTGTGTGTGTGTGTGTGTGTGTGTGTGTGTGTGTGTGTGTGTGTGTGTGTGTGTGTGTGTGTGTGTGTGGAATGATTTGATGTCTGTACACAAACGATACAGAAGCAGAAGAGAGAAGAAGTGCGAAATATTTTTCCCCGATGATTATATACTGTGAGATTCTGATTCGTATTTCTTTATATATGTCGATTGTATATCTTTCGGAAATGTATATCTTTGGAACGAATTTTTTAGATTGACAGATTTTTATCCTTTCTCTTGGAGTCTGGAAACTGGCCGATTTCAGCACTTTTACAGAGCTGGTATAGTATTAATTAAATAGAAAAAAGTGCAATCAGGGTCTTGAAAAAAGAAAACATTTTAGAGTTAAGTTAAGATAAAAGTTTGGCATTTAATTAAGATTTAAATTATATTTTGCAGTATCACTAGATAATAATAGAAAATCTACATACAACAAGCATATACAAAGTAGAATAAAACTAAATACAATGAATGAGTATATTTAGACAATTCACATTGAGGATACTGTACACAAAACATTAAAAAATATCAAATAGTATCAAAAAAGAATATACTAAATGCTAAAAGTTTAAAAACTTAACATTTCCATTATGTTTTAAACTTAAAGTTTAAAAGTTTAAAGATTAAAAGAATAACAATGGAATTAAAATAAAACTAGATAGATCACAATAATAATGGAATTAAAATAAAACTAGATAAAAATGTGAATACGCCGTCCTTTTAATCAGTATTGAAAAATTGATTTCTGTCAAATATACGGTAAGCATTATTATCATTTCGTTAATAACACAGTTTATTACACAAAGTAATTTAATTATAAAATAATAATGCCGTTTGTGAAGCTAATTTTATTTGGTTTTATTAAAAAAGCCATCCTTATGCAATAATCATTTTCGAAATAAGTTTAAACTGTTCCTTTCTATATTTTTTCTGTATTTTAAGGTTTTCTTAAATTTTTAAGATAAGAATGGATTGGATGCGTTAATTGGATTGTTTATTACATATTTCATTTACTTGAAATTTCAATGGTTTTAAGATTTAAAAAAAACAAGATTTAAGAAAATATATAATTAAATAAGCATTAAATGTGTTTTTATAACTAAACAATTAATTAATGTATTTTATATAACTGCTTACCATTCTATTTTTATTTCTCATTTGAATAACTGATTCAATGCTATACAATTTAAATGTCCTATTTTGTCACTTGCATGTGCACGATAACACAAGCAGAAAAGCATGAAATTGAACCCTATTCGAATACGTGTGCGCGCATATATGAATTATAAGTACTCCAGGTGCAGCTTTTCGGAAGGTCAAGGCCAAGGCTTAATCGAAGGACATTAACATGCAGAATGTTCTCCGTGACTCCTTTGGAATGAGAAAAAGCAAACGAACTTATTGCTTGTCTGCGCTCTAGTTAAGGGGGGACTTTGTTTTCTGAAAAGGCAATTCATTTTAGAGACAACGACACCTGAGCCATTGGCTTGGAAACTGGTATAAGTACATTTAATCATATATTGTAACATCTAAACACATAAGCATATTATGTTAATTGGACTTTATTTATAACGGCAAAAGCTTATATGTATGTTTTAAATATTTTATTTTTGCATTAAAATGAATTGCTTAAATCAAATAATAGCACATTGAAGTGAAATTCTTATAGGCGTGGACGTCAAATGACGTATCATATAATTATGGATTGCAGGCAATTTTTTTTAAAAAAAATTATTAAAGGTATTTTATACTTTAATATATTACTATCCTGAAACTTGTATTTTCTAGTATTATTGTCCTTTTATGGTGTTTTATGTATCTGATATGTGTATTTAATAAACAGTATCAGATTGATCATTCAGTACTATATCCAGTTAAATCTACCAATTATCTATCTCCTATCCAAACCGTCCAGGGACCTATAAAATGATTTTTTTTTACTTTAGCAATGTGAAATTTTACAGACATTAAGAGTAACACTACGGGGATGGCACACAAAGCTGTAAAGCATTATGGTGATTTATGTATGTGTTAGGAGAGGGGGTTAATATAATATTTTATAGCGATAAATACTGTTAATTAAAAATGTTCCGTGCTCTCCAAAATTGCTCGTAGTACTCCAATTACATTGGTGTGTGGTATTGAGTTCTTATATTGGTTAATTTTAATATTTCGTATACAAATTTCAATTTTAATCCCAACTTCTATTTCAAAAGGGATAGAGTAAATAATAATAATAATAACTGGAGTGCTTTCAAACTAATTTGGAGCATATGGACCATTTTTCATTACCGCTATTTATCGCTATTAAATATTACATTACCCCCCTAACTTATAAATAAATTAACATAATGCTTTACAATTTTGTGTGCCATCTTCTATAGTGTTACTCTTAAAGTCTCTAAAATTTCAAATTGCTTAGGTGAAAAATTAATCATTCTAAAGGTCCCTAGTCGCCTTAAGCAGTAATTTATATATATATATAT
>JAOUZG010047530.1:292983-304738 GCA_026289955.1 Argiope argentata
ATAAAGAAAATATCTCGCATGATGTGATTTTTATAAACATTTCTACACCACTTTAGAAGGAATCGGCCCGTTTCCTTTGAATGTTAACGAGATATGCTGTCACTAAGTCTGCTATCTCAACATTAATTCATTTTTGTCAGTCATTTAGTTCGCGTCTTTAAGTCAGATGGATTGGAAGACCTTGATGTCTTTTATAAATCTCTCTTCTAGCTGGAAATAAATAATACAATTCAAGAGATTACGTCATGTATGCATATCTCGTATAAAAAGCTATATATAAATTCGTAGATGATTCTGCTCTTATGGACTAGGTTGACGTAAGATGATTTGATACATTAAATATCTGGAATGCATTTATGAGTGGTTCGTTCCGTCCAATTGTTTTATTCATTTTAGTTCGGCCTATTGAAATTCCAATGTATGTATATTCTAGAAAAATTTTAGAATTCTAGGTACAATTATATATATTTATGTACATGTGCGTTCTACAAAATCTATGTAAAAACCAATGAAAGAATAAGGGTTTTTTACCCCAAATCTATTGATTCATTAAAAAAAGGATTAAATAGTACTATATTTTGATAGCATTTGTAGAAACGGGATAAAAGAGAATTTTAAAACAGCGCAGTTTCATATTTGATCTAAAGAGTGATATACTTCTTGATATATGTATGCGAGTGCTGTATAATTAGGAATTTTCTATCTTTAAATATTTATACTTCATAAATATAAATTTAAAATGTATACACCATTATAAATGCTTTTTTAAAATTAAAAATCAATTTATCTTTAAAAACTTCAGAGCTTCTGATTAAAGAATAAACTTTTCAGTAAAATAAAAATTACACTGTACAATATAGTAAATAAATGATAATAATTCATTATATCAAATATTAAGGTTTATTATTATAAAGGTATATTCTGATGGCTGCGTTTTGTAACATTTTAGCCAGGGTTTTTTTTTTGAGGGGTGGGGGTGCGGGTATATATATTAATTTTGAATATAAGTTGTTATCTTGTCTTGAATTTATTTTTAATTAATTGCATGGTTTAAAAAATAATATCACATTAGTTTAATTCGTCAGTTTTATGCTTTGATAAAAGTTCAATCCCTCATTAATAAAAGTTCTGTCTTCTTAATTTAATTTTTTTACTTCAATATTTTGATAACTATAATGCAAAATAATAGCAAGTGTAATTACCAATGATTAGGAATTTTTTTAAAAAATTCAGTAAATTTAAAAATTTCTTAACTAACAATATTACTTCTGATTGGCAGGCTTAAGTAAGAAAAATTTCTTACTTAAGCCGTCGTTTAATGATCGGGATAAGAAATAAATTTTTATCGTAAGTGGGAAAAATAAATGACGAACATGTATATTCAATAGAAAAAATCTTGAAAAGCCGATTTCAGTTGCAGAAAAAAAGAGCTTGCGTAAGTGAATGATTAGCATTGAGACGATTACAAATTGAATTATTTGACGGTTTTCGAGATTTAGTTCAGTGTCACTGTAGTTTCTGCGGGGTACTTTTTGCACGTGTTCGGCATAAAGCCTGTGATACATGCATTTTTGCATTTGCATGCGTTGAATCACAATTTTACCACCTGCATGTCCGTTTTTATTACGTATCTGTAGGTCAAGGTCAAAAATCTCACGCTCCGTTTTAATTACAGATGTGATTATATGTATTAGAAAAATGATGTTTTCTTAGGGCAAAAGATATAACAATACCCTTCACTGTGGGAAGTCATTCTTGTTTTCTCATGTAAATCAAGATTACAATAAATTCTCGATTTTCCAGGCCTCTATCTATCGAGGTCTTTGTTAGCCGAATAGATACCAGAAAATTTAACCATGTTTCTGATTTTTCAATGAAGTTCACGAATTTATCAAAAAGGATGTCAAGGTTGACTTTGGAAAATCATTCGCCTTTTTCTCATTCATTTCTTATCATGACTTTATTCTTGCTTATATGGAAATTATATTCATTATATGGTTTTTAAAAGCTTGCTTATATTCATTAATATGGTTTTTAAAAGCTTTAGGCGTAAAAATTAGCACTGAAGTCGATTTTAAGTAGCAGATTCTTGTAAAAGCCCATTATCAGGAGGGGATTTTTATAATTCAAAAGGTTATTTTCAGGGAGGAAGATTTGTGACATGTAAGAACAAAAATAATTTAAGAAAGTAATGATTTGCTTTCGTAAGCCTTATTTTTGTCCTGTCAATTCATTCAGCCTTTTAATGTTTACGCGTTGAATTTGTTAATATATAATAATATCCGTAATAAAAAGCTTAATGGATTATTCCAATTCATTCGTGCTCAAATATATGTTAATTAATACTTCATTCCCATTTTTCAAAAAATAAACAACGACGATCGGATATAACCTGTTTTGTGTAATTTTTATAAATAAATTTACCTAGTATTCATGGGAAATCAAATTATTATATAGCTTATATATCTTTTTAAATACACGTTTTAGTTATATTTCGTATAATCTCCCCTTAATGAGAATATTATTTTTTAATATATTTGTGAATTAACGTGATAATTTATCTTTAATATCATGGTCTAATGAAATATGTTAATCATAACACAATGTATAAATTCTATTTCTTTCTACAGCATATGGTTATGGATCTCTGTCTGTTTTCATCATAAGTTTGACTTCTCTGGCCGGCGTTCTGCTTTTGCCCATAATGACAAAACATGCGTACAACTACATCATATCCGGATTTTATGGTTTGGCATTCAGTACTCTCGCCGCTGATGCCATGCTGCATCTCATGCCTCAAGTAAGAACGTATAAAACATGCTGAAAATTGTTCGTAATTTGCTTGTTGTGTATCTCCTAATGATATTGGGCACATATCTCTCTTCAAAATTATCAAATTAAAAAATATTGATAGGTAGAGTAAGCATTATTTATGTTTTAGCCAATAATCTCAAATCTCTACTTCTAAAGCTCGTCTTATAAATTGTAAGATTGAATGTTATAATTACTGCATAAATAATTATGTTATTGATGTGTAATCAATTAGCTGATTATTAATTTATGATTGTGTTTAATTTATTACTTTAATTAATAATTAATGATGATTGATATTATTACTGTTTTATTTGCTATAAAAGAGCTGATATATTTTTAAATATTATGTAAGTATTAGATAGAAGATGATTTTAAAAGTCTTGCTGCATTGGGCAAAATTTTCAGTCCCTCTGAATATTATTTGATTGTTATGAAAATATTTTCTAGATTTTTTCTATCTTTCTTTATTGCCATTGAAAACGTCTTTCGTAAGAACTGTTTCTTTTTTTCATTTATTCTTTTTTTATGTTTATAAAATAAATATATAAATGGATTTACATAGGGGATTTCTAAGTACAGTGTATTTGTAAATTTGAATAATTTTTTTGGTCCATTTTCGCCTTGTTTGAAAATGTATGACAAAATTATTTAGAACATACTCAAAGTTAATAAAGATTATTATTATATTTTTCAACTAAATCTGGTATCCAGTAAATGTACAGTTTCAGTCTTTAAAAAAAATCCATCGGAACATTTTTTTAAAAAACAGACAATTAGCAAGTCACTTTTAAAGCGTTTAATTAATTTTTGGAGAGATTTATGAATTATTTATGTATATTTCAAATCATATGGCAGAAATTGCTTTATAGAAAAAGTGTAAAATATTTTCAAAGAACGGACTTTTTTTTCCTTCTTTTTAGAATTCAGTTATTACAATTTAAATGCAAATCAACAAAAATGGATCACTACTGCAATATTTCCCTCTTTAGACTCATCTATCTTCCCTCTAATCATCATGCTGATAATTTTACTTCTTCAATACTTATACTAATCAAGGGAAATGAATTAACATATTCTATCACTCATTCTAAAATGGAAAATATTATTCCTAATTCTACTTCAAATTCTGAGTTTAAAGGAGCCATTATTGACATCTTTTGATTAAATTGTATTTCATGATTTTGGAAATTTTATTAAATGAATTATCTTCTTTACTTCTCGGTGTTTTTTCTCCAATGTCAATTTTTTGGCTAATTCTGTGTCCAATAACAGATTTTTTTTCCCTACAGTTTCTCGGTCTTCATACCCATGGTCCCGGTGAGGACCACGGCCATTCGCACGAGGGAGGTTACTTCGAACCTTACGCGCAGCTGCAGTTGGGCGTCTTCTTCACCATCTATGGACTGTTCCTGTTCGAATCTATAATGTGTGCCATCCAAAAGACTGATCACCATTCACATGGCCAGGTAAAGTGAAACATTTCCGAAATGTAAACATATTGCATTTCAGAGGAAAATTTGAAAATCTGTATCGTTATTATGAGACTTATCCTATACTAGCTGCCTTTGGCGACCAGTCGGTTCGCTGATATTACTGCTGACTAAAGGGTTAAATCAATTTTTTTTTATATAACTTGGTCTCATAATAATTGTTTCAGCAAAATATTTTTAAGCTTCAAATTTCGATAATCATGTACTTCACTTATACTATTATGTAGGCCTTAAGAAGTCCTATCTTTGAACTCCACATATCTCTCTGTTTTTCTATCAGTGCACGTAAAATTCAGTTTTAAATTAAAGTGGAAATGATGGAAGTGCACTTAATATAAAGAAATTTTTACTCAATCCAAGCACGCCTTTAAATAAAACTAAGAACTGAAAACAAAGTAGTCCGACATTGAAGTTTATGTTCAATACAGAAATTAAAACATTGCAATTTTTTTTTATAATTTTTAAGATCTCAAGGAATTATTCAGAAAAAATTTCACAGGTTAATTGAAACCTCCAGTTTTTAATTTTATTTTTATATGTATGTAAGTGCTCTCAATAATAGCATTTCTTTTTTTAAGTTTATAAATGTATTTCAAAAAATTATGGTTTAAATTCCTTTGGTCTTATCGATTCATATTTGTGAAATATTCTTAATATTTCAACTTTTAAATAAATAAATAAATAAACATTTCTGTCTTCTTCAAATCTGGATGATTTATTCAGTTCTGAATATTGCAAGTTTAGAGCAAACATCATTCTCATAATCTGGGCCAATTATTCTAGAGTAACTCTGATTGGCTTCATTGAGATCTTTATAAAGTGATCTGAAATCGCCAGTTTTTACAGAATAGTTTTGTATTGAAATTTTCATAAATCGATCAGCTTTGATGATTGATTTAGTTGATTGGGGTGCCACTTTTTTTTTATTTTAAGGACATATTGTCTCTAGAATATTTTGTTAAATATAATTCACAGAGCAGATGACATATGCAAAAATTTAATTCATCAACATTTTTTCCATCAATCTACTAATTATATATTTCACTTAGGCCATTTGTTAAGAGATTTATGTCTCCCCCTAAAAAATTAAGAAATTAGATCTTGGGCTCCGATTACAGAAGATGACCTGTAGACGTTGTCATATTTGCCTTAAATAAAGCGGTTTAATTGGATTAGTAATATATGTATAGTAAAATATCATAGAAAACGTTTCCATCCATTTATTTTCCAAAAACATCGTTTTTCATATTTGTTTCATTTTATACAGACACGTGCCGAAAATGACTTTTTTATATGTTTAATTTGGAATGATAGTTGATTTATTTTTTCTCGTGAGAGAACATGATATTGTTTTGGTAGAAAGTTTTGATGTCTGAAACATGCGGGTAAAAAAGGTTTTATAGGCTTTTACAAATTGTGTATTGTTAATTATTACGTATGCTTGTTTGAAAGAAGATGCGTTTTGAAATAGCTGACCTGCTTTTACCAGTATAGCTTTAATATTACGTATGCTTCGATGAAAGCAGTTGCGTTTTTATTTCGCATGATTCATTAAAATGCGAAGATAAATTACAACCACGAAGACGAATTCTTTGATTTGCACAAAATATCTTCTTCACATAAGTAAAAGTAATAATTCAAAACATGTCTTATTGTTTTAAAAATTAAAAAAAAAGAAAGCAAAAATATTTTACTACTAATTATCAATTGCTTTTTGTTCGTCGTTTCTTTGAAATGACGTCATTTTCAAAGTTCGTTTAAGATTTCTTGCTTTTAAATAATTAATCTCGCTCTCAGAAAATTATCGTTTGGTGATTTTCTAAAAATTCTTTTTCAGTTTTAACTGTCGCAATTTTGTAACATATTTTTATTTTTATTTACTTTAATTCTTTAATTGAATTAATAATTTTGATATTGCAAACGATCAAGAAAAATTTTCTCTTGCATTTATTGTTTAAAAAATATCACATTTCCTATTTATTTCATTTCATATAATCACGTAATGAAAATTATATTTTTTCTGTTTTATTTTTGGTAGTAATTAACTTTTTTTAAAATCAGAACTTCTGAAAATGTGATGGCAACATTTTATTAAATGCTGATTTTTTTTTAGATCCTCGAGAAGATAAAATTTTATTTTTATTTTTTTCAAAATAAATTGTTGAAAAAAATACTCTTAAATTAAATGTTTAAAAATTCATTAAAAATAGAGTTTTAATTCATAGATCAAAACATTAGTATCATTGAAAAGCTAATTTTTTGAGCTTTGACTTGATGCAATAATTAATTTTGCGCTATATAATTTTCGGAAATTATAGCGAAAAAACGTCAAAATTTGGCTTATTTTTTATTTAATTAAAATTTTAATTAGAAATTCAAAAAAAGGGCTCCGAGGTGCACATTCCCGGCACCCAAGGTATATATATACCAAATTTGGTAGATGTAGGTCGAACGGTCTGGCCTGTTCATCGCCAACAGACACACACACACACTTTTGTGCTTTATTATAAGTAAAGATAACTGCCATTAAAACCATCCGAAATGGTATCCTTAAGTATTTGCATTATTAATTGTGTATCTGTGACGAACAATAGTTACAAATGATCCTATCATTTTTTTTTTGGGGGGGGGGGGTATGTACTTTGGCGACTAAACACTTGAATCTTTTAATACAAAGATATAAGATATCTGAATGTGTATTTTGACATTTTTTTCGATCGATAACACCAGAAATTTGACATAAAGTTGCAACAGAAGTCATTGGTTTATGTATTAATTATCATTGTTATCACATTTGCATGGTTGAAACTGACAGTCGGTCAAAAATTTATACTTCAGATACTAAGATTGCTTACCGAATTCCATCCCTTTAGCTGTCTTCGTAATTATAGTATTAACTTATTTTGGACAATTGGATAGACCCATATCTCCTGAATGAATTTTGCTCAAAATTCGATAGAAATCTACTAATTCAGTCGTAATTTCCTATACCAATTTCTATACTTCTAGCTTAAAGGTCTTTGATTTATCGTAATTTCAGAGCAGATATTTTCTAAAAAATGTCTGAATCGAAATCCAAAGTCTTTGAAACGTGGATATCTTGAATTAGAATTTGTTGATGATTGCAGTTCATTCACTTTATACATCGTATACTGGAAAGTGTTGGAGGCGCACATGTCATCGCAAAATAAAACTTCTGAAGAATTTCAAAAAGAAATTTCGACCTGTGAATAAAACGGTTTGATAATATTTCAGTCTAGATTCGTCAACCTTGCTGTTATTTATTCTTAAATGCAGTAATTATAGGTTGTACAAATACTAAAAATAATGTACTTAACAGTGTTTCAATGCGATAAGCTACAATGTAACTTAAAAAATGAAATATTTTGAACATTTGTTAATATGAACATTTGTTAATAAAGGGGGGGGGATAAAATCAATCTCAATAAAAAAAATTTATTTCTTAAGTGTTGTATCCTTTTTATACTATTACATATTCTTCATTTATAGAGAAAAAAACAGTAAAAGTTCAATTTTTTTCAATTTAAAATCTAATGAAAATGGAGGAGAATCCTTTCCTTGTAAATACTTATTAAATTTGATTTCAATGTCATTTCTTCTTTTATTAAATCATTTTAATCATACTTAAATTAAATAAAATTTATACTTAATATGTGTTCACACATCAGATATATGCAATTATTATTTTATTTCTTTGATACATAAAAATATGTACAAAATCCATGTATGTTACTCTGTCTAATCATTTGAACTTATTAGAAAAATATTATATTTAAATATACAAGTGATGACATGGTTATCTTTATAACTTTGCATATCGATACTGGATATACGTATTAAGTAACTGAATAAAAAAAAAGACTGTACTGAAGCCGAAAGGATGAACCACAAGTTTTGGACATCTTTAAATCTTTCTGTAGGATGTCACAGCACAGAGCAGCATAGCACAGCACAAAACAAATACATTACACAACAATTAATAGTAGAAAATAGTGTTCATAACTACATGTCAACACATCATCCTGTAACTAATCGTTCCCACAGTTTTCCATTCGGCTACCGCGCCATCTTTCGATCAAAAGTAAAACGATTCTTCCAAGATTAGTCCCTCACGTCTTTACTATGCTCATATATAAAATGAGAATATTGTAGAATGATAATGAACTTAATCGAACGCAATTATATTAAAACGTACAAGTCGTGCTACACGATTATTATTATTATTATTATTTTGTAACAAATAATATACGAAACATATGTAGCAAATACATTCCAATTCATATATTTAAATGCCTACTAATATATAAATTGGGAACGTTGCTAGTGGGAAAAATCATTTTTGACTTCTTCAAAAATAGAATTTCTATTCTTTCTTTTGATTCAAACATGAATTTAAGATCCGGTCTAATGTCCTGAAAACCTAACGTAGGATGTAAATAAATACAGAACTCAATTATCCAGATCGAACAATTGTTTCTGTTCCAAAAACCTCCAAATATACTTCAGGATGTAAAATAAAAACAAAACCCACTTTTAGCAAACAATTAAGAAAAAAGGTGTTTCCGAATAACTTCGCAAATTGTTTCGTTTCGTAATGTCATCGAACTCTGCGCATTCTTCAGAGGCTGAATAATTCAAACAGTTTCGGCAGGCTGCAACTCCTTTAGAAAACGTTGTTATTGTGCTTTTTAGATTACTATCATGCAAATAGCATCGGAAACTTAATGTCTTTTGTTTACATTTACATTTCTGCCGCAATTGCAAAATATTTCAATGCATTTATTTTCGGACCTACTTTGTTCTTTTTCCAAGACTCGTTAATATTTAAAGCAATTATCTATCTATTTTTTCTTTAATAATCAGTTTATAATCACAAATGAGCGATGGAAAAAATCCATCGTCAATACACATAGCTCAAGTAAATAGAATCTGTACTAGTTTTAATAATGGAAAATAATTTGAGATGTTTTACATAGTCATGTATAAACTGTGAAAAGTGACTTTTTAACAATCAAACTACCGTAGAAATTGTAAAACCTGAGCAGAAACTTCAAATCAACAGCTCCTGTGTTAATCACTTAACAATTTTTCCCCTTCATTTTATTTATTTATTTTTCTTATTTTGTTTCAAATAGAAATCCATTGAATACATGACTTAGCTATGTAATCGAAGTAGTTTTCATATTGAATTATAATCGTTATGAATGGTTTATTTTTAGCTTGCAGCTATCAAAATTCGATAAATCGATTCATGTACGGCATACGGGAAAAAATGTTAAGCGGTCAAAATGCTTAGAGGTCTTTACAGTTAAAAAATTGCATTTAAATAAGGATTGTTTTCAATTTAAATTATCATGCTACAAAATTCACGGATTTAAAATTCATTTGACATTTAACTATTCTCATAACCTTCCATCCTAAATAGATTTTCCTCTTCTATAATTTTTTAATCATTTCTTTTTTATATAGGTTCATAAGAAAAAAATTATTATTCGATATATTTTTATCTTGCTTTTATTTCTTGTAATATGAAACAATTATTAGAATAAAATTTTGTCGTTATTATGGGAAGAGGGAAAATAAGCATACTATGGAATACAAACTAAATTTTGAAATATATTTACAATTTATTCATTTATACGCGTCTACGCTGCTGAAGATTTAATATCTGAATATGAAACAATTTGTATAAGATCAAGAAATTCGGTCCATTGAAAAATAATTGTAAAAAAAAATACGGAACTGGTATTTTTTTACAATTAACTGGACAAATTAAATCTCCCAAAATATTTTTCCAAAATTGAATAATTCCAAAAATAATGAATTGTTGCCGCTTTGGCATCGGAGGTGAGCAAAATTCAATTTTAAAAAAATGGAACAAAATAAAAAATAAAAAACTGGAAATTCTTTTTCATTCGGAAAGTCATCGAACTTAGGAGGTTCTTGAAAGCAGACGAATGACATCACATTATTTAAATACGCAGCCGGTTCCGTTAGAAGCGAAGAAGTCGTCTTGTGATAAGATTATTGTTATGCTAATAGTGGCTAAGCCTAATATTTCTCCTTGTCAACTTTCACATTTGTTTCGTTTAATGAATGCAGCAAATTCTAATGAAAACTGAAGTGTGAATAGTTTTGCAAATCAGATGCTAATACATTGGAATACTCTGCTCTAGCATCTAATGAATTTTTTTCTCTCTTTTTCCTAGTTAAAATGCTATTTTTCAGACTGTGTTTTTCGTTATTTTAATATGCCTATTTTTGTTACAATTTTCTTTATAAAATTTTTATTTATTTTTTATATTATTCGAAAACATTATATTAGCTTGAAATGTATAGAGTAAAATGTGTGTTGACAAAATTGTTGTGATAAATATATATATATATATTATTTATTATATTTCTATTTTTACTCGTGATTTCGTATGCGGGGAAATTTTGATGTTTATATGTTAAGAACTAACGGTCTGATGCCTATTGCGACAAAGAAAATGCGAGAATTTTCTTTCTACGCCAATTAGGGTAATACAATACAAACTACAAATTTTTAATTTCCTTTATTCTGTTTTATTTTTATTGAAAAGTGCTTCAAATAAATCCGAAAAATCGATTCATTTACAATGTTTAATTTTAAATGCATCAAGCTCTAAGAAAATTAACAAAATCGTTTGAAATGGTCTGTCCAAAAATGTTAAGCCTAGACTCAGATGTCGCCAGCTTAGAAGTCGTCTTCGTCATCTGAGCGCGGTTCAGAATTACGAGGTCTGCCCCGAAATAGCCCAAGTGTTGCTTTACAAATGAACGTTAAGATAACTAAACCAAACCAAACCAAACCATTAAAGCTCGATTAGAGTGAAACTCGTTCTTGCCGATGCATATAATAATAATTAAGTACTTCAAATGCTCACGAAAAAATATTTCTGAGATTAATTTTTTAAACCGTTTATTCAACAAGTGGTTCATTGCTGTCTAGTTTAACAATATAATAATGGCGAGTCAATATTCAACTGTAGTTCTTTGCAAACTATTAAAATGTGAGCGTTATATCCTTTAAACTTTTCTGTTATCTCTGGGCGGAAATATTTGCGAAGTCTCCCTGCAATATTTGCTTTAAAGAGTTTAAGTACACATTTTACTCCTTTGTTTGCGAATTTTAGCAGGATGATTGCGGACATTTATTTTCTTTAAATATTGAAGGAGGTCGTTTTTAAATATATTTTTTAATACTTGTAGTGGATGAGACTTGATCTAATATAGTTATTTCAAATAATAATTCATTCATTAAATTTAATTTACTATTAATACTTTACATAGAGTTTTAGCAGTTGGTAATGAAAATTGAGATCGATATGCAGTAGCTCAATCAGTAAAATGCGAAGATTCCAGTATTTTTCTCGTGAAGGTGAATATATATATATATATATATATAT
>JAOUZG010047530.1:305138-320685 GCA_026289955.1 Argiope argentata
GGGGGGGGGGATAAAGCTGTTTATTTGTTTGTATGTGGATAAAATTATTCCAAAACAAATTATAAAATAGTAGAAAAAAAAAACTTGATGCACAATCTTTACACCAAAAGTGCAAATTTGTACCAAATTTACCCACATGAAGACCGCCTATCCATATATGCGTGGAAATGTGAATAAGGTAACTAGTTTACCATTTTACCGATAACGTGAAAGCCGGTACTTATTTTCTGTATCAAAATTTTACTCATTTATTATTTCGGTTCGAATGAGTCTCAATGAGTGATGCTATTCCGAAGTTCATTTTCGATTCTTTACACTAAACTGTTGGAGTTGGATTTTAATGGAGCAAAAGTCAGACATGCATTGCCATACGCTAAACATGGTGAAAAAAATAAACATATGGCATTATAAAATTGCATTGAATAAAGTTCTAAAATACACTTAATTCTTTTTTTAAAAAATGGTTAAGTACTTAAAAGCAAATGGCACATTATGAAACTAATCATATTTGACGTAAAATTCCTATCGATTGTAAAAAAAGAAAGAAGGAGATTTTTTCGAAATAGACTGTTAAGAGATAAAATATGCTATCTACTTTACAGCAAAGCTATATATAGAAAGGTCCATATTATAAGGCTGTGTGAGAAAGTTCGGGAAAAATCACTTTCCTGCTCTCTCTGTATTAAAATTATCTTACGGAAGGTTTCATTTGGTATCTTCTTTTCTCTCTTTTTGTGCGAGCGATGAATTTTTTTCCCATTTGCACACCACTGAGCAAAAAAAAAAAGGAATAAAAACATTTTTCATTAATTATTCATTTCATTTCAGAATTAGGGTTACACTGCTGTAATTTCTTATGATATTGGGTGGTTAGTTGAATACTGCTTTAGAGAAATTTTACCCCACAAAACGTTGCTTCACAAGATTTCCAATTCTTTATGCATTTGTTATAACCGAATAGAACTTTCTGGAATGTTATAAAGTATCATCTTACTGCTCCTTTCCGCTTCTCACGAAAGTGGTGCGAAAGTTATCCGCGGCCATAATTGCCCATCAGCAGTACGTGCCCCGAATCACACCGTTCGATCTCCCTCATTGGTCATTCAGGTACCACCTCAAAAACTTTCGCGTGATCTGCAGTCTGTGCACTTTACCCCCGGACTTCTTGTTATTCCTTTTAACTACTTTGTTACCGGCGGGAGAGGTCTGTAAATTTGCAAAGATATGTTTCGATATAAGACCTCCAGGGTTCTTATAATGCCTTTTTTTGTTGTTGTTGAGGTTTTGGTATACTCGCTTCTTTGATATGTAATTGAGTTGATTTAATATTATCTCTCAGACAAATGTAACGGACAGTTTAAAGACTTTTAATAGCGTTAAGAGAACCACGAATTGGAGACAAAGAGAAAAATGTTTTGTTTCTACATGTGTCTAAATCAATTTTTATATTAGTGTTCAATATACTACTGTTTAAATGATATGCCGTGAAATATTAATGTCATCATCTTGAAAATATCATTTCTCATTTATCTCCAATAATACATTGTGGATTGTTGCTGTTTTAGTTGCTGAATAGTTGCTGTTTTAAAGCACATAACTGAAAAACTGAAAACCATCATTATTATGGTCTTTTTACTCAATTTTTTTCAAGACTTCACGAGTTGGTTGATCTTTGACAAACTTCATTGTACTCTTTCTTTTACAAATATATGTTTCTTCATTTAAGGTATTCTAAAGAGATTAGATAGATATCGCTCACTGCTGCATCAAAAAAATACATTATTATTATTATTCTATAAGAAGCCTTTATTAATATACACCTTGAAACGTCCTGTTAATTGACAAACGAATTTTATTCCATAAACCTTAATTAGAAATATTTCGCAGTATTTACTTTTTAGATTATTATATTTATCATTCGAAGGCCAACGTCCTGGCTCAGGGACAACACGCTTTCCCCCTGATTTGAGCATCCTGGGTTCGAGTCCCGCTTCGGGCATGGTTGTTCTTCATCTGTACTGTCTATGAGATATATGAATGCGCCCCCCTGTAAAAAGAGGCTGTGCCAGAGAATGTGATGCGTAAATAGCTAAGGTGGACTCTTGGTCCTAGTTGGCGTTACATAAAACAAGAGACTCACACTCGGCTTAAAATCGCTGGCAGTATCAACGAGCTTCTCCATGGCAAGTGCCATTGGTAACAACAACATCCGAAGAATTCATTCACAAATAATTGGGTAAAGATCACGGAGTTATTTTAACAACTAGTATGAACATTTTAAACATCTTTGATTGAATATTAATTTACATCATTTTAAAATAATTTTTTAAATTAATTATTACTTGTAATTGCTTAACTATCAGACTTTTACCTTTTTTCGTTATGTGGCTTTGTTTTTAATTTTTGAAAATATGTTTTCAGCTTAAAATTCCTAACTATAAAATCTGTATACTATAAAATCCTTGCAGAACCATTAACCAAACCACTTTAAATGACAGCAAACTCTTTGTTTTTCGTTGACTACTTATCATTTTCCAGCATTTCCATTTCCAAACTTACTATTTCTGCTTCCCGATTCAGAATGCTAATGAATATGTAGTGATTTTTAAAGTAAGATGTGCGTTTATTCTTATCAATCGCATTATTATTCCGTAAAACACTTTTACGTGTTTTGCATGCTGCCGATTTGACACGCTATGCTTCTTCAGTTGCCCGGAAAGTCGGTGAATTTACATCAAAAGTGGAAGCTTTTTTAGCTCTTTTTCATTGTCCTTAGCCTTGAGTTCATTCTTGAATTTAATACTTGTTACTGCGTGCAAAAACCATAATTCAAATATTTTGAAACAATTATTCCTTTTTTAAACCATTAATATTTGTTTTAGCTCTGGTAATGGTTTATTTAAGTGGAAGGAAACCAGTTGTTACCGTGCAGCAGACTAATGTGCTAAGCTGTAGAGTGTTGTACAAAAAGGTATTGCACAAGGTATAAATATATAGTACTGCATTGTACAAAGATGGTTTTAAACAAAGTCGATGAATTTATGTCAAATTAAAAAGCTTTTAAATTCACTAACTGCTTTCAACCTTGAGTCCTTCCCTTCCCAACCTTCACGTTTAATGCTTCACATTGCATGCAAAAGTTAGGATTTAAATATTATAACTAATAAAACAATTATTATTTTTTGGTCAATTAACATTAAGTTTAGATTTGCTAATGATTTATTTTAGTGGCATTACTATCCACCTGTTTCCAAATAGTACGGTAATGTACGACAATATACAGCGCACAAAACGTACAGTATTATTTAGAATCGCGCAGTATTGCAATAATAATATTGTACAATTCACTCTACGTCAGCAAGTGCACTAAATGCAGAGATTTCAATAAAAATAGTACAGTAATGCACAACGATATAGAGTATCTTATAAAAAATGCAGTATTATTCAGAATCGTGCAATATTGCAATAATAATATTATACAATTCAAACCACGTCAGCAGGTGCGCTTAATGCAGAGATTTCAATTAAAAATAGTACAGTAATGCACAACGATATAATCTTATAAAAAATGCAGTATTATTCAGAATCGTGCTATATTGCAATAATAATATTATACAATTCAAACCACGTCAGCAGGTGCGCTTAATGCAAAAATTTCATTCAGATAAATGGCTCAGATAATGATAAAGTCGCTTCGTTTTTCAAATTTTTAGAATTCGGGCTCAATTTTAAATATTCATCTCTCCTTCCGAATAAATTTGGAATTTTTTTAATAAATAAAATAAAGATTATTTTGTGTTTCTAATTTAATTATACATTTGGAATTAGAAAGAATTTGTAAAGAAAAGAGACTTTTCCTCAGCCAAAATATTTCAATCTAAAAGCATGGATCGCTAAAGATAATTATTTTTCTAATTCATAAAAAAAATTAGAAATGGTAACTCGCATGTTTTGCACTACTTTTAAATCAAAGTTTTGAATATGGCAAATAAACTTCCCTTTATCATTAAAAAATTGCATTTAAAAAATGTAAACTTATTTCTTTATTTGAATTATAATCATCTTGTTTTCTTTGGCTATACTACTACAGCTTTGTTTGAAATAATGTTTAAAGACAACGTTCATATTTCGTTCAAAAAGTTTATTGGCACATTTACATAAATTGAGAATAAAAACTAGAGAAAAGGAAAACTTAATGACTATTAATAACGCATACAAAAAAAGCAATGACTCTGAATTAAAAATTCACAGCCAGAAATTGTAGAGGTTAAACATTTCATATTTTAGCTGAATTGTGCATGAGAATTTTCCTAAACTTATCCTTAAGATGCTCTTTTCTTTAAAACTCAACTGCAAAATGGTTGAACGACTTCATCACATTGCTTATAGGCATGAAATCTAATTCGCATCTCCGTTCACGGTTTGATCCTTGACCTTTACGTAATTTTGAAATTATGAAAGCCCTTCAGGTTAAAAGGGACATATCATAAGTCTAGCCTGATTTGACTGAGGTTTAAAATCTGTGGATAGGATTTGGTAACGGTTATTCTCAACCTTTTGATTGCACTTCCTTGAAGGAGGGTTATCTATAATAAAGGAGAAGGAGGCGAAAAAAAATTTAATGAATAGACAAAAGCTGAATAGGGCATCTTAGAAACATTGCAAAAAATATAAATCGCTGTAATACAGAATATTTCAGAAAACTAAGATAAATCAAGTATAAATAGCCAGACATTTTTGCAAGAAAACAAGGGATCAGAAATACAATAGAAAATCATTAAACAATACATTTTTCTTTGTCAACTCAATCATACATCGAATAAAATGTACAAAGAATTTTTTGGAATACAAATTCCCAATAACGCAGCTGTTCAGTATTATAAATCATTAACTAGCATAGCAGACCAGATAATGACTCCTTGAAATTTCATAACTTTTTTAAATCATATGATAAAATACCTCAGGAACAATGTTATTTAAATATTATAATGGGACTCAACAATATTCTTTAAATATTCAATAAACAATATTTTTTAAATAAAGCAACAATATTCTTTAACATTATTAATAACAATATTCTTTAAATATAACAATAATATTCTTTACAACAATACATTCAAATATTATGATGGAATTCAAATTCATCCATTAAAACATTCAATTGCGTATTTTTAACTTCATAATAGGATTTTCACTTCTTTTTATTGATTCATTTATTTATTTACACTTCTTATTGTGCTTTTCCGTTAGCCGGGTGCAAGTGAAAGATCTCTAAAGAAATTTAGTGGAATTCTGTATTATTTGGCGATTTTTCACTTGCATCCGTCTAACGGAAAAGTACCCTTCTAACTTAACTAATTTAATTGAATTCATGTTTCCTCTGTCGTATCACGTTATTGTCTTTTTTTAATACATATTAGTTATTAAACAACTTTTGGTCGAATAAGTTGATCACCAAAAGTGGTTAGTACATACATATGATAATATATACATCTCCACGATAAGATGTGTGCCATTTCTGTCAGTTGCATATTGTCTTTTTTAGTATTCTCTGCATCCACAATGTTACGTTTAAAAATAGGAAAAGAAATCTTTTATGCAATAAGACAGATTATTTTATCAAAAATGTAGTCTGTGCTCTGTTTTCCTGTTCGTTGCACAAGAGAGGGGAGAACGTGCGTCTCTTTTGAGACTAGTCTCTAATAATCATTGACGCGACTTCACCGTTTTGGGCAGAGTCACGTAAATGAAATTTTCTCACCCGGATTTAATCCTTGATCCTTGCCTAATCCTGATAAAGCCCGATCAAGTGGAACAGATTCAGGGCTAATGAGAAGAGAAGGCTCCCTTAACGGGCCATAGAGTTTCGAAAATGTAATTTCTGTTGATTAAATTCTATTGCAATGGCTTCCCGTGAAATTGGCGCTATGTATCTGAAACGTATTTATGATCTGGTTTTTTTTAATATTAAAAACCAGATCACAAATTCGTGTATTCAAAAGGGATTTATTAATTATCTATTTAATTCATTAATTTCCTATTAAATGTCTTCATTAATTGAGTATTGGATCATATAACCAAAATTGGTACTATCTCGCCTATTATTATGTTTCAACAAGACTGAATCTTGCAAATGAGTCATAAGGCATTTCGGGAAGTGTGACGAATAGAAAATTTCTAATGAACCTTAATAGGCTCGATTTGTTAGAAGTCATCCAAATCCTGAAAATTTAAATAATATAAGTATTAGAAAGTGACTGATGTTGCCTTTCCAGTGCATTCCTTCATCCTCTATGGGCCGAATTTTTGTTTTAACACCAAAAATAATTTTGAGAACAAAAAAAAAATCAGAAATTATTAACTTATATATGCAAATGAAAACAATTTTTGTGTTTAAACAATTTTATTGCGTTATATTCATTATGTGACTTTCAACTCACACCGGCCTTTAAAATTTGCACTTCTGTGTATAATAGCTCATATGGGAAAGTCCATAATACAATTTGCTTTTGGTGAAAGGCATAAATATACATTAATCCATAAATATAGTTTGGTAACCACAGAGAAAAGCACAAATATTTTCAATTAGACCTAATGGTTTCGCGTATTTTTACTGCCAACAGTTTGCTCATCAATTATTTTGCTATTTCGGGTTGATGAGCATAGCAATGGTCATGAATACTAGTATTATTTGTATTTGCAACGTCATAGAGTTAAGATTTGTGAGCCATTTCATGAAAAAAAGCTATAATTATTTTGTAAAATGTCGATAAATTAAAATGTTACCTGAAAATTACACGGGCCCATAGAGGGTTAAAATTATTTTGTGTATATATGCTCAATATTTTATAATTAAAAAATGCTCATCAAAGTAGTGTATTCGCTAATTTGTAAATGTAATAAACTGCTGATTATATATAATTATCCGTGAAATTAACCAGCATTGGTAATTATTCATAATCACCAGATTATTCACACACCGGATTTGTAACCGGATCACCGGATTTGTAACCGGATCACCGGATTTGTAACACATTCACCACACAAATTATATTCATTTTTTATGCTTTATATTTCATAATTGCCGGCCTACCACTTTCAGAAAAAATTGTAATTGTCTAGTTTCAAATCAAATTTAACCCTGTGACTGAGTGTTTTTTAAAAAATCTTTATTTACATACGGTGTTTTCAAATAAGTTCAAATATTTTTTTTTCAAATAAATTTAACTGATACTCTGTTATACGATAATAATATTACACAATGAAAAATATGTAATCGTAAAAATAAACACATTAAACAACTAAAAACGTGGGATGCAATAGAAAAGGGATTACCAACCCACTGTTATCACGGGATACGCAGCTTGAGTGTTAATACATTTTCATCAACAATAAAAGAACAACTAATATAAAAAATTAAGTCTATTCCTATTTAGAACAACAAAGTAAAATTTCATTTCATTTTTTTCATTAAATAATTACAATTATTATAAATAATTCATCAAAAAATTTTGTCTGGCCAAAACAAAATCAAATCCGTATAAGTTCAAAATAAATCAAAATATTTTGCGCATGCGTTAATTTCAAAGCCAATTGAGGCAACGCAAATGCGTGAATTTTCTATACCAGTTGGGATAACGCAATACAGATCGGAAATTTTTAATTTCCTTTATTATGTTTTATTTTAATTCGAATGTTCTTCAAAATGAATCTGAAAAAACGATTAATCAACGATGTTTCATTTTAAATGCATCAAATACTAAGATAGTTAACAGAATCATTTGAAATAATCTGCAGAAAACATGTTTAGCCTAACCCTATTAGTTTGAAGGGGGGGCATACTGTATTCATTACTTATTTGATGGTAGGGAAATGAAGATTTTTGGCGGGAAAGTTTGTTTTTAATTAAATAAATAAAAGAATTATTGAACTAACATATTGAAAAACTGTATTAACCTTAAGTGTCATCCACTACAAGTTTTACAAAAATTTACTTAAACTTGAGAGGATGAATAAAAATTATTTTATTAACTATTGAAAATTTGAACAAGATATATATTTATACATAGGAAAAGTCTGAACTAATAATAGGAATTTATAAATAATCGATTTTTACTATACCTAAAATATTTCATTAACTGTTTTTATTATTAAAACAAATATCTACTCGTTTTCATTACTAGTTTTCTCTACTTGCATCGGAGAGAGAAAGATCCCGAGGCCTTTCTAATTCTCCTCCATTGCTGAGTCTTATCGCTTTTGTCATTTATTTCCTTTCCTCCTCAATACTTCCTTCCTTTCATTTTTGCAACAAAAATAGTTCTTCTTATTTGAAATTACGTAACAGGATAAATAAATTCTCAGTAGCCAACCGCAAAGTTTACCGAGAAAAACTTGAATGGGAACAAAAAATTAATCTTATAATTACATAATTAATTCTTAAAGTTAAAAAAAACAATTAAATATTTACATTCGACATTTATCTGTAACAGTTTGAATTTTGAAAATTGCAGATTCGAGATCGAAAATTCGCCATTTGTGTCGACTTAATGCATACAAAATATGCCGTCTTGTGATGTTATGTGAAAATTTAAACTGTGCTTTCCCTTTTAGATAGCGTCTCGATTATTTATCGTTAAATACAGCATTATTTGTTTTGGATTTTTGAAAAATTGTTTATTGGTTGGAAATAGTCATAGATACGTAAAAAATCAATATATGGTATAAAATGGTGTCTCCTGAAAGCGTCTGTATGTTTGAACCGCATAAACTCGAGAAATAGTTAACGGATACTGGAGATATTTATACCATTTTGTAGAGCATTTATTAGGGAAGGTTTTAGTCGCATCAAAATTAAAAGGGGGGGGTCATAATTGCGATTTTAATTTATCCACGTATGCGTGAAAACCTCAAACTGAGCATGTGCAAATAGCAAGAGCTTTAGTGTGCATATACGATACATTTCTTTATTTATGTCTGATTTTAAAGAGCGATTCAAATCTCATGGCCGGAAGAAGGAAATCCAAACTTGGCGGGAACACATTCAATGCCAAAAAGCTTCGTTTGTTGAGCGAAAAGGAAAAAGAAGATTAAAAAAAAACAAATAAAATTAAGTGGAACTGAATGTAGTCACGTGACAGCAATATACATTTAAGGATCACGATTTACGTATAACTGTTCAACGATTATAGAGAAATTACTAAATGGGCGTAAATCTAACGCAATAATTTCCAACTGCTTAATGTTTAAAATCAATATTCTTATTTCAGTTTTAATCAATATTTTCTTCCAACGAATTCAGATGAATTTACTCGTTTCTTATGAATTTTTAAGGTTTATCGGAAGTTAGTTTTCATAAAGAGTTTGCATCAGTTCTTACCAAGTTGCGGTTTTCTTCAGCAATTACAAACTTCCAGTTGTTAGAATTACTTCTCACTTCCTTTTCAATAATTAATTTGTTTGTTTTGAATTTTTCTATTCCTTTGCGGCTAACCCTTCTTTGCTTTGCCTCTCCACATGGTAGAATTAAAGAAAAGTTTTATCGAGATTTGGCAAAAGCCAGAGAATAATTTAATTGCTTACTGAAAAAAATTTACGTCTTCGGTTTCCCTACACTTTATTTTGATTTTCATTGACTTTATTTCTTAATGCTTGTATAAAATAAAGAAAACTACTCATCAAAATCAAATTGAAATCTTATTTCCATTGAAAAAACAAAGACAACGAACTTGAAACAAGCGATTTCCACTCTTATTTTTTATTTTATCCTTGTCGAATGCTTGAAATTGCTGTACAATGCATGAGTACCCTCGGCTGAATTTGTCATTTGAATTTTTCATTTATCTCTTCTGGTTTGCATTTGAATTGCATTTCAGACTGCTTACCATTTTTTGTTATTTAACCTTCGGGTAGTCACTTTCTTTAGTTTTATAAATAATCGGGCACTTAGAGAATTATGCTGGGTTTACACTAGGTCAGTTATAAGACCGGGGTTTCACTAGGCCAGCAAATAGGCAGCGCATGTGTGGTAAGGGAATTGATTTTTGCTTAGCATAATTTAATAAAACAGATTCAGACATACCATGATTGGCAATAAGTAAAAATTTTTGCAAGCGTTAAAAAAGTTCGAACTTGACATTTTGTTGAATGTCCACCTTATAGATCTCTTTTAAGTACTAACAAATTTTTCGGGAAATTATGTCCGTCAATATGTGAACCCGATAACTCATGAATGATAGAGAGATGGACAAATGAAATATGGTTAGTCATACCAGACTCTCCGACCCGTCGCAAAGGCATATGGATTTAAACCAAAAAGCTAACAAACCGAACCGCCGCAAAAGCAACACTAGCAGAAACTGTGGGTTGAGTCCAAATATCCCTCACCGGCCACGGTACAACCTTTCCCGTCATTGATGGGAGGAGTCAAATCCCCACCTATTTGTGTACCCTTCAGGATAACGGGATCCAACCATCCTGCTGCACCAGGAAGCATCTCATACTCTTTTAGAGGTGTCCCCCGGGGGGAGAGTAATGAAATGTGTAATCCAAATCTGTAGATACCTATGGAAATTTGAACGAAATGCGGTCAATGGAAATCTGTCTATCCGGTTGTCCGAATATAATTTAACACAATAACCGCAAAACGAAGGGAATTAGATGAATAGGATTTTGTATGGAGATATAACATTTAAATTGTAAATTCACATTAAATTTGGATCAATTCTGTTAAGAGGTTAATCTTCTGTCGGTCTGTACTTTCTGTAGATTGTAAACGCGGTAATTCAAAATCATGATGAATTAATAAATGAAACTTGGTGATTTTGTGATTGCATTTGTAGTTCTTAAATAAATTTTTGTTTGAATATTTTTGTAAAAAGGGCATCCAAAATATACATTCTGCTTCTGGTATTTTTGTATTAGTATCTCAATGATTTATCGCCACAAAAAAAAGCTTTTTTGTAGCAATTGTTCGCCGAAGGCATGCAATTTTTAAAATATTGGTATATTTATTAGAAAGTATGCTAGAAGTTTCTAAGAAATCACTGCCACTTGCTATAGTAGTTAATACATGTTGCTAAATTTAATTCAAATCTTTATTTAAATAATAAAATCATTTTATATCAACCATTTTTTAAAACACCTCATGAATTTGAATTATTTTATATCTTCTATGAATAATACTTGAAAACAAAACAAAAAATTATTATTTGGTTCATAACCACGAAAGATGTATTTTTAATCCATGCCCATTTTTCTTGCTATGTTTTTCATTGGACTTGTATCCTTCAGAAAATGAGATTGAAATCATACGTCCACAATATTTCACAATTCCTTTTGTAAACTATACAAAAACGTTTGCTAATTGAACCCTTATCCTTTGCATAATCATTCCGATCTAAATGTGTCCGTCGCATATCCTTGTAACGAACCCGTTCACTCATTAAGGACAGCGGGTGTCTGAATTGAAGCTCTCAAATGCGGGTGTCATTTTCTCCCACACGCGTCTGCTATTCACAGATCATCGTCCTCTTTCGATTAATTAATTGTGTGTGTCAAGGTGTCACTTGAGTAATCCATCTCCGTTCTTTTCAGGAGAGCAAAGGACACGGTCACAGTCATGTTCACCTTCCGGACGAGCTACCCACCTTGATATCGGTCAAGACCAAGTCCGAGACGCAATTGGTAAGATAATTTTTCACTTGTCCGATTCAAATTCATAATTTCTTTAATACTCTATTACAATAAAAAAGAGTACTTTTCCGTTAACAAGAATGCAGCGAAAATTCGCCTAAGAAATTTGGCGGAATTCTACAATATTTTGGCGATTTTTCGCTGCCGCCCGGCTAACGGAAAGGTACTGAAAAAAGAAGAAAGGCTACAACAAATATTCTGGAAATGAAAAAAATATTCTGATTTGAGGTGCTTTTCATTTCAATGTACATTTTTTTCTACGATTTTATCTCACTAAGGGGTTAGATTCAGAAAGATGTGTACATTTCCTCCTTTCATCTTTCCTCTCACCCCTACTTTGTCGAATTAAACCCGTCCTAACGCATGCGCAAAAGTTCGGAAGAAATTAAACAGTATATAAAAAACTTTTTATATTTTGTTTGAAAACTTTTTTTACTATTTTTATGTTAGAGTTTTAGAAATGATAAATTAGCAAACATGATATTTTAAATTATAATATTGTATCGCCTGCTCATAATGAAAATCGATTTTATTGGCATTCATAAATTTATTCCCATCCAAAAATATTGATTTCATCAATATTTCGATTTTATCATTCATTGTGAATTAATTTTTACTATACCTTCTTAGTGTGGATAGTAAAATACACCTGTTAAATATATGAAACATATTTTTAAGTAGTATAGTGGTAAAAGAGAAGACACTTTTGAAAATGTTCAAACTTTGCTTTATTCTATCCCGGATGGTATATTTTATGCAGAAAAAGCAATGCTGTAAATGACATCCATTTACAAGTTATACAAAAGCATAAGAGACAGACAGTTTTTCCTCGGTGATTTTATACTATGTAATTCTTATAGGTATTTCTTTGGCACGTGTCGATTTAGGAAACAGAAATATAGGTATTTTATAAAAGAATTTGCTAATCATAACAGATGTTTATCCCTTCACTTGCTGATTAAAGCAGTTTTACGACGCCCGTGTAGAGTTAAATAAATAAAAAAGATGGAATTGGATCCGGAAATATGAAACCATTTTAGTTGGGTCTTAATATGGGTTAAATCAATATAAAAATTAAGAAATTAATTAAAATTAAATTAGATCGAGATACATATATATGTAAAACATTATTTTTTGTTTGAAGAAGAAGGTAGCTTCGAAGACCTTGCATGTAGTAAGAGACCTTATATTTTTTTAAAAAAAAATTCGCTTTATTTTCGCTCGGAGGGGGGGGGGCATGATCTATTTACAAGTCTTGTATTGGACGTGCGCTCACAGTCCAATACAAGAGTAGATTTGAAATGAGAGGGAAAACAATTATCCCTGGTTTTATATACCATGAGATTCCGATGGGGATTTCTGACACGCGTCGTAAGGGAACCATAGGGATGTTTTAGAAGAATCTGTTGAAATCAGAAATATTTTATTCCTTTTCTAGTAGTATGGAAATCACTGACTAAAGCATTTTCATTGAGCTTTTGTTGCATCAATTAAATAAAAAAATTCGAATGGGATCAGGAAATAAGAGAATATTTTAGAATAAAGTTACTATGAGCTAAATAAAGATATAACTTTGGTAATTAATGTGGGTTTAGTTTAGATTTTAAAATATTACTTATATGTATTAGCAAGATTAATGAAATTTCATTTATTAAAAAACGCTTAAAATTTGGAATTATTTTATTTTCATATTATAAACTAGATGAAAAGTATTAAGTTCAAATGCAATTGCTAGTAAAATGAAGAAATTCCAAACTTAAGTGCGTCACTGCGTATTTAAATAGACAAGCAAAAAAAAAGCTTTAATTTGTAAATGAATGGTTTGCAGTAAAATTCTAGCTTTCTTGATGCAGTTTTTTTAATATTTATTTTTTCTGATTCGTAAATTTGTATTTTTAGCCCGTATCAAGAGACCAGTCCAGCTCCTCCCTGGACACTGAAATTGTCGAGGTCGAGGCCATTAAAAAGCCACCGAATCTCATGGTCAATAAACCAATCTTCATGGGTAAGTATGGGACGATCTTGTATTGCCTTCTTATAAGTCGCTTGTTTCTTGATATCAATTACTAAAAATTTCAAATAAACTGTATTAAAGGTAGGTATTGCAATGTAATTAATTACAATGGTATATTAATATGCTTGATCTTCAAAATTAGATTTTATTAAATATTATATCCTTGTTATTATTTTTAAACATTGAAAACATGTGAATAGAAACCAATTTTTCTCTGCCATGTTTTGGGCTATCTGAAAATAATAAATATCATCTACCAATAGACAGTCTTCAGTGATACGTTTCTTTCAGTACATTGAGCGAACATGCTTACCCACTGAAAACCATGATTCTTGATACGTGGTTTACTCATACTTCTCTGTGCTACTCAACAGTTGTAGATATGTAGATACTCATTCCGTTTCGAAAGCGATAATGAAAACATTCCGTTATGACCTTGAATAATCATTTTGAGATAAGCGTTCTTCTAAATTAATGCTTTGGAAATCTTTGCATACACTGGAAATTTATTTTACCACGATATTCATCACACTTTAACTTCTCCTCTAATGTAATTCTCTTTCTTAGAGAAGTTGTGAAGGTGATTTACTTACATGGACTTGCACCGAAAATTTATTATTTTTTAAGCATTTCATTTTTATTTTAAATATTGACAGAAAAAGCTCAACACCGGAGCTAAATGGAATGTGCTTGCTTGATTAGTGATTCGTTATATAAATCAAAACTCGCTTCATTTTTCTTCAGAGTGAAATCTGCTTTACTTGTAAGTCAATTTTGAAAATTTCATTGCTGAAAACTTTAAAATTTTGTCTGTCTTTAGATTTTGCACGATGATTGCTTTTTGATTATCCAATTTTGTATCATAACGTTGTTTAGACTGGGTTTGCTATTAAATGTAGAAGATTTTGACATTTTCGAAGTGTAAGGCACTAATACGCGTTATTAAATGCGGAATTGTTTATATATATATATAGAGAGAGAGAATAACCCATAAACTTATTTCACAATTATCGATGTTGAAGATAAGATACACTAATGTTATGTTCTATATCACGAAAGAATTACAAGAGAAGTCTGGCTGCTAGACGGGAAAAGATAAATTTATTTCTTTAATTTTACCTGTTGATCTTAAATTCTTACTTATTGTCTTAAAATTGTCGACGATCTACTCGTTTTATTCAGTGATTCTTTGCGTAATTATGAACTATCTTTTAAAAAAGGCATTCATTTGTAGGTCTCACTTCCATGGCAATCGTCGTCACTCTTGGCGACTCCATTCATAATTTTGGCGATGGTTTGGCAATCGGAGCAGCATTTTCCACCGGAATACGTGGCGGCTTATCAACGTCTATAGCTGTCTTTTGTCATGAGCTTCCACATGAATTCGGTAAGTTCAAAAAATTTGAATAATTTGATCATAAAAATCAACATAGTTAATTTTATTAATCATTTAGCATTTTAATACTTTGAAGGAATTATACAGCTTGATAAGACTTAGCATAAATAAGTGGGTCCTGGTCAATTTCTTTTCCATTCTTTCCTTCAATCTAGCTTTAAAAAATTAAATCAGCGTACAATTTTTTTTTCTACACATATTTAGTAACCTCCCTACTTAGTATCGTAACTTTCTACTGTTCTCCTATAGTTTTACTACTGATTCCACATATAATTTCACAGGAAGATTGAAAATTAAACTAAAAAAACTGCCTGATTATTGTATAATTAAATAGAAACACGATTTTAAATAACAAAAAAAAACTTATAGTTTGCATAAGATTGCAAACATTTAGAAAATATAAAAAAAGTTAACAATTATATATATATATATATATATATATA
>JAOUZG010047530.1:325696-352034 GCA_026289955.1 Argiope argentata
AGAGAGAGAGAGAGAGAGAGAGAGTGGTCAAACAAACTTCCCCTATATATGAAACCCTAGCGGCCTATCCGCTCAACCAATGAAACCTAAATTTCAGACATAGTTGTTTGAAGATATGCGCTGGAGATTGTGAGGATTTTAAACAACGTAGAGCTCACGGTTGTGGTTATAGTGAAAGAATTTCGAAATTTTTGAATGGTAATACCCAATTTTTCCTTGCTCAAATTGATCAACATATTGGAAAACCTCAAATGGTGTTAGAACGATTAGCGTGTGACAAGAATTGACGGCGTAAAGCATTAGCAAAGAAGAGCCTTATAAAGAACTAATGACAGCACAGATAAAAAAGAGAAAAAAAAAGCTTTTATTTTGATGGAAAGTTATAATTGCAGGTTTTCAACGTGTTAAACTTCGCAGGCGACAAGGCATTATTGCATTCGGGAGATTGTGGGCAACAATGCCGAACGTAACATGAAAGGAGGAATATGCATAACTTCACATGTTATATCATCTTTCAATTCTGGCACATCTCATAGATCAGGCGTGTACTCCTTAGATTTCAGATAACCCCAGAAGCAGAAATCCATTGGAGTGAGGTCAGGGATTCGCGATATCCACGAAACTGCGAAGTTACGAGATATGACTCTGTCACCAAAGTGTTGTTGCAGCATTGGTAGAACACATTGGATGACTTGTGGAGGAGCCCCATCTTGCATCCATACAATGTCCCTAATGACCTTTCGTTGCAGCAATTCAGGAATAACGTAATTCTGCAACTTAGATTTATACAGAGCATTATTTCAAACCTGTGGTAGTGACCTCTTCGAATATGTACGGACCGAGAACAAATGTGCTAGCGATGCCGCACCACCACTTTGACTTCGTGTAAAGGCACTGGTGCCACATCGTGAGGGGTTTTGTCAGCCCAGTGAATACTGTTCTTGGTGTTAATGCTTCCAGTTGATGAAAAATGTGCCTCATCCGTTCATATTATCCGCAGAGGCAATCTGTTGTCTTCATCATATCTGAGGAGGGAAAAAAAACGAAATCCACACGCAGTTGCTCATCTCCAGGCTGCAACATCTGGACGCGCCGCTAAAAGATGTTTTTTTCTCTTTCTTCTCTGTGTTGTCATTAGTCCTTTATAAAGGGCTTCGCAAATGCTTTACGCCGGCAATTTTTGTCACACGCTAATCATTCCAACACCATTTGTGGTTTTCCAATACGCTGATGAATTTGCGCAAGGAAAAATTGGGTGTTTCCTTTCAAAAATTTCGAAATTCTCTCATTGTAACGGTAACAGTGAGCTCAGCGTTGTTTAAAAATCCTCAAAATTTCCAGCGCATACCTTCAAACAACCATGTCTGAAATTTAGGTTGCATTGTTTGAGCGGCCACTGGGTTTCATATATAGGGCAAGTTTTTATTAATATTATTATTATTATCTTGTGTATATAAAGGGATAGAGAAGTCTCGTGATTGTTTCAACCTGGTTTCAATTGGTTAATGACTTAAATTAAGTAAGATAAATAATGACTTAAAAATAATAATGTTCTCATACGATAACTTGAAATTTTCATTTTGATTTTATAATAAATTTGCTTTTATTTATTTATTTAGATTGAATGGGACACTATTTTTAAATAAATTTTTCTGATAAAATAAATTGCTTAATACTTGATATTCCCAGCGAATCTTAAATAGGTAACAATTGACTGTTTACACTAAAATAAACTTCAATTTATTTATTTTTTTAATATATCTTGACCCGAAACCTTTTAGGTGTATAATGACAAACAATATCAAAAAGAATAGAACGACTGATAATGACTAGTAGGAAACTTTCAATAATCCGGAAGACCAGAAAACTTATGAAAACATTGGATTAGAGGAATTTCAAAGGCGTTTCAATAATAAAACCTATGATAATTTAACAAAAAAAATTATTCTTGATATAATACATTTTTTCTGTACAATTCATATGAGCAACAATCTATTACTGTCATTGTTGCCGCTTCTTTGGTGCTCTTTGTTGCTATTATCTGGCACTACTGATCGAAATAAAATCTGTAAAAATAAAAATTTAAGACGGTTTCTTTTTCTTTTCTTTTTTTGCATACAAATAAATTTATGTTATTGAAATGTTAAACAATTAAATAAAGTGTTGTAATAATCGTGCATTTAAATTTTTTTAACAAAGAAATGGAAATCCTCGCCATTTTGAGAAAAATTCTTGATTTACCGAAGCTCGTTACAAATTTAAAATCTATCCTTACTTTTGTAAAATAAGAGTTATAAATGATTTAATTACGATTTTATAGCTGGTGTCTCCATCTATGAGCGAAATATCAAAATACTACCTCAAACTTAATATCATACATATTAGAATATGTTTTTATATTCATACAGCTGCAAACTCAACAGAATATTTTTTAAGATGTTTCGGAATACAATCGACGGTTATTATACTTCTCAATACTCAAAATAAAACTGTACCCCAAACTGTAAAACTATATCAAAAACTGACTAGTCTCTAACCCAAAAAAAATTTTGACGTAAACATTCACATTTATTTTTAATAAAAAATATTATAAATTGAAAGTAAAAGATATATACTACTCATATTTATTTGAGGTGGATTAATACTTAACAATGCATATAATCTTAAAAATTTCAATCCGAAGTTTTTATCAATGCAAGCTATATGCTGTTGTTTTTCATCAGAAGTTACATCTCTTTAAATACTAAAGAACTAATATTGTTATTTATTCACAAACAATTAATAATTTTTTTTCTTTTTCTTTTTGTTTTCTGCTTTTTGTTGAAAAAATGCAGTAGTATACTTTAAAAAGAATTTTCCATATAATCACTGGATATTAACGTTATATGTTCGAACATTTCAGAAGCTTATTTTATTCCAAAGTTATATGTTTGTTTGTTTGTTTTTATTTTGAGGGTGTTTCTTTTGAATTAAGTATCCTAATTTAAGCCATCGTTCAAATAAAAATATTAATTCGGATTGTATCATTTTTTCATCATATTTTTCAGCAGCGCAGTCGCCATATTTCTTCGGAATTGTTATTCTTTAAGCAAGTTCATCGCCAAAGGGAAATGTCATGTGGAAGGAGATTAAGGATATAAGCTGGCTGTGGAAATAATGAAATGAGATGTTTTAGTAGGTAATTTGATATCAGAAATAACCATTGAGTTCCATTCTTTTTGAAGGGTGAAACCTAGACAAAGATAAATGAATTTTATGCCGTATCTTTCAAGTCAGATGCAGAAACACCTCGATAAAAAAGGATCAATGAATCTTTATCTTTTGGAAAGAGAAACCTAAGCAGAAATTAGATAATATTGTAATGTATTTCTTTAATAATACGGAAAAAGACATCCATATAAAGAGATCACTGGATCTTTTTCTTTTCATGGAGAGAAACTTAGGCATAAATAAGGAAATGCTATACCGTATTTCTAATGGCATAACCCGAAGGACCTCCATAATAAGAGATATAATAAAGAACATAACAATAATAAAGGATACTGTAAGTAAAAATTACAACGTAAAAATTTATAGATAGTTTTATCAAAATTTTCTTAAAGTATGTTTATTTTGAAATGCAAATTATTAATAAAATCAGTTGTTAAGTTATATTATTTCAATGGATAATAATAATAATAATAATACAGGATACTATGAGTAGATATTATATAGTAAAAACTTTAGAGAATTTTATCGAAATATTCTGGAAGAATATTATTCAAAAATGCAAACTTTTGGTTAAAAAAATTATTAAATTATATTCCTTCAATGAGAATTAATAATAAATGAAACTATAAGTAAAGATTACATCGTAAAATTTTATTGACAATTTTATTAAAACATTCTGAAAGAATGTTTTTAATAGAAAAAATAAGGAAAATGTTTAAATTATATTCTTTCAATGGATAATAAATAATAATAATAAATGATACTGTAATTAAAAATTATATCGTAAAAAATTATAGATACTTTTATCGAAATTTCTAAAAGAATGTTTTTTAAATGTAAATTATTAATGAAAGTAGATTTTTAATTTATATTGTTTCGATGAATAATAATAATAAATGATAGTATAAATAAATATCGCATCCTAAATATTTCAGACTATTTTATGAAAACATTCTAAAATAATATTTAATTTAAAATGCAAATTATTAATAAAGTCAATTTTTAAATTATATTCATTCTAAGGATAATAATAATAAACCATATCATAATAATATAATAGGGATAATAATAAAACAATATATAATATTCATATAAAAATAATATAGATAATAATATAACAATATATAATATCCATATAAAAAGAATTTGAATAATAATAATAATAATAACTAAGTAACGATTACGTCATAAAAACTTACAGACATTTTTATCAAAATATTCTGAAAGAATGTTTATTTTAAAATGCAAATTATTAATAAAATCAATTTTTAAATATATATATTCTTTCAATGGATAGTAATAATAATAAATGATACCTAAGAAAAATTCATCAAAAATCATAACGGTTCCGCTTTGCAAAGGAAATGAATGTCACGGAAGGGAGTCATTATAAAGTCCAAAGCACCGGGCATTCAACTATTTTTAAAACCACGCGAATTAATTCCATTTTAAGCGGATATGGATTCGAGGAATTCAATAATGTTTATTGAGTTTTCCTTAGTAAACAGAATAATTAATCAAGAATCCAATATACAACTTCGTACTTATTGCGATTCTCAATGTGAATATAAAGCAAGAGTAACTTGTGCACTGGTTTTCACAATTAAAAAGAAAAGACTTTGTTCAGAGCGGTTTTGCGATAAAAAGGGTAAGCGAAATTTTGAAAACTTAACAAATCATTTTAAAATTATCTTTGGTGACTATCATTAGAAAATGGCAGAAAAGATCATGACGACGAAAACGCCAAATTATATTACTGTACGTAGAAATCATATTAATTATGTATTATTTGTATTTATCCACTTAATGTTATTAATATGTTATTAATTAATATGTATTATAATTAATTAATATGTAATATATCATTATTTGAATTTATAAAAATAGCAAGAAAGATCATTACGACGAAGGCATAATATTGTATTACTATACGTAGAAATCATATTATTTGTTAATTTTATTTACCCCTTAATGTTATTAATTAATATTTATTATGTTAAATTAGTTAATATGCAATATGTAATTGATTATATTTACCACTATCATTAAAAAAATAGCGGAATAAATCATGTCGCCGAAGACCCAATATTATATTACTGTGCTTAGAAATCATATTAATTATATATTAATTGTATTTCCCCACTAAATGTTATTAATAAGTTGTTAATTGATAAATGTTATACTAATTAAGGAACATTTAATAAATGTTATTTTCTACTAACATTAAAAAGTAACTGAAAAGATCATGTCTATGGAGATCCAAAATTAATTACAGTATGTAGAAATTATATAAATTATGTGTTAATTGCATCAAATATTAATTACCCACTTAATGTCATTAATATTTTATAAATTACTATGTTATGCTGATTAATTAATTTGTAATGTGTTATGAATTGTATTTACCAACTTAAGATCTGAATTATATGCAAAGAAAAGACACTGGTAAATATGAAGATTTAAAGAAACTGATTTTGAAAAATATATATCCAACGTTTTTTTTTAATTAATTTAATTGTCTGCTATTTAAGGTTAAAATGATTTTAAACATAAATCTTGCAATTCAATCTTTTAATTTTTTTGAAATTAAGAGTGAGATTTATTTCAACAAAATAATTTATTACTATTGCTGATTTAATTTACTAAACCTTAAATATCGAATATAAATAGGGAAAGTACCATCTTCAGTTAATTTTAAAACTAGATTATTTATTTATCGTTGATATAACAGTTAGAATTATAGATTAAAAAAATGTATAATGAATTAAAAATTAATACATAAATAAATATAAATAGTAATAAACTAAAAATTAATATATCAATAAATATACTGTTTTAAATTAAAAATTAATATTTAAATATCAATATAAATAATAATAAATCTAAAATTGACTCAAAAATAATTAAATAAAAAAAGTAACAAATTAAACATTAATCCATAAATAAATAAAAAAATAGTGACGGATTAATAACTAAATTAATAAATAAAATAACATTTAGAAGAATCAAACTTTATAACTGCTTATCAAAAAATTATTTGATTAGCTTTAAAATGAAACAAAAAAGGAATGCAAACCCATTGCATATAATTGATATTAAGGATAATTTTAGTACTTAATCTTTTGTCTAAGGTAATTATGGAAATTCTTTTTTATAACTCTGTAAGTGAAAGATATTTTTTAAAAAATTATTAATACTCTTACGACTTATGTATTAATTGGGACTATTTTTTAAATTTAATTTGCTATCGTGAAGCCACTGATTTGGTAATGCTGATTTTGATGTCATATTTTCAATTAGTTATCTCATCAGTAACATATTTTTTTTATTATGAAAGTATATTGACCTTTTGATTGATGTAAGAAAGAAAAAAGCAAAATAATATAAGGAACTGCAGATTTCGTTGTCTTTAAATCCTGTATTTTTACTGAATAAATCTTTTGAGTTGTCAATTTTACGAATTAATATAAGAATTTGAGCCATCGCATAATATTCGATAACAATCCATATTATTTGCTTGATGAAGTATTTTAAATTGTATTATTTAAAAAACATTTTTAACAAACAACTGCTCAGATTATTTAAAAATGAAATTTTTTTTTCCACATCAGATGAGATAAAAAAAACTATTGAATGATTTTTATTAATCTTTTGCATAGCTTTTAGATCTGAAGTTATGCAGGATAATCCAAAATGAATATAGTGATTACAAACAGCTATAATTATTTAATGAAAAGAAATTACCGATAAAATTAACACATAATGTAAACCTAACTTCAAAATTTTGAATACATATGTCAGAGATGCTTTATGTGATTTCTCTTGGTCACACAGACTATATCTAATCAGTGGACCATTTTAAGCCGTTAATTCTGAAGCATGTCTTCCGTTACCAATGTTACTAACTTGAGTTCCCACAGTTAAAAATTGGCAAGAGCTTCTATTACGGTCGTTGCTTGCAAAAGAATTTCACAAACTATAAAAGCTTATCATGATTAATACAAGACTTTTTTTAAATCGAAAAGCAGAAAATGTTCAGATAAGATCGATTCTAACCTCACATAATTTAGAGAAGATGTTTATTTGATACTACTGACTTATATAAAAGAACAAAAATTTCATTTATGGAATAAAAGATATTTAACAATTAAAGTTTTAACCGGAAAGTGGTTATAGATAATCTTTATGTTGCCACCACAAGCGCTTTATAAAGAAAAAGTAAAGAACTACAGTAAATAGTTAAGTTTAATCAAGAACGAACAACTAGTACTAAAAATACAAAAAATACATCAGAAGCGATTACTGGCGACTATATCAACACTGAAGAACAACAGTGTTCTTTACAAAAAGAGGCAAGCCAACCTGATTCATCAAATGGGCAAGAAGCGATAGAACTACCAAGTGTTCGTGTGGTTTATCATTGAGTTAAAACTTTCATATACATATAGTTCCAAAAATCTTTTAACCTTTTCTTATATTCATGATATCTCTCTGAAGTTCAAAAGAGCTTTATAGACCAATTATTTTATTCAAAGAAATGGATACTTTGCTGTTACAAAAAAATATCCTTTTGTCCACGCTAAGTGACGGATACAAAATTCAAACAGAACTTGGCTTACTACGTGTTTTAAAAGCAATAGTAGATATTAAAGATAGAGTCAGGAAGTTTAAAGCTTCAAAGATGAACTTTAATGCAAAGAATTATATCGACATGATCTCTTGGCTTGAAAATAGCGTACCTGAACTCTCCTTTCTAAAATACGTTTCCGGGGACTCTCTCAATGACTTTGTGTAAAAGGCATCTAAAACTGAGCGAAATAGTACGAAGCGTGGCTATCGTCTCTCCCCAGCTTCCATGTCACATACAAGCAGTGGGAAGAGTTATGAGCCTAGTGGCTGAATTGGCTCAAAATGTATATGGTTCGGTAGCAAGAGAAGGATATATGATAGCAAAAATTGACTCACGAGTTAATAAGTCAAAGTTAATTATAAAGCAGTTTGATGTGGTAATGAAGTAGAAACAAACATTTTACATCTTATATTCATTAAAAGATTGTTGTTGTTGTTTCTAATGGCACTTGTCATGGACAAGCTCGCTGATGCATCAGTGATTTTAAGCCGACGTGAGCGTCTCTGGTTTATGAAGTCGTGCCAGCTAGGGCAAGAGTACGACTGAGCTACTGACTCATCACATTCGCTGGCACAGCCCATTTTTACAGGGAAGGAGGCACATTCACTCACCTTACAGATTGAATACAGAAGAACAACTATGCCCGAAGCAGAACTCGAATCCCAGACGCCCAGATCGTGGGGAAGATGAGCTGCACTTATGCCAGTACTTCGGCATTTTACATCTATAACATCTGTAATGCCCCCGATACCCTTGTTGATGGGATGTGGACTTCGCATCCCTTGGGCTGCGAGTTCGAACCCACTAGCCGAAGATTCTACGAGTGTGTGGTGGCTGGCGAAAGTTAAATCTGCAGTGGTCGCAAAATCCTCTATGTCGAGAGTAATACCACTGGGGATGCTAGGTCATAGGTATCGTTCTTTATTCCAGGTCTAAATTATTATCTGTGGATGAATGAATGAAATGTATGAATGAAGTCCGCCCCGTAAAAAGGGTTTGATACGTGTGTGAGCTAGAAGTCAGACTTCTGCTCTCAGGTACTCGGGATTCCATACCCCCGGAGGCTACTACACCCCTCCTTCCGTTGTAAAGCATAACACATATACGTATTTAAAATCATTTTTGTGTTATTATATTAAAGAAAAAATGCATAAAAATATTTTATAAAAGTTTATAATTTTTCTTAATTTTTTTAAAAAAGCTTTTAGCTTTTTGAGGTACTTTGAAACATTGTTGTGTTGCAACCAGAATTTTTTAAAATTCATTCTCAGCCTAAAAGCTAACTCTTTTCCACTATTACCAAACTAAAATCTAAGAAAAAAATTTCATTTAAAAAAAATTATATATTTTAAGCTTTTTACAGCACCTCAAGATGATGTAATATTCAAACCATATTATTAAAAATTGTTTTGGGGCCTAAAAGACATCTTTTCCGTTCCATTACGAAACTAAAATCTAAAAAGAAGTACGACTCTTTTCGTTTATACCCTATCGCACAATCACTAATTCCACATTGTGAATCATAATATTTCATGGGGTGATTTTATGATTTCGTACCTTTAAGTAAGGCCTTTTGCATTTCACAGGATAAGATTATTGATCATGTATTCTTTTCTTGCTAAGAATTCCATTTTGAAGTAAGCGTAGTATTTTTACGAAGAAGGAAAAATCTCTAATCTATGCATAGAATAGCGCAGATAAATCTTTCCATGCTATTTTTATGATATATATTATTCCGAATTTATTTAAATTTCGTGACACATTTCTCTCTTTAATACTTTCAACCTCGAAGTAATATTGTTAAAATTTCAAAATTCTGTTATATTTTAAGATTATAGCCTTAAGCTTTTACCCTTTGTTACAAACTTAATGTCACAAATTTGTATTAACTGAAATAACTTAAGGCCACAAACTAACTTATTATTTATTATTAACTTGACACAAATTGTTATTATATAAGACGAAGCTTTATATCTTATATGACTTATTATTTAACTTTTGAAAAGGATGTTTAATTTTTAGAAAATATATAAAATATTTCATTTTACCCTTGTAAATCCCTATTGCAAACAAAAGTTGACGTGTATAGGCCTCTATGTGCATAGCTGTTCGCTATCTAAAAACATTAGACTTCGAATTTGGTATGGATATACTTTGGAAAAGAGGTATTTTCCCTTTGTAGTTGAATTTTTGAGTATCATTTTTTAATTAAAACATATAATAACGTTAAAAATCCAACTGATAATTTAAATAATAATTTCTCGTCACTATAATATTGATACCAAAGTTTCTCAGATTTGCCTTTTGGATCTAAAGCTCTGAAGGTGGTGTTTCATTTGTCTGTAACTAAAAGACAAATTTTTACAGGTAGATGACCTCGCCTTTCATTAACTTGCCTAATTCGTATTCTATGAGTTGTATAATAATAAAATATTCTGAATAGCCAATTAATTATTGCTAAATAAAATCAGATTATTTTGAATTGTTTTTTAGGGATATGAAGTCTTATTATTTTTGAAAAATGATGGAGAGTTATTTTTTCTGAATCTTCTTTAAAAATTAATGACAAAATAACATTTTTAATGATGAATTGTGTTATCAAATCTTCCGCAAATGATACTTTAAATCCTTTGTAAGATCTTTGATATGCAATTTCTATCTTTTGTTTTTGATAAACATCTTAAACAAAACAACATAAGGAATAATATATTAATTTTTTTTAAGTTTATATTTTACTATTTAGAAAGATATGTTATCAGATTATAAATATGTACTTGTATTTCCTGGATTTAATATTTTATTTGATTTTTCAATGACCTTTCATTCCTTCATTTTTAATAATATTTACTACTTACCTTACACAAAATTATTTTGCTTTGACTTTTTTCTATTAATTAAAGATTACACAGAACATTTTGCTTCAAAGATTGACTCCAATATTTGTTTCCTTAGTTGATATGATAATTTCGCTTCAATTATAAATAGAGCAGAATCGCTCATTATATTTGTTTCATCTTTCCTTTTATTCATTTTATGAACAAAACACTTACTCACCTCAACGTGTAGAATAAAACTAGTTTTATTTTATACTTTAAGAAAAGTAGTGTGTGTGTGTGTGTGTGTGTGTGTGTGTGTGTGTGTGTGTGTGTGAAAATATGATTTTTTTTATTTAATATTTTTTATTGTTCAGGATCTAAAGGAAAAAGTTTTCTTTTTAAAACCGTCATCTGAATTTTATTTGTTGTAATGGATCAAATCAATTTTTTAGGAAATTTAATGATTTTTATATATGCTTTTATGTATGTTTTAATGATATTTTGCATCTTTAAATGCTATTTACACTTAATCTAGTCTGTGATAGAATTTTCTTTCGAAAAACTTCATAAGTTAAAATTTATTGCGCATTTTTGTTCAAATTTGTTGAGCTAATATCTTTAAATGTTCTGCAGTTTCAGAACTAAAGAATAATTAATCTACTTATTTAGAAATATTCTACGTTTGTTTAAATTCTTCGCAATGAGAAAGGGGGAAAAAAGTAAATTTCGTGTTGTTTATCAGTCTAACCTTAATACTTAAATAGAAATATAATTTTTTTAGTTCAGGAACTAAGTATTATATTTCTTAAACTATCTGCAAAATTTTGAGCAAATTATTTGCTAAGCCTTTAAAATGAAAAAGATTTTTGCTTTTATTCCTTTTCAGTTTAAAAAATCCCTCTTTTTCTCCATTTGTTAAAAGGTTGCTGTAATTTCACTGCCATATTTTGGGTCTATAGATGTTTTTTTAATCTTTTCTCCACAAAAATTCAAAAACATGACTATTTTAGAGGGGTTTTTTTCAAAAACATCACCCTTAACGAAATCACATACCTTTCAACATGAAATTTTATTATTTAATCTAAAGTCATGGTTAAATGGTTGTAGAATATAAGACAGACTGCAACGTTAGGGTTTGAAGCCGAGTAACATAACCACTAGATAAAAGTGATTACTTGCGTCTAGAGGATGTTTTCTGACTTATTAAGCTTTCATTTCAAAGTAATGTTCTAATATCTAAGTAATGCTAGAAAAAAATTGTTTCCATATTATTTTAAGGATTTTTTTTTCAGATATTAATACAAACGTGAGACGTTGCCCGAGAAAATGATACAATATCTTACAATATTTTCTCATCTTTTTTTATAATAATTGCTTGTCTTTTTATTTACTCCACAAATTGGCAAAATTTGAAAAATGGAATTCAGAAAATTTATGATAATCTCAAAATATACTTTTAACTGTCTTAAAACTTATTCAAACTGAGTTAATTTGCTAATAATTTTAATTTAAAAAAAGAATGATTATTAAAATTTCATTATACCTTGACATATATCAAGATATTTGGATTCTTCATATAACCTTTGGGATTCCTAATTTCAGTATTTTATAGTATAACTTTCATTGAAGACAGAACCATTTCACATACATTCATTTAATTTAAACTGGAAAGTTTGAGTCGGCATTCGAGTTTCAATCATTCTTAATTTGTTAAATATGAAAAAAAGGAGTCCACTTTATTTTAAATAGAAAAACGACTTTCTTTGAGGAAAAAAACTGCATACATTTAAAGAAGACATTATTCTTCAACATTCGTAAATTCAATGCTGTTATATGATATAATAAGTTTGGAAATAAAAAGAAGCTTTTAAATATTTTTAAAAGATTATATTAGTTTACAACATAATTTATTTGAATCTCTTGAAATGTTATTTCTTGAAGACTTTTATTTTATTTTTGAGAACTCATATCTTTGATTGATGATTAGAAGCTTAAAAATATTTCCTAATAAATGTAACTATTTTTAAAATAATTGCAGATTATTCATATTTTATTTATTTTTCGCATTTATTTTCAGGTACTAGTTTGATTCTTCAGGAATCGAAGATCCGAAATGAAGATTGCAAACATTTTTTTAACATTTTTAATAATTGGAGCTACTACTTCTTGCTGTTTGGGCAAGACCGTGAAAACACCTTCAGGACCAATTCAAGGATTTTTTAGCAATATCAATGATGATCTTGTAGAAATATTTTTGGGTATACCTTATGCTGAACCTCCAGTTGGAAATTTAAGATTCAGGAAACCAATTCCTGTGAGGCCATGGACTAAAACTTTGCACGCCAATAAGATTCCTCCAGCCTGTATACAGTACACAGCATACCCCTTTCCTTGGGCTGACTTCCTACCGGGAAAAAGCGAAGATTGTCTTTACCTGAATATTTATGTTCCCGTTTCATCCAAAAATGGGAGCAAATTGGCGGTCTTATTTTGGATCCATGGCGGAGGACTTACATACGGATCCATTCGCCAGGATGTTTATGACGCCAGAGCCTTGGCGAACCATGGCGACGTAATTGTGGTTACCACCAATTATCGGTTGGGTGTTTTAGGTTTCCTGACATCTAATACGGAGGACGCTCCAGGAAATGTAGGTAAGATGATTAATTGTATGAGCCCTTTCCTCGAAATTGGAGAACCTAAATAATTTTTAACCCACTACATCTGAATTAAAATGTTAATATTTTTAAAAAATAGGATGACAAATCAAGGATCTAATTATGGCAGAAGTCTAGAGAATAATGAAAAATGAATGCATCAAATTTGCAAGTATGTTTAAAGGAAACAAGTAATATAAAAAAATTACTTGAAGTCGATTCTAATTAGGTTAACAAAGAAAATTTTTATTTTATTTTCTTTTTATTAAATAATTACAATTGATATAAGTAATTTATTTTCTTTTTATTAAATAATTACAATTGATATAATATCACAAAATGATTGATTTTCGCAAGAATCAAACTCGGATTCTTCACCTTCAATTGAAAAATACCGAAATCCTTGCATTTTACCGATTGAGCAATTATCTGTTGTTCGCAATTTTCATTACAAACTGCTAAAACTCTATTTAAAGTATTGAAAATTAATTAAATGTAATTAATGAATTCATATTTGAAAAAACTGTATTAGCATCGAGTGTCATCAACTACAAGTTTAAAAAATGTATTTGGATTTGAGTGGATGAATAAAAGACATTTTATTAATGAATGAAAATTTGAACAAGATATATATACGGAGAGTGTGGATTAATAGTAGGAATTGAAAAAGGAGTTAGATTACATAAAATTTTAATTTGAAATTCACAACAAAATTTATTTTGAATAATATTTTTTATTATAATACAAAACTTTACTTTTTTCTTACCATAACTAATACAATTGATATGTGTCTTTATTTCAGTTTTAAGTAATGATTCATATTTTTTTTCTAGGTGCAAAAACTTTATATAAGCACAAACAAAGAAACAAAATTTCATGATAAATAAAAAAAATCATTGGTAATTTTAAGTAAAAGGGGGAAAAAATTTCCGATTGCTACAAATTATCGTATACTTTATATAACCTTAGAGCGAATTAAGGTGGATTGCTTTGGCACCAATATCATTTGCCAGTGCAAGTGCTTAAAAAGAGTTTTAGCAGAGAAGCTCATTTAACTTTCTAATATGATATTTTAAAAATCAAGTCTAGATAAATAAAATTACTGCAATGATAGTAGAAAACAGCATAAAATATAAATCAAAGCTTCTGAAAGGTTTTATATAATTTGAGAAGTTCCTTTATAATTTCTTAAAGCTGTTTTTATGCAACAACTCAATGATAAATGGGAAGCATATAATATAAATTTTTCTTTCATTTCAGGCCTCTACGACATACTAACATCATTGCAGTGGGTGAATGACAATATAGAATCGTTTGGTGGCGATAAAAATCGAATCACCATTCAGGGTCAAAGTGCTGGATCCATAGCCGTCAGCATTCTTTGTGTCTCACCCCTCGCCAAAGGACTTTTCAGTAAAGCCATTTTGCAAAGTGGAACCATTATTCTTGTCAACAATAATCAAGTGAGAGAAAACCTGGCAATCAGTCAGCGTCTAGCCGAAATCGTTGGCTGTGCGTCTCGAGCTGTGACGATCGAGAACGATCCCCAATCCGTAGTGGATTGCCTAAGAAGTAACACACTAATCAACTTAGTTATTATATTATTTATGATTAAATTCATCGAAATAAAAACAAAATATGCTTCTTCACATTTCATCCACTAATTTAAATCCTGTTAAAAGATCAGAATACTTGTTAGATTGTTGTTGTTACTTATGTCACTTGCCATGGACAAGTTCCCTGCTGATACAGCAGCAGATTTAAGCCGAAAGGAGCGCCTTTCGTTTTTGAAGTAGCGCCAACTAGGACCAAGAGTACGACTTAGCTACACACTCACCACAATGCTTTCACGCCCCCTTTTTACAAGGGTGCACATTCACACATCTCACAGATAGCACACAGAAGAACAACCATGCCCGAACCGGGACTCGAACCCAAGACTCCCAGAACACGAGGAAGACGCGCTACCTTTGTGCCAGAAAGCCGGCATGCTTGTTAGATTACACCTTTAATTTTCCTTTTCATACAAGTTTCCCATAAATATAATTTTGTATTTTGCTTGGAACAACATAGTCAATGACATAGCTCTCGAATAAAAGAAAAATCGAACTACATGTAAGACAAAAGCGTAATCGTTTCAAACTATTCGTTGGAAATAATGAATTCCTTTTTAGATTCTTCAGTGATTGAATGTATCTGTTAGTTAAACTTGAAGTGGGCCGGGATGGCCCGGTTGGTAGAGCGTTGGACTCGTACTCCTTAGGTTACGGGCTCGAAGTTCACCGGCCAAAAGATTACCCGAGCGTGTGGTGGCTGGCGCTCGTTAAATCTGTTTATGGTCGCAAAGTCCTCATGTCGAGAGTAATACCACTGGGGGTACTAGGGCAGAGGTGATATCTCTGTTCCAGGTCTAATTTACGATTTGAGATTAATTTGCATGAATGAAGTCCGCCCCCTAAAAAGGGTTGTGACTTGAGAGTAGCTAAGTTGTACTCTTGGACCTAAATGGCGCTAGTTGTAAAACAAAGAGACGCATTTGTTAGGCTTAAAACATCTGCTGATCTATCAGCGGGGGCTGGTCCAAGGCAAGTGCCATTAGTCACAACACACACCAACAAAAACTTGCAGTTGATCAAATACCGTATCCTACTTTGTAAAGTTGTATATTTTAGTCTTATTTATTAGATTTTGAAGCAATGTAGAAATTATTTTTGGTAAAAAGTTAACAATTATTTTTTATTCCCGAACATAGGCGAAGATAACTCAGACAGTATTCCTCTGACCAAAATTATATATCACAACAATAGGGAGGACTTTTGACCCAAAAAAGACTTTGAAAACGTCATCTGCATAATATACGAGATTCAGATGAAATCACATTTCAAACTGCATTTGCCAGTTTCGTAGACTTCCATTGAATCACTGTGCTGCTTTTCTAATAGATGAGTACAAAGTGCGGGTAAAAAAATGTCATTGCTATTATTTATAATATTCAATTCTAAAAAACCACGTCTTCACATTGGGAATCGAATGAGGGTCACGAATTTTCTTGTGCAAAATTTATCTTAATTGTATGACGTATAATAGCTGGTTTTGTTGTTGTTGTTACTTATGGCACTTGCCTACGGACAAGCCCCCCCCAGCCGATTTTAAGCCGAAAGGAGCGTCTCTTGTTTTTTAAGTAGCGCCAACTGGGGCCAAGAGTACAATTTAGCTACACACTCACCACATTTGCTTGCATGGCCCTTTTTTACAGGGGTGGGGGGACAGTCACACATCTCATAGAGAGCACACAGAAGAACAACCATTTCCAAACCGGGACTTGAACCCGGGACTCCCAGAACACGAGGAAGACGATAGCTGGTTTTTCTTTGAGCATGCTTCTAAAAAATTTGTTCTACTTATGAATTTTGCTTATTAAAATTATATCACAGGAACGTGTCAAAAATAGTCGAACCGGCTGTCTAACATCTACGCTATGTTGTCTACTGCGCTGCTAAACACATCTGACATATAATCGATGAATTCCGAAATTAAATTGTTGCCGTATATTTAATGTAAAATAAAGTTACTAAATTTGGACTGGCGCTTCGATTTTCGAAGCATCGTAACTTCAATTCTATCTAATATTTGGATCATGAAATGAAAATTAATGCAAATATGGCCTATGAAATTATTTTTAATAGAGAACAATATGCTGTACAAGTTGGTAAATAAATGTATAGAATTAGAAACAATTAATATAATATTTTAATAAGTGGCTTAGAACCCGTACTCTAAGCAGCAAAAATTAGTTATATCCTCAGATGTTATGTTATATGATTTGATTTTATTGTGATAAATTTATTAAAAAATAAAAGATTAAAATGAAATCTTCTATGCATATTTCAATGTATCGTGTCAGAACATAATCTTTTGAATGACCAAGCACCACGTGCTCGTGCAAGTTGAATTATATTTTTTATTCAGTTTAATTGTTTCACTGAATTAGTCACTTTACTATTGAAAATGATCCAAAAAAATCTTTGTCTAGCAATTGTTGTTTAAAAATATATCATATTTTCTATTTATTTCATTTCATATAATCACGTGCTCAAAATAGCTAGTGCTCTAGGTTTTATTTGCTGCAATCATTAACTTATTTTTTTAATAAGAGCTTTTGTAAATGTAATGGTAACACGTTATTAAAAGATGATTTTTTTTGAATGGGTCGTGCTGATAATAATTTTTTTTTCTTCTACGGATTTTACCTCATCCCAAAAACAACATCATGTTCTGACATGATAATAATTTAAAGAAAACGTTACATTTTTATTCATTTATTTTGTAATCCAAAAAATATTCTTATCAGAGTACAATTACTTCCTGAATTGAAATTTTAAATCAACGAAACTATTGTTCAGAGCTAACCAAATAAAATCAAAAAGCAATTATAAACATTAGGAATTTTCACAAACTGAAAGCAGAACAAATCAAGGAAAATAAGTAAGGTAAGGCTATTAAAGACGTCAGTCTTTGGTTGAAAAAGTGCAAAGGCTCAGTTTTGTGTTATATGTGAAGTAATTTAAAATGAGCCGGCTTTTTGGCACAGAGGTAGCGCGTCTTCCTTGTGTTTTGGGAGTCTCAAGTTCGAGTCCCGGTTCGGGCATGGTTGTTCTTCTGTGTGCTATCTGTGAGATGTTTGATTGTGCCCCCCTGCAAAAAAGGGCTGTGCAAGCTACTGTGAGGAGTGTGTAGCTAAGTCGTACTCTTGACCCTTGTTGGCACTACTTCAAAAACAAGAGACGCTCCTTTCGGCTTAAATCTTTTGCTGTATCAGCAGGATGCTTGTCCACGGCAAGTGCCATAATTAACAACAACATATAAAATGAAGAAACGGGAGAGTGCTTGAAATATAATATGTGGGCTCAAACATTACGAACTCGAATATGCAGCGTTTTGAAAATCAAAAATATTTTTTTTCTTATTGCATTGAAATTAAATTTCTGTCATACTCAGCAAATCAGTTGATAAAATAAGCTAATCAGCTGTTAAATAAGCTGATAAGATAGGCTAACAGCAGCTCAGCTAATCAGCTGTTTAAAAAATTCCTCAACTGACCGATAGCAGAATTTTTTAAGCTATATTTTTTTTATTCTGTTTGGAAATCTATTTCTTAAAAAGTTAATAACTCATTTTTAAAGATAAATCAAATAAAATAAAATTGTTCTTATAAAATTCCTTTTGAATCAATAGACATTGCTAAATTTGGGCTATCCACCTAATTTTTTTAATCTCTTCGTGTGTCATACAAAAGTAAACGGATTTCATTGCTGTTGTGTCAGTGGCTCTTCTATTACAAAAATAAATTCTTGGGTAAATTTTTGAAATTGATTTAAGCATATATAATATGTTTCATGCATTTTTACTCCTTTCTCTTTCATCCATTAGATCGAAATGCCACTGATCTCGCCGTCGTAATCTGGTCCTTCAACCCTACATCTACCCGGTCCTTCTTGCCTCAATACGGTGACGACCTGATCCCCAGAAGTGCAGTGGAAGAAATTCGCAATGGCAACTTCTACAATGTGTCTCTTCTGATCGGCAACACCAGGGATGAAGGATCTTTCCAAATCGCCACTCGACAACCCGAACTATTCGGTTTCTTTGGACAAAAGAATCCCATTCTCAACAGAACTCAGGCAGAGAATATAACGCGGAATATTTTTCGTAATTTCGATAACCCTGAGAAATATGTTAAATATTATCTAGATAGTACACCGGATGACCATTTTGATGCCCTCAAGAGACAAGTCTACACTGCATCCGGGGACACCAGTCTTCTGTGCACGAATCTCTACTTTGCCGAGAGGTATGCCGATAGAGATAATGATGTCTACTATTATTTTTTTACTCATAGGCCGAGTAACACCCCGTGGGCTTACTGGATGGGTGTGGCACACTTTGCTGAAGTCCAATTCGTTTTCGGTCGTCCAATCAGAAAGCCTTATCTTTATGAGCCTGTCGAAGTAGAACTAAGTAAAAAGATGATTGAGATCTGGACAAATTTTGCAAAGAATGGGTAAGTGACTTTTATGAACGCTTTCAAGTAATAAAATTCTTGATTTCATATACTTTCATTAGCAATCAACAGCAAATGAAATGAATTAGAACGTGCGCTATAACTGTATTCTATGCTTTCAAATGGTTTCATCAAATAATTACATACATATTTGAAAACTTTCAGTAATGAAATGCCCAGAACTCTTTTTCAAACAAAATAGGTAAATCATCCAAAATATTCGAAAATCTCTGCAAGGCCCCTATTATAAATGTTGCTGATTGAACATCCGAGATATGTGAAGGGCCTGAATAAGGCAGGGGCATACGGGGCAGTTGCCCCAGGCCCCCGCATAAATGAGGCCCTCAAATCGAATATAAATATTATTTTACAATTTCTTTCTTTAATGAACGTTCTTCATCACTAAAGTAGTAAATCAAAGGGGGCCCCAAAAAAAGTTTTTGCCCCGGCCCCAACTATGCTAAGTCGGGCCCTGGATATGTGCTTTGCAAGTTCGATTGGTGTGGTTGAATACCTTGAACTGTATTCAACCACAAAAAGATCCCTTTTCTTTTGCAGAAATCGCCTTAAGAACTAATAGCTAAGTAAAGGCTTCTTTTATATATTAGTCCTTTAATAATATTAACTCTCATCATAGCTTTTGAGAAGGGATATTTTCTTGTCTTTAACGGTATTTTGAGGTCAAAGCCCTTAAATTTGTAGCAGACAGAGCAATAAGCAGAACAACCAGATAGTTAACATTTTACTTTAAATTAAATGTTTTCTCGACTTTTTAAATTGAAAGGAGATAAATTTTATACAGAAAATTTTAGAAACATTTAAAATAATGAATATATTTGAAAAATAAATTTCTATGAATGGTTTTAGGGATATGAGAAAAGAACTAAAAAAGGATTGGATACCCAAGAACTGTTGACAATAGATGTTCCTGTATCATCGTTAATATAAGTATAAATCAGTTTAGTTTCACTGTGCTAAAACTAATTGCAACAACTATGATTACCCTTTAGTTACGTTGTTTTTAGAATACAATTTTTGAATAGGAATGGTGCTTATTAAACTCCTTACTTATGAACTTTTAAATGTTTTGTCTGTCTTCCATTATGAATGCCTCCAATCAAAAATCGCGGCTAAGCTAACTTGATATAAAAGAAAACAATTCCATTTTAACCAAATCACATAATTTTACCAATAATTTTTAATTAATATTTAGAACTATTAGTTTCGTAGAAAATTACTGATAATTTACTGATTTAATTAATAAATAGTTTGAATGATTTCATTCCATGCCTTATAAAATAATTAGACATTTTATAAAAAAGTTGAACTTGTCAGTGGTTTTAAGTTGAAAAAGTTGATATAGTCAGTGGTTTTAAGCCGAGGGTGAGTCTCATGTTTTAAGTAGCGCCAACAAGGGCCAAGAGCACGTATTAGCTACTCACACATCACATTCGCTTGCACACCCACCATTTAAAGGGGGGATTCACACATCTCGCAGATAGAACAGATGAAAAATAGCCATGCCCAAACCGGGACTCGTACCTGTGACGTTCAGATCTCGAGAAAGACGCACTAGTCCTGTACCAGGACGTCGGCTAACGAAAAATACACATAATATTACCATAAACGTAAATTTTAAAGAAGTATTTTTTCATCTTAGTCAAGGTTTTGAAATTATAACGAATATTTTTTTTTCATAGGCATAGATTTCAAAGATGAACAAATGTGGCACTAGTCTTCATCTTTACACTTTTTAATTTTGTAGATTTAAAATGCTACTCATATAAGTCCACTTGTACTTATTTAATTTTTAAAAGAATAAACTGAGAAATGTTTTCTCTTCCACACAGGGTCCCGACTGACTCTTTCTACTGGCCAAAGTACTCCAGGAGAAATCCCACGTACGTTGCCTTGGACACAAATTTTAAAGAAATAAGTTACGGGATGGGTCCCCATCTCGAAAATTGCAACTTTTTGAGAAACTACTTTGGATTTTGCTTTAATGCAAATTATGAATACATATTGCATTTCATATATAAAAACTGTTATTCAGAATCACTATCTGAAAATTCATTAATGTGTCTATATGCAACATTAAAAAGTTTTTGTCTGCTTTAATATGTTTTTATATAACTCAATAAAACGTTTATTGTTCTTTGATTCATCTTTTCATTTTTCTTATTGACAATTAAAGACTTTTAACTACTAGCTGGTTCAACAAGAATATTGATCATATTTGCTTTCAATTGAATTTTTTATACAGAAATCCTGGTCAAGATTGAATTGAAAAAGAAGAAACGTAAAGAAACTTTATTGAAAAAGAAGAAACGTAAAGAAACGTTATTGAAAAAGAAGAACACGTAATATAAATTTTCTATTCGACTTGGAGGCCCTTTCTAATGTGGGCTTCGGAGCAACTGCCCCATATGCCCCTGTCATAGTCAGGCTCTGTATGTAAGCATAGTGTATTTGTCCGGTTAATCTAAATTTCATGGCATTGTCATTTCGTTCTGTTATTCGCTTTTGTAAATGATAGAAATATTAAACAAAGTCATTCCCCCTTAGCATTCAAAAATGGATCAAAATGGATAATCACTCTATTAACTATTTGCGTCGACAAATTTCAGTAACAGGAATGGTATGGCATAAGTATACTCCGTCCCTACCAAAGCCATTCGGACATAACGATTAGCCGCCGCAAAGCAACCCCCACCAAGCACGGAAGTGCAGGTCAATCAACTTAATTTTCATAAAACTTAATTCAAAGAACCAGATCGGAAAAAGATACGAATTTAGATTCTCAAAAAATGACACCTTGTCTCCAAGAGTAGTTATTATCAAACATTTCAACAGTTATTAGAGAAGCATAAAAATGTAAACAACGTTAAATAAGAAAATGCTGTTAAAAAGAAAAAGGTATAAACATTTCAACGGTTATTAGAGGAACATAAAAATTTAAACAATGTTAACTAAGAAAATGCTGTTAAAAAGAAAAAGTTTAAAACAACTATATACAAAGTAAGTTCTTGGTAACCCAAAAGTAAATAACATTTATACAAAATATAGTTTCCATATACAATATAGACTTCAGAAAATTAATGTCAAAGCAAAGAGTAGTTTCAACCGAACTTCACGAATTCCAAATGCATATGATTATTGATAATTTCGAAAGCACTTGACCTCAAGAGAAGGAATTTTAATAGCAATTTGATGTCCAAATTTCTCCAGCCTAATTGCCATGTTGGGAGGGTATTTTCCCATAAATCACATTCCCGTATAATATGTTGAATGGTTCCAGAAGATTTGCCACATCTGCAATTATCAAATTTTCCAAATAACCTGTCTTGGTGAGCATTAAAAACCCCATGACCAGCTATGATTTGGTTTATGAAAAAGTCACCTTATAGTCTTTTAAGATGCTCTGTTTAAATAAATATTTTAGTCCAAACACCTTTATTAGAGGCTTTCCAACGAACCTACTACTTTTCAATTAGTGTAACAGGAATACCAGAAGTTAAGAGTGAATTTAGTATTTTGCAATTACTTTCCTAGTGAATTTATATTTAAAATAAATACATGAATGTCAATGCACACAGAATTTATTGAAATTGATTTGTTGAGTTAAATAGCACTTATAGTACATAAAAGCATATATCTTTATAATTTTTGGAAAATCACTCATCGAAGAGAAGACCGTTAATCCATGATATTTATTCGCTGATCCGCTTGTCATGTCACTTGTATAATCCTTTCTATGTGACGATACTGACATTTGTGACAGTGTGCAAATACCGATCTCAAAGAGTTAAACACTTAATGAGATAATGGAAATGATATTTAATTTTAAAAAATGCATTTATTGCTTAAAACTATGTAAAAATTATTTTTAAAAAATCAAAATTTAGAAAGAATATGCCCGATAAATTGACCTGATATCATTTAAGCGACATCTTTTATTTTATTTAAAATGTTATAAAACTCCCACTTTTTTTACTAAAATATTTTCGGAAATTATTGTTAAAAAATTTTTTTTCATATTTTAATTTAAAAAATATCTAATATATTGTCAAAATATTAGATATTTTTTAAATTAAAATGTGAAAAAAATCACTTCAAGGTGTACATTTTCACTCTAATATGAAACATTGGTAGTCACATGACATATAAAACGGTCTGGTTTGTAGAATTAAAACATACCATTGTTATTTAGCATCCCTCTACACTTGTAATGAAGATGATTACGAAATTTACAGTAAAAAACATCCATTAGCTGTAAAAAAAATACAAATACATTTATAAGAGAAATAAGAATGGAATTATTAGCAGGCATTGTGCCTACAGTTAAAGCCTCAATCTGTAACCATGTACAAAACATTCTTTTCAGGAATTCATTTTTTGTCTATTTTGATCACTTTGTTCTTTCTCGTAATAGGATGTATACAGAAAGTATTGTAATTGTCTAAAAAATTCGAATTCTATATTTTAACGAATTTCTACTTTTCATACTTTCCTTAGTTTAAGAAAACACATTTTTGTCTGTCTGTCTGTCTCAAAAATAATTTCAAAACCCTTTGAGCTAAAAGGGTGAAATTTAATGCATTGACTTTACACTGAATTTATAGATTTTTAACAAATTTTGACTAAAATCCATTCAGGAAAAGTCGGTCCGTCTGGATGTTTGAATATAAATTAGCATGATAATATAAATTATACTAGTATTTAATAATATAGGTTATAAATGATATTGCAAGTTAACTACAAAACGAATAAAGCTAAATGTCCAAAATTTGGTGCATAGATTTAAAAATTTTTAGAGCAAAAAATCTACTATTAGTTTTTGAGACAAATTTAACAAAAGATTTATTGTCGGGAAGATCATCAGTTTCAGAAAGAAAGTAAATATAACTAAAAAAAATGCAAGGAATTTTGCATTTTAAATTATGAAATATTTTGTTGTTGTTTTGTGTGTGAGATTTTTCTTTACTTTATAGCATAGTATGATGTTTCGATTATATAGTTCTGGATGCTGATTTTTCATGATTTGGACTTTTGTAAACTTCTGGAAAAGAAATATTTACTCAAGTATTTAGTGAAGAAATTGCTCCACCTCAATTCTAACGCCTAAATAAAATCCCCAGTCCCAACAAACTTTTCATTTCAATCGATGTCTTATGCAGTATAAAAGAATTTTATGTTAGTTCTTGTAGTTAACGGAAATCTGAATTCAATAGTTAAAATGTTTTAAGCTTCTAATAACATCATTTGCATCATTAAAGGAAATAAAATTTAAATTTTCCTAAGGTTAGTATATTTTTTATTGTTATTGTTGTTGTTGTTTCTAATAACACTTGCTATGACAACCTCGCTGACGCAGTTGTTACAACGGAGTAGGGGTGTAGTAGCTTCTGAGCACCCTGAGGCGGAAGTCTGACTTCTAGACACACATTACTAGCAATTGTTACGGGGTGGGCTTTATTAATGTATATTCATTCATTCATCCACAGATCGTAATTTAGATCTGTAACAGAGAACGATCTCCTCTGACCTAGTACCTCCAATAGTAATACTCTCGAAATAAAGGACTTTGTGACCACAACAGATTTAAGGTGCACCAGCCACCACACATATGGAAAGTTTTCAGCTGGCGGGTTCAAACTCGTAGCCCAAGGGATGCGAATCCAATGCCCTACCAAATTGGCTATAATGGCTCCTCTGGCAGTCAGCAATATTAAGTTGAAGGTGCATTTCTTGTTTTAAGTAGTGCCAACAAGGGCCAAGAACTACTCACGCATCATATTCACTTGCACAATCCCTTTTTACAGGGGGACGCATTTCACAGATAAAAAAGATGAAGAACAGCCATGCTCGAGCCAGTACTTGAGGCCAAGACGCCCGGAACACGGAAAAGATTAGCTATCCCTGTGCCTGTATATCGGCTTTTTATTTTTTTCATTAATTAAATAATATAATCTAGACGCATAATACCCTTCGATAAATGTTCTGACCTTTTCCTAAAAATCTAAAAGAGAATTCCACGAACGTGCTTGAAAATTTTGACCATAATGAATGAAACATTTCATGATTTTTGCTATTCAAAATCCTTTCATTTAATCCATTAGGTTGTTTCATTGCCTCAGGTTCATAATAATGAAACCAAGTATCATGCTCTGTCATAAATACTCCAATTAATCCTTTTGATTGCTTCTTTGCCTCAGACTAATATTAATGAGTTCTAGTTTCAAACGTTATCATTGAATGCTAAGAAAATCCCTTTAAATTCAGTTGAAACAATTTTAAAATTTCTTGAATCAACATCTATTTTATCCAAAATGAGCAACCGTGGCATCTATCGTGCGGAAAATGTTCTCATGCATAAAATTGCAAACAAAAAATTATGTAAACGGTGATTTAAAATATTCATTGTTTTAGAAATTTCACTCAGCATTTCTATTTTGTCATATATCATGACTTAGTAGGAAGAGGGGGTTCAATTATTCTTAGAGCAATAACCTCAACCAAACGTTCCAAATATTCATTGTCAAGCGTGCTTTCATAGTCATTCGATAATTTATCAAAAAATTAATTATCTATTTGGATAGAGAAGTGCAGAATCACTATGATGTTAATCAAGACTGGGTGTGATTCAACGACACATTTTAGTTGGAAAAAAGTAATGATTCATCTTAATAGATTTATAGAAAAAAAATCATTTTTCATAAATTATAATGCATATCTGAATCAATCAATGTCAAACACAGCCGAATAGATTTATCTGAATGTAATTTCGTGTGAGCATTGTTTATAATTTGGCCTGCCTTAATAACGCCTGCCATGGACAAGTTAGCTGACGCAATCAACGATTTTATGCTGAGGGAGCGTTTCTTGTTTTAAATAGCGTCAACTAGGACCGAGAGTACCTCTTAGCTACTCACACATCACATTAACTTGCGCAGCTCTTTTTTAC
>JAOUZG010047530.1:352434-384398 GCA_026289955.1 Argiope argentata
CTAGAATGTGTTTGACGCAAATGGGAATTAAAGTATAAAGTGTAATTCAAGATATAGCAGTGAAGTTTCCATTTTTCTACTTTGCTAAAGTATTAAATACGGTGACTGTTAACTCGGTTTATTGCAATGATACTGAAAGAAAATACCAATTCTAGCTAATAAATAACATAAAAAATTATCATTCAAAGCTGTCAGCTTGTTAGAATAATTTTTTACATATAAAATCATTTATGTACAATATTTGTTGTTTCAAAATAATTATTACTCAAGAGATTATTCTCTATTTATATAAGAAAATAATTCTTAACTTTCGGATAATTTACTGCATAAACTAAACGCGGTAGATTACGCTTAACAGCTATACTTAATTGATAAGCATGTATGTAATGATACGAGAATGTTCTTAAAGAAAACACATATCTCAAATAAACCGCTGTACTCGGATCCTTTTTTTTGATTATCTATTCAAATTCGAATCAAAAGCATAACAATCACTCTTCCTCAGCCACAACTCGTCTGAATCCTGTCATATATATATTAAAAAAAGCAATAACCTTCAACGGCGTCGACGAATCTCGCCAATCGTATCTTCAGATGCCGCCATTGGCTGTCAAACATCAAAAAGTATTATTTCTTATAAATATGCCTATATTCATTATGGATCTTACTATAAATAGCCGAAATCTTATTTTCATGTAATTACAAGTAAAGAATGGGAGTGGTCTCCTTAAAACTTTTTCGCCTACTCTCCAACAAAGCACCTATCCCCATAACTCAATTAGGAATTATTTTTCAAGTTCTAGTATCAAATAAAATCAGCATCGAACAAATTATGAATGGACATTGCATGACATCGTATATTTTTCAAAAGTCAGATGTTATTTTTGAAGAAATGATTTGCATTCTGGATGTGAAATTATAGAAATTATAAGCATTTTAATTCAGAATCTTTAGAAATCCTTCAAGCATATTCTTGCATGATACAAATTAAGAGGATAAATAAATAATAAGATTTATTATTTCTTCTTTTTTCCTTTAATTTTTAATGCGATTCATTTAATAATGATATCTTGATTTCTGATGTATTGAATTGTAAACATTTGTTTGCGAAACTAAACTTTTATATGGTTTTTAATTTAAAACAAAATTTCTGGATTAAAAATATGTTGTAAATTATACTATAATAAAAGATAATATTTTAGAAATTTCACCTTAAATGGTTTTTTTACTATTAAAACTGTAACTATTTGATGTAAAATTAACAATAAACTAAGTTTTTTTTTCATTTTCTATATAAATTTATGCAACCCTACATATTGTTAAATATGAGCTATATTCTGTCATATTTTTGTTTTTAAAACAAACCTTTTATCAGACTGACGGAATTGTTTGTATATTACTAAATTTTTTAAATAACTTATAAATAGGTTGTAATAAAAAAGATTACATTTCTGTAATTTCCCACGAAATAATGTTTTCTTTGCTATCAATTGAGGCCGTAGTTGCCCAACATAGAATTAAGTTTGAGGATTCTAGATACAAAATTGCAAGTTGTACCAAAGTATGTCAGTAATTTATTTATTAAGAACTTAAGCTGTTCCTGGGATAAAAAAGAACTAAGAACTAAGATTGTGAAAAACTCAACTTGCACAATCGAGGACATAGTAGATTTCTTGTAATTGGATAGTTGATTTTGAGAGAGCATTTGAGTATTCCAAGTAATTCATATTTTCAAGATGTGCATCTTAGTTAACAAGTTTCATAATTGTGTCAAAATATCAATAGTAATGAAGCGGTACAGAAGTAAAAACTCTGGTATCTGATCAATGCAAATTTATTAATGAGGCATTTACAGCGAAACTTCTTCTAGCTAGGCAGTAAAACAGAATAAACCACTCAGACGAGAAAAGTCAATTACTTTACAAAGCAGAAAACAATATTCGAAAATTAAGCTTCTGGATTTTTGGGTGGCTTCTCGTCAACGACGGTGGCCTCAGATCTGTTGTCACTTCCGTGATCTCCAGACTCTGTTGCGCAAGCGAGGCTTGGGAATTTCTGGTGCAAAGCTGCTCTGTACTTGGGGTGGCTGATGCCGTACACAATGGGATTGTAGACGGCGACGGCTTTGGCGAAGACGGCTCCCCAGATGGTGGCGAGAGGAGTCAGGCGTTTTCCAGTGCTGAAGACACCGCTCCATGCGATGCTCAGGTATGGTGTCCAGGCGACGAACCACAAACCAACGGTCATCAGGGCAATCTGAATGGAACAAAATGAAAAAAGGTTATTCCCATGTGAGTATAAAAATGTCATCTCCAGTATTCCAACATTCATCTCGTAATGTTTCAAAATATTTTCAACTGATCATTTAGCTTATGACTACATTGACCATTTAACGTGTGACTACATTGATCCTTTAGCTTGTGACTTACATTGATCATTTAGCTTGTGATTACATTAATCATTTAGCTTGTGATTACATTAATCATTTTGTTTATGATTACATTGATAATTTAGCTTATGATTACATTGACCATTTTGTTTGTGATTACATTGATAATTTAGCTTATGATTGCGTTGTTCCTTTTACTTACAACTACATGGACCATTTTGCTTATGATTTCATTTATCCTTTAACTTGCTTGCTTGCTAACACTGATTTAAAACAAGTAAATTTTGATTAAAATCGTTTATTAATAATGTCTTAGCATAGTTTCCTCAAATAATCCCTCTCCTGCAATATTGAAAATCCATATTATTTGCTTATAATCTCAGCATAATTTCTGCAATACACTCTAATGTCAAACTCTTTTTTAAAAAATTGAGTCATCATTAAAAGTTTCGTTTAGTGGTGGTTATTTCTATCTAATTGGAAGTGGCGAATATTTAAAAGGATAGTATTTAACAAGAAACATTTCATACTAGTTTTATTCATTGTTACTATCAATATAACTGCAAAGAAAACAAAACTTCTCAATGATGCTCTAGTCCTAAAAGAAATGCACCCTGGGGCACAGCATTTAAAAAGATTTTGACATTTTTCTTCAGACATGATTAAATTTTTAAATTGATTAAATTATTTACTTTATTTATATTTACTTCAATAAGAATTTTATTGATATATTGATCTGATTAAACCTAGAGAAGTATACGACAAAGCGCGCACCTTGGCGAGCCTGCATTCAGCGGATGTCTTATTCTGATCTGAGTTGGCTCGGAGAGAAGAGACGTTCATCTTCTTGGCTTGTTCTCGGAGTTCCTTCTCGTGTCTGGCAACAGAACGCACGATGAAGGTGTAGTTGTAGATCAGGGTGAACAAGGGGGTAAAGTAGACGGCCAGGGCGTAGATGACGACGTATGAGGATGAGTTCCAGTCTTTTGTCAAGTAGTCAATGGTACAGCTTGTCATGTTGCCTTCAGGTACATATCTGAAATCAAGAAAAACAAGATCTTATGTTATTATACAGAAAATTACTTGTTAATAAATGCTTCGTTTTCAGATCAATTATATCATTTAATCTACATTACTATTAAAAATGTGAAAGTTTGGAGGGATGGATGATGTTAGTCAATCACGTCAGAACAACTGAACGAAATTAGATGAAATTTAGTACAGTGATATATTACAGCCTTTAAAAGAACATGGGCTACTATTTATTCCGGTTAATTGAATAGTTAATTTTTTATTAATTAAAAACTAACTTTCCGCATAAAATCATTTTCCCTTCGCTAATGAGGTTAAGCTTAACCTGTTTTTGACCGATTATTTCAAACGATTCTGTTTATTATCTTAGAGTTTGATTCATTTAAAATTAAACATTGTTTATTAATAAATCTTTTGGATTCATTCTGAAGCACTTTTGATTTAAAATAAAACAGAGTTAAGGAAATTAAAAATTTCTAATCTGTATTGCTTTACTGAAACTAGCGTTGAAAATTCAAGCATTTTCTTTGCCTCAATTGGCTTTAAAAATTCAAGCATACTTTTGTGTTTACTTCATCATCATTCGATTATGTTACTGTAATTGGATCTTTCCTGTTTCTTTCCCGTGATTTTTCTTTTCCTGATGTACGTATTCCTTTCGTCTACTTTCATTATTTAAATTTTGTTTGTTGTATTCATTCCCTTTTTCTGCATTTATGGATTTTTTTCTATATTTCGGTTAATTGGCTGCAGCGTTCATCAATACCTTGCGATTGGAAATGCTATTGCTGCCGTTCGCTCCACATTAGGCTATTTCGCTATAATGTGGTGACAAACTAGGGCTAAAATTGTTTTTAACAGCAGCATAATGATACGGTTTGATGGCATTTTACATTGAGATCAGATCGCCATTTCTCATACTTACACATCAAAATTTCACGGCGTACGAAGTCGAGGGTAAAAGCTAGTACTAAATAAATTTTAAATAATATTTTCTTTGTTTCTCTTCTTTTTATCGCATTTCATCATTGAATCTTCAGCTAACTTTACTCTTCATAAGATAAATTTTGAATTTCTAAATGAGGATTCTAAGTCACTAGAAAGGCAGCTTAAAGGGAGGAGGCGCACCTGTTCCATCCAAAGAAGGGCAGGAGGGTCCAGACTGCAGACCAGATCCACACCAAGAAGATCTGCATGGCGGCTTTCTTGGATGTGAGGGGCTCAGCTGACATACCCTTGACGATGACGTTGTAGCGGTCGAACGCGATCATAACCATACTCCAGATGGAGACGCAGCCAAAGAGACTTCCAGCCATTCCGTAGATTTCGCACATAAGTGGTCCGAGGATCCAGGTTTCGGAGAAACAATTAGCGGCCATGGTGGGCATCATGAAGGCCATCATGCAGAAATCCGAGAACGCAAGATTTACAATCAACATGTTAGTCGGTGTCTTAAGGCTCTGAAAGCAGACAAGAAAGATAATTAGAGCATGCGTTTGTTGTTTTTTGGATTATTGTGTAAGCCGCAGAGAGGCAAGAGTTCTGGTAATAATTGTAAGAGTCACGAGGATGAAATATTACTTTCGTCTCAATTATGGTACCAAATATGAGAAAGAAAAAGAACGTTATTCCAGCTATCATTCATCCTTACTCCACCATAGTGAGCGGAAAATTAAAAACAAATGTTTAATCAATAAAAAAAAAAGCTATTTATCTGAAAATAAAAATGAATGAAAAGTTTTCTCTCTCCAACAAAAAATTCAGGTATTATGAATTTCCATTTTGAAAAAGATTTTTAACTTTTAACTATATACGCAAAGAGGGAGACATTTATATTTCATTTATTACTTCTGTTGTCGTTTCGTATGGCACTTGCCGCGAGCAAGCTCGCTGAAACGAATTTAAGACGAATGAGCTTCTCTTGTTTTACAGTAGCGCCAACTAGGGCCAAGAGTACGACTTTTACTACTCACTCATCACATTAGCTAGCACAGCCCCTTTTTACAGGGGGGCACATTCAGACACTTTAGAGATAAAACACAGAAGAACAACCATGCATGAATAGGGCCTAAAAATGCAAAACTCCCGGATCATCGCGTAAAGGGATTTATTGCAAGTCAAACGTTCTCCCTCTGGTGTGGTGATAGAGAGGGGGGGATAACAGCTCAGATTTCGTCCTCGTCATCTGATCACGGTTCAAAATTAAAAACCGTCCAAAAATATCCCTAGTTTGCTTTACAACAAAAGATTAAATATAACTAAACTGAAACTTAAATATTATAAACTCTAATTAAATATGACTTATTCTATCTATAAACAGAAAAATGACGACAGTCGGAAAATAAATCTGGTCATTTTTCTAACTAAAAGAAATGGACTTTTCAGAACTAATCGGAAAAATCCTGGTTTGTTACCGGCACAAACCATCTCTTGTTTCCAGTTTTCAGGATTTAACAAGTTTAGACAATTTTAAATAGACATTGAAATTCTTTTAGGGTTTGTTATGCCGTAAATAAGTAATATGTGAATGAGTACTCATATTTACCTTGGTAGATGTCATGAGATAAACAACCATTCCGTTTCCGATGACACTGACGATGCCGAGGATGATCATGGCAATCCCGAGCAGACTGTGCCACAAGGGGTTCATCGGGGGGAACTGGTACCAGTGCTCGTGGACCATGTGCAAGATTTCGCTTGGCACAGAGTCGACGACGGTGGCATTCCTCTGGTAAGGGAAGAACGCCCCATCGTAGGGCACTGGGGCGGCACCAAGACCAGCGGGGCCTCCAAGCATACCGCGAGGGGCCAAAAAGGCACTATTTAAAGCCTGAGAAGACATGACTGAAGAAAGATAAATCGAAACTGAAAAGATCAGAAAAGGACCAATTTAATATTTTTCCAGTGTGTAGTGAATATATAAATAAATCAATTTTTTACCTTATAATTTCCATTGATTAAATAAGAAAAGATAGGTCATTGTATATTTTGGAATTCATATACATAAAAATCTAAATAAATAATAATTAAAAGTAAGAAATTGAAACTAAAACTGAATACTAATTTGGGAATCTTTTTGAATGATTAGTTTAAGATAAATTACAAATAAACAATATATTGAAAAAAAACTTTTTATTTAATACTGATAAAAGAATTTTAAATTGTACATTATTTTTGAAAAATGTGCTTCTATAAATGAAAAGGCTCAACATTTCATAAAAACTTCTGATAGAGAATTATTGAAGTGCATTCAATTCGTCGTAATGCAAATCATCTAGATAGTTTTTGAACATTAATTCCTTCTTCTTTTAAAAAACCAATAGTTATTTTGAACATTATTTGAAACATTTAAATGGTTCTGATATAAAAAAAAATATCTCCCTTTATATTTAAACTTCATTTCGATTTTTTTAAATTTTCATTGAATAGTAAAAATTAATACTTTTAGAATTAATAATTTTTCGAAAAAATAGTTTTATATTAATCATCTTATATTCAACTACATTAGCATCATCTTTATTACACAAGTAATTTATATCTTATTATATATCTTCTCACGTGATTCATAATTTTTAATTAATCTTAATCGGGATTTTTTTTATTTTTTCTATTAATATAAATGATCAACAGAAATTTAATAAAAATCCAAATTGCTAAATTTCTTTGTCATCAGTTTTCCATTTATTTATTTATTTTTGATTAAGTACAAATGCCCAAGTGCCTAAATTATTATTATTATTATTACAAAAAAATGTGTATCAACCAATTTATAATTAAAGCTAAGCGCCGAAGTTCTGTTTTCTTACATTTCTCTATTAACTGATGCACAATCATAAAAATATGTATTAATGTAGAATGCTTAGAAATACACCATTTTCAAAATAAAATCTTATTTTAAGATAAATTCAAGATATTTTAAAGAAATGTTATGCAAAATGAGCATATTTAATAAATTTGTTACATTAAATTTTGCATTTTATAATAATTTTTATGCGTCTTTTAACCAATAACTAATTCATGTCTTTGAAATTTTTATTTTTGATTTAACTAAAAATTTCTATTTTGCTAAAGATTTTAATTTTGCATTAATTTTAACGGGTGCTTCAATGCTTAAAACTTCCTGAAAGAAGAAATAGAAGATATGCAAAAAGAAGAGAAGCTTTTATTTCTGCATCAACTAAAAATTTGCATTTCTCTAAAGATTTTACTCTTACATTTACTTTAACAGGCACATTTATTCTTAAGACATTCTGAAAGAAGGAATGAAGGGAAAATTGAAGACATTCTAAAAGAAAGAAAACTTTTATTCCCGCATTTCTCTAAAGATTTTATTTTTCTATTCATTCAAAAAAGCACTTTGATTCTTAAAACATTCTGAAAGAAGGAATGAATGGAAATTGAAGATAGATTTAAAAAAGAGAAGCTTTTATTTTTCCATCAAATAAAAATTTTCATTTCTCTAAAGATTTTATTTTTACTTTTCATTACATTTATTTTGCATTATTATTTTACATTGTTAGTTTTATTCTTAAGACATTCTGAAAGAAGGAATGAAGGTGAAATTAAAGATATTCTAAAAGAATAGTAGCTTTTATTTTTGATTCAGTTAAAAATTTCTATTCCGCTAAAGAATTTATTTTTCCATTAACTTTAACCTGTGCTTCTAGGATTAGGGCATTCTGAAAGAAGGAATAAAGATTAAATAAAATATATTCTAAAAGAAAGGAATCTTTTATTTTTGAATCAGCTAAAAATTTGCATTTCACTTAAGATTTTATTTTCTCATTAACTCAAAAGGGCACTTTTATTCTTTTCTGATTGAAGGAATGAAGGGAAATTGAAGTTATTCTAAAACTATAGAATATTCTATTCTAAAAGAATAGAAGCTTTTATTTTTGCTTCAACTAAAAATTTATATTTCGCTAAAGAATTTACTTTTCCATTAGCTTCAGCAAGATCTTTTCTGCTGTCTTTCTGAAAAAAAGAACTGAAGAGGATATAGAAGATATTCTAAAAGCAGAGAGGAGGTGGAAATAGAAGAAACAACTTACCTGATACTCGGAAATCTCCGATCTGCAAGAGTCACCCACTAGGGAAAAGTGCTGTGAATCTTTTGCAGAGGATGCTAGCCAACAGGACCACGAGGAACCGCTTTGCTTTGCACGAATGCGACTTTCCACTGCCCCTCAGGTGTCTTTTATACCCCATGGCAGACCCTTCTTTCGAATCTTAAACGGATCAAAACTTGCCAGGTTTCACTTCTTCTAAGGCTTGCGAATTAAGAGAAACGAGATTAAGATTCTTAATCTAGTTAAGAACTTGGGCTCAGTGTGACCTTTAAGACTTTTTTTCTTCAAATCTTATTTAGCTTTAATGCATTAGAAGGGGCATTTTTTTGCCACTGCATTTCCAAGTCAAATATAATATTCCTGTACACTGAGTAAACTTAATGAATTATTTACACGTAGTGCATTGTGTTACACTTGAGATTATTAGAAGTACACTGATTCTTTAATGTCTCATTCATGTGTTTAAAGAATATGTTTCAACATAACTCAACTTTCTGTCCAAAGATGAAACAAATGCCTTTGATAAATAACGACATTCTAAATTTATTTTCTGAAATTTTTTTCTCTGTTTATTAATAAAATGTTCCCATAAAATGTGATACTTGATTAGGTGAGCGTAATCCAATAAAAAATTGATGTTGATAAACCGAATTATTAGGAAATCAATTTAAAAATCTCACATTTTTATGGAAATTTAAAAAAATTGTCAAATAAATTCAATTTTTTTTTTAACTGAGTATAATTTTTTACAACATTTACTTATTATAATGCGAGAACATAACGTTGTTTTCGTTAGTGGGTTTTGAATAATTGAAGGCAAAAAATAATTGAAGCCCGAAATCGCGTAGGCTAGGAGCAAATCCCAAATGGAAATATTCTCCAACATATTTTAATTGTATAAATTTTTTTACCTGCTTTTACCGAGATTTCATTATTATAATGAATGCTTGTTTGAAAGCAGATGCGTTTTAAAAGTTTGGCCTGCTTTATTATTAAGTGTGCTTCTTAAACAGCAGACACGTTTTTAAATTGTTGACGTAGAACTATGACATCATAGTTGTTACTTCATCTCAAAATCAGTTGAGCTTCAAAACTTTATTTGCCAACTAAAAAAATTAAAAAGGAAACTTAAAAAAAATTATCATTATATATATGCACCTAGATATAGAGAGAAGGAAAGAGACCAATAGTGAAATCTTGTAATTGTTTCAAACCCGTAATGACTTAAATTAAATAAGATAAATAATGTCTTAAAAAATAAGAATGTTATCACATGATAACGGAAAATTTGCGATTGTAGATTTCATTTCTTTTTCTTATATGAAATTTTTTAAAAGGACAATTTTATTTATACTCTGGTTATATATGCACCTTAAATTTGTCGTATTTATTATATTCCTATTTTCAAACCCCAAAGAGGTCTTACTTGTATGCTATTTTTCCAGTCGTTAACTGTATAACTGAAGGCATTGACTCACTCAATTGTATTAATTTCGCGGTACCTATTATTACCTCGTAAATACTTCAAAGTTTTCAGATACGGAAGTTCCTGTGTGAAAGTATTTGTAAATTTGTATTAATATTTTCTTTTATTATATACAAATTTACAATTTATAAAGTTTTAAGTATATATTCTGCAGGCTTCAATTTTTTTCTATATATATCTTTCGAATTTTTAAGAATAGGTGCCTCGATTTGACTTAATCCTAATTCAAATAAATTAAAATTGTTTGAATTAAGAAAAATTATTTTCAATTATTGTAATTTTGAATCATGTTGCATTTTAATCGAAGTTTTTATTTATAGCAATTTGAATCAACAGTTAACATAGCATATCATTTGCTTGCGTTTGCATGACGAACGAATTCTTGACATTTCATTTAAGTTAATTTCTCTTATCAATACTTGGTAACCCTGGATGAAAAAATATCCGGTGTTGGTTGGGGTTAAAATATTATCACGTAAATATTTTTTATGTAAAAGTCACTTTCTCATAAAATATTACAATATACAAATAAACTGAAACGTTTTATAAAATTAAAATTAGAATATTAATGGAACAAGAAAATATTTAAACACCTCCATTACTAATTTCTCCATAAATTATAAACATTTGTATTATTAATATTGCAAATTTTGTTCAAAATTATTTGCAATTTTCAGTTATTTATTAATTTTTTTAAAAAATTACTAAAAATTGAAGAAAAAATCGCAAGAAAATGGATATGGTATCATTGAAAATTTTCCGTGTTTATTGTTGTGTTCTTGTTGGTTTTCAAACTCCAACATTCATCGAGAGTTGGCAAAGTTGCTAATATTACAAACATTTTTTTTTTTCAATTGCTACTATTAGTTGATACTCTCCCTATATATATTTTGTTCAAATTTTCAATTGTTAACAAAATAGTTTTTATTCATCCACTCAAGTTCAAATACTTTTTGAAACCTGTAATGGATGGCACTCGATGCTAATATAGTTGTATCAAATATTAATTCGTTAATTAAATTTAGTTAATTCTTAAGACTTTAAATAGAGTTTTAGCAGTTAGTAATGAGAAGCGAAAGCAACAGGCAATTGCTCAATCGGTGACATGCGAGGCTATCAGTATTTTTCAAGTGAAGGTGAAGAATAACGAGCTCAATTCTTGCAAAAAAATCAATCATTTTTTTATAAATTATTTATATTAATTATAATTATTTATTAAAAAGTAACTAAAATAAAAATTTTCTTTGTTGACCTAAGTAGAAATGGAATTTAATTTTTTTTGTTACTTTTTTTTTATTTATCTGCAAAAGCTTTACGCCTTTTTCTTTTTCTTTTTTTTTTCTTTTTCGTCTTTGTTTGAGTTAGAGTGATTAACTTAAACTTACATTAAAACATTGTTAAATCACTGTTTGAAATTTAATAAAAGCATAATAAACGATCATGCATTAATATAAAAAAATTCTAATCAATTAAATATTTAATTAGTTTTTGTGCTTTGAAAATTTAACAATAGTCTTTATCTTGTCTTATTTCATGAGTGTATGAAATTTAGTTTAATTCCACCCAGTTTTTCACAAAACATATGCAATTTATATATATTCATAGCCACAATAACCCCTACTTACATTAACTTATTATTATTCAATAAAATATTTAAAAGAACTGTTCCTTTTATAAGCTATAAAAATAATACAAAATCAATAAAATATGTATTCTAATATGCCTAGTAAAATATTACGATCAGGAATAGCAACATTTTTTTCTGTTGAGCTGCCATTTTGCAAGATATGGTGGGGTTCTTAAGCAGATGATTAACTCACCATATACCTAATCGAGATGTTTTTGTACAGCGCCGATAGGTCTAATTCAGACAATTTATTTATCTTTAAGTCAGATAATTTCCCCAAGATATAAACGTGTAACAGCTGGGCTGCCTAGTGTTTAAACAGATATCCTACTAAGTTTCACAGGTAATTCATTTGTATTAAATATTCTGATGTTTTTTTTTAATAGCGTTTCTTTCTTTGCTATGGCTCGCGTGATAATTAGAAAAAAAAATGCAATATTTTGAAATCGGTTTCTTTTGCATGAAAATTTGAAATTCGGCATTTTGTATATTAAACTACATCAAAAAAATTTCCATGTTAAAGATGTGAGAACTTTAACGAAGTAATCAAACTTTATCTTGTAGCTCAAAGCGTTTTTCATTTTCTGTTTCACGGACAGACAGACAATCCAAAAAAGCCCTTTTGCTACTCAAGTAGAAAGTCTAAAATCATCTAATTCGTCAAAATCCCCAAATTCTTTTTTTCCCGTCACGTCAAAACATGATGAGGTTTTTGGCATCTACAAAAATCCGTAGGCGAAAAATAAAACATTTTAATCCATAGACGAAAAATAAAATTTTTATTATCTGCACCCGAGCATCTAAAAAATATCAGCTTTTAATAATGTGCTGCCATTGCGTTTACAAAAGCTCTGGTTAATGACTACAGCAAATAAAATCTAGAAAAATGTCATTTTGAGCATGTGATTATATGAAATGAAATAAATAGGAATTGTGATATTTTTTAAAACCATAAATACGGGACAGTTTTTTTATTTCTTGCATATATTGTATCTAAAGTGTTTAATTCAATGAAACAGCTAAAATGAATTAAAAATATATATAATTTAACTTGCACAAGCACGTGGTGTTTGGCAGTTCAAGAAATTATGTTCAGACATGATATATTGAATAATGCATAGCAGATTTCCTTTATATTTTAATTTATATCTTTAAATTATATCTTTATAGTTTAATTTATATCTTTTTTTCTTTTTGGAATTAAATACCAATATATTTACGAAACCTACCAATGGAAGCGTTTTCAATTGAATATACTCTCATGGTGCACAATACGACGAATTTTGTACATTGAAAACAATAAAATTAAACTTAATACAGAATTTAATTTCTAATTTAAAACTAATTTACCATACAAATGCACCAAGCCTAATTTTTCTGTATCATTTGTTTTTTCAGATCAGCAGATTCACATACATTCAAATATACAGATTAACTATTCTTGAGATGGCCTCAACTTTGATACAGATCTCAAAAATTCTAACGATAAATCTATTCCGCATCAATATGTATAATTCCAATAATCTATTATTTGCATTTTGAATTCCTCAGATACAAAGCATAGAGAAAATATTGTAATTGTAAAAGAAATTCGAGCTCAACATTTTTATGAATTTTCTTTCAGATTTTCTGAGTTTGAAAAACATCTTTTTGTCCATATGTTTGTCTGTAACAAAGATAATCCAAAAGCCCTTAAAAGTTAGACTAATTTAAGTTATATTAATGTCCTGTTGCAAAGCAACACTAGGACTATCTAAATATATTTCATGATTTTTTTTCTATGTATTCATCATCAGAAATATTTTTAAAAAGCTTGCTAAGTATAATTTTTGGTTTAAAAAATGATTTTTTTAATATTTAATATTTCTTTTAGTTAGTAAAATGTCTTTATTACCGCAAACAGGAAGGAATGAAAGTGTGTTCTCCAGCATATGCTCCAGAAGCATAGTTCTTAATTTTTGCCGGGTTAAACAGAAACTAGGATCACAAATATCACAAAATTTTCTGCAAATACTTTAAAAGTAAAAATGCATACTACTCTTAACTATTAAATGTTTGAATGATTTTTTAGCCTTAAATCTAAATTTTAAATCTAAATCTCAGTTACAAAACAAATATGAATTTAAATTTTTGATTTTAAAAAATTACAAAGGTAACAAAAATTACAATTGTTTTTTATTTTGAGATCAGGAAATTATTACAGTAAAATAATATCATTGCACTTCTTAAATATATCAGCATTTAAAAGTGATTTGTGCCACTTTGTAACATTTGCAGGTAGACTATGATGCAACTTGGTTTGAGCAAGAGCACTCCACATCACAATATCAGCAACTGTATAGCTGTCACCCACAAGGAAAGCACTCTTTCCAAGGTGAGAATTTAAGGACTTCAAAGCTCCTTGCCTATCTTTATTATTACCATGGATAATTGATGAATGCACTATTTCTAGCCAGTTATCGATCTGAGTTGAAAGGATTGGATCAGATTCATCAATGAGAGATAGCAATCTAGACAGGTACCTAAAAAATAGAATCTTATTTGAGAATAAATCATACTAAAAAAGGAAAAGTTCATACATTGTAAATATTTATAAAACCAAATAAAACATTTTAAACTAAAAAAGGTAATTAACATACAAAAAAAAACTTTTTTAAACATTTAAATGTAAAATTAGTAATGCTTTATAATGTGATATAGGTGTAAAGTATAGGTTAAGTTGTATTTCTTAAGGTCATTGTCCCTAAGAGATACGAGAGCGAGAACAGTATTTAGGAATTTCCACATACTTTCACATTTGACACAATGTTTATGCTTATAGTAAACAACAACATTAACATATATATTTGTAAATGAAAGCATTTTTATGTGTCAACATTGAATAAGACAAATTATTAGACCTATCTGCAAAGATATTTACAGAAAATAAGAAAATACTAATATTTATAAATCTTGAAATAAAAATTTATTCAAATTTAATATATCCTTAAATACAGCAAGGTGCCACCAGTAAATGTTTTGTTTAGTATTTAAACAAATTAAAAACATGAGACTTTTAATCTTAACACAAAAGTTCAAATTTTGCCTAAATATTATCAATTCTCAAAGTAATAATAATTATAATAAATGAAAAAAATTAAGAATCCAAACATATATATTTCTACATTCAAACATGATATTAGTTACTTAAAATTATTCTATAAGGAAATGATTAAATATTTTAATCTAACAAGACAGTTCTATTATTAGTTGCATTTAAAAGTGGAATGGTCAAATATGGTTCTTCTAGAATTATGAAACAAATGGAATGGCCCATAAATATAATTGCATTTCATTCCCAAACTATATACAAACTCTTATTCTAAACTACATTTGCAGGTTCCTTCTCACTCACTTACATATCCTAATATTCGGTAGGAATTGCTCCACAATAAAATTATTTTCATAAAAAAGCACACTTTTTTTTTCTAGTCTTTTGTTCAAGAAACCCTGTTAAAAAAAATATTTAAAAACATACTCATTGCTCCTTTTGTTCATTAGCTTTTTATTTTGGTCAATCACGATGATCAATTCAAAGGTAATCAAATATGGGAAGTAATCAGAATTTTTGAATATAAGGCAAGTTGTTACTGAAAGCTTATAAAAATGTTGCCTGATGATTTTTACAGAAATTTAAATATTCCACATTTTTTTATTTATTTAGAGTCTGCTCCATACAAAATGTGAGAACATACAATTAAAATATGCCATAGATATGTATATATATAATTTAGAATAATAGTTTATAACTGAAATTGTTATAGCACTGGTGTTTATATCCTTCTAGCATGAGTAAAAATACTTAACTTTAAAAAATGTGACCTTGTAAATAATGTTAAAATATGAATGATAAATTAGGGAAAAAATAGTAAGTTGCATGCCCATTTTAGAAGTCAAAATAATTTATGGAGACACATTAAAATGATATGGTCAATACCAGTTGAAAATGCAGGTATCAAGATATGTTTTGGAATTCATGAAATGTTCAGGGTCAGCCAAACAGAGAAAAGAGAAATTTGTATACATTAAATTATAGACATGACAATGATTACATATTGTTATGTTATCTCCATCACAGTTATGCTGGATAAGTATTTCAATATGTATCTGAATATACGTTTAACCAAGAAAAAAATATTTATATTTTTGATTGCACTGGGTTTCCCATTAAAAAGATAAATAAATGGTATTTGAAAATAAGCAATAGGACACATAATCGCAATTTATTTATAACTATAGATTTAAACTAACCTGACAATATTAACTTCACCTTCAATCATACCTTGATGAATAGGATCAATCATCATCTCATGATCCCTATCTCCTAAGATATAAAGTAAACACCTAATTAAAGAAATGTTATTGAAAGAAACATTTAAATGAAATATTTATGAACAAATAATTAAAGAATAGTAAATGAAGACTAAACAAAAATATGTAATCTCAAACTAATATGATTTTGATGAAAATATAAATTAAATAGTATATTTATTGTTAATTAAAAGGCTTGATTAAAATTTTTGACATAATGATGGTACTGCAACAAATTATAAAATTGCATTACAAAAGACAATACAGATAAAGTCAGTAGCCAGATAAGAATTTCTTTATCTACAGACTGTTGATCACTTTGTAGATACATCAGGGATATATTGAAAATAAAAAGTGCCTAAGAACTTTTTTTTAGTACTGTAATTGCCAATAATTAAATATTAAATTGCTTTGGAAAATATTCATAACATTAGAAACAAAAGTGATAAGGAAAACAGAATAGATTTGATGAATGCACTAAAATTTGTTACTGGCCATTTTTAATTGAACTTTCTGGCAAGCTTTACTTTCTACTAGATTGCTACTATTATCAATCATCAATAATGACAAAAATTCATTTGTTTAAATGTGATAGCTTTTAAATCAAAGCAATATAAAGCAATCTTATAACGTGAAGTTGAATTCTGATAAGTAATTTGGTTGCTGTTAGGCTCATTTTTTCAGAAAGAAGATAGCAGATTGACCTTCAACAATTAATGCTTCACTTTGTTCATTTATATTTAAACTTTGGTGCTGGAATGAAATACATGTGTCATAAAAATATTTCTGCAAAATTAAAAAATGCATTTACCACAAAATAAAATCGAAGAATTATTTTTAATCTTAGTTTTAGCATTGACAAAAGCATGTGACAATTTATATGAATGAATTTGAATTTCATCAACACTCTGTTTCAACCTGAAACCGAAATAAATTAATAAAAAGGGGTTGTTGTTTTTTTTTTAATTTTTAAGATAAAGTAAAAACCATTTTTACCAGATATGAGTCTTAGAAGATATGAGCATGAGTTTCCACAGACAAATAAATCACTGGGATAACCCATTTTTGAAATCCAAGGCTATTTCTGGCTACGTAATAAAATTTTATTTGATGTTGTATTTCTAGCATGTTCCGTGTATTCTATCATCCTTTGACTAAATGAAATTTTTAGCCCACAGTTGAGAATTTTTAATAATATTTTGCAACTTCATTAATCAGTTCAGCAAAGCATTGAACTCAATGCAGCTCTAAAACATTTCATTTAACCAGTTTGAAATGTTTGTGACACTTTTACATTTGACTGTTGCCATTCAACAATGAGTAATATGAGCAATGTCGTATATATCAGCCTTTTACATATAGTTTTACTTATAGAATTCTACATTTTTATAATCAATATTAATTTAAATTAAACAAATAGGCTAATCCATGAAAACTAGGACACAGATGCAAAAAAAATAAAAGTGTCAAAACATGGATGTTTAATTTATTTTTATAATCTAATATGTTGAAATATTATATTTTCATGGGGAAAAAATAAGTTGTCAGCAGTGTTTTTATTTCAAACAGGCCACCTTTGTGAAACCATGTGCTTCATGATTTTTTGTGTGGATGGCATTCTTGTTTTTTGAACTTCATTTCTGCAATAATTAAGTAAGATTCAAATATTCTACAGTGATTATTATGTTTTTGTATCTATTAGATAAGTTAATAAGGCTTTTTTGTAAAAAAAAAAAAAATATATGGAATAATTATAATCAAAACAGAAGTTAACTTATGTCTGTTATGAAGGTAATGCGAGTCACAAAAACCTACTTTCTTTTATAACTAAACTATAAATTGGCCTTTATCTATAAGTTCATATTTTGCTTCTTCAATGTACATCCTTTCATTCTATAATTTCAAAATTATTTAAAAAAGTATTATATATATATATATAAATAAATGCAACTCGAAATGCGTTGCTAAGCGCAAAATTGGAGAACGGTTTGACCGATTCGACTAATTTTTTAAAAATATTTTCGTTAAGACACGAGGATGGTACTTATGGAGAGAAAAAATTAAAAAACTGCTTGGAAAATAGTTAAAACGACACTTTACTTACTTTCCCGCCAAAAATCTGCATTTCCTTCCCCCACACCAACTGAGTTAGATAGCAGGAAGTAATAAATTAGGATTTGTTTAGAAAGAAATGCGCGAAGTCAGTTGGTTTTCAATCATAGATAAAGGGATGTTTAAAAAAGGAAGAAAATAGTTGCTTTTATTATTAGTCTGTATGGATATTTAATTTATGCCTGCTCAAAATAAAGTTTGGGCAGGGAAGAAAAAAAATAAAGAAAAGAAGGGTGTGTGTGTGTGTGTCACCATTATTTCCTCTGTGCGCGTCATTTTCCAAGCTGTTTTTAAGCTTTTGCATCTCTTGAAAACCAATTTTGTCTTTATTTGTTTAGTGTGTTAACATTTATGAAAATTTGAATCCCATTATTCTATAAAAACGTAGAATTTTAGACCTTTCCCTCCACCATGTAAGTAAAATATCAATTCCGGGACAATCGTTGCTCGGATAGAAAGAGAAAGATGAGTAGTAGAATGAACAGAACATCTGAAGAAAATAATACTATAAATGAATTATATGATTATCAAAATTTGTTTGGTTTTAAAATATTTAGGTCAAAAACCTGTTATGAGACACAGCTACATAAAATATTATATGAAAATTTTAGCGAGCATTAATACTGGCGAACCGACTGATCGCCAAAGGCGGCTAGTATATAATAGGCATTGGCAATGTTGTAATGTGAGTCACACCAGTATAATGTGACTTATTTACATTTTAATTTCAAGTAATGTAAATAAAAATCTTTATAAACTCATTTTATGTATTCATAAATATCTCAGAATTGTTTTGTATTTGTTATAGATTAAAAATTGGATTCTAAAGAGATTTGTAAGCCAATGACTGCAGCTGAGTGTCAAAGAAAAGGGAGACAGAAGATGAGAAGGGAAGGAACTTATGAAACATACAAAAAAAAAACATTCAGAAGAGCTAAAAAAGAGCAGAAAGAAGCAAAAAGAAGCCTTAATCTTCCAAAATCTACTCAAAATAAAATTCAAAAAGAGTGGAGAATGGCAGTAAGAAAGCATATAGCAGCATTTACAGTAAAGAAAAAAGAAGATTTAAAAAATAATGAAAAGGAAGAAAGTATTCCAACCAAAATTAATTACTCAGCAAGTGCTCTTGGAAAGGCAACTGCTAGAGCTCGTCACTATTAACCATCAAGACCTAGAAGAAAAGAAGCTGTTATTCGTAGATTATATTCTTTGGATGTCTGTAAAAGGGAAATTCCTCTCCAGATATGTGAACTTTCACCACATGTTACTAAACTTCATTCTTTATCCATTCCTTCAGAAAGTGTTGTACTTATAGTTAATTTTTATCAAAGAGATGACACCAATTGCCAAGCACCAGGTAGAAAAGATTTCATTACACTAAGGCAGAAAGGTACGAAGTCAAAAGTTCAAGTTAGACATTTGCTTAATTCCATTAAAGAAACTTAAACTGTTCCAAGAAGATCACCCAGATATTAAAATTGGACAAAGTAAATTTGCAGATTTAAGACCCAAACACATGTTACCTTGTAGTAATTTGCCACATAATGTATGCTTGTGTAAATACCATGAGAATTTTATACAAGGTTTTTTTTCTTTACACCAAGCTTATCCAGATAATTTTCCAATTTATTCCAGTAAATTTCCAGAAATTATTATCTGTGGACTACCAAAAGAGAATTGTTGGTACAACACATATGAAAAATGTAAAGATGGTTTAGGATTTAAAAACGAGTACATTGAAAATGCAGATATTGACATGCTCAAGTATGTAACATGGTATGGGTGAAAAAATGATAATGAAGAGCATGTTCAAAAAGTGAAAGAAGAAGGAAGTCTACAAGAGCTGATTTTGTATGTCTGTAAGCTAGCACCAACATTTTTGGAACATAGTTACATAAAAAGGCATCAGGCAAGAGAATACCGGAAATACCATGAACTTTTAATTTCAAAAAAGTATTAAAACTCTATATCATTTTCACTGTAATGCGAGTCACATAACTATTTTTATACACAATATTTGATAATATATAAATATTCTTTACACTTAAATGTCATTTTAAACCTTATGAAAAATCAATTACGGTAACTCAAAAACATAGTTTGTTTAAAATAGAAGAGTAACAGAGTACTTTCATTAAAAAAACTTATCCAATTGTAACGTGAGTCACACTGGATTGACCCAAATATTAAAAAAAATACATTTAAATCAATGTTAATAGTAAAATTATTGTATTTTATGTTTATGAATTTCAACATATAATACTTTTTATCACATGATAGTTTTCAACACATAATCTCATCGTTTCTTATACTTTTTGTATGAAAAATGTTTACCAACCTTTACATTAAGCCCAAAAATTCTGAGAATAGTAAAAGATAGTTAGCTTAGAATTATACCAGATAAAATATAATGTGCTTTTTTATAGAAGATATTTCTTTTATAATCATTTTAAAAACTTCAGTGACACAACAATTGTGAACAAACAAATTCTGTAGATAATCTGCAGAATGATTAGTTAAAAATACATAAAAATGATTTTAGGCTATTTTATTTATAATACATGCTCATACATGAGATTGTGACTTAAACAATTTAAATAGTTACTTTCAAAAACCAGTCATTTGTGTATGCTAACAAATTTCGTTTATTAATAGCTGAAGGTGTTTTTTTTTTTTTTTTTTTTTTAATTTTTAAATACAGCATTTTGAGTTTTACAACTTGAAATAATTCAACTTAAAAAACTTAATGAGAATATTCTAAAAGAAAATTTGCAGAAATAGATTAAGAATTTACATTTTTCTATCTCAATGTATAAAAGCAGCTCTACAATGACTTAATCATTTGATACAGATATTAGTTTCAAAATCAAAAATTCAGGAATTCTTAGTTTCTTTTTCCAACTTTATTTTACAATGAAAAACTTCTTCCCATTGTAATATTAGAAAAAATTTAATTATTACAAAAATTTTAAATAAATAAGAAAATGAATAAAGTCAGTGATAAGTTTCAAAATTTTAATATTTTTCTGTGTGACTCTATTTGGAGTCATAACAAAATGGTTAAGTCTTGGAAAAGATAATGGTAAAATTAAAACCATAACTTACCATCTCGCCAAATAACTGTCAAAGAAAGGTTACAAGATTCTGAAGAAGAAGAATTTTGTAACTGTCTTATTTCTTCTGGAATGGCTTTTAGAGAAGAATGCTTGTATGTCACAAGTCGTGTTGGTGTTGACTGGGCAATCAAATGGTATAAAACCCAAATACTCAGAGGTGGAGATTTAGGATTTGCCTTTACAACAATATCTTGAAACTTTCCAAGATTCTACAACAGAACCCCAGCTCTTCATACAAATCATATAGTAAAATTAATAATTGATATCTCAGAAATAAATCCTTTATAAGTCGGACTTAGACAGAATAATTTATTTTTTAGTATTAATTTGCCTTCATATAAGTAGATATATAAGCATCAGTATTATCTTATTTTGAATCACAGCTCAATAACAGCAATGATTTTTTTATAATTACTTTATTTCATAAATACTAAATAATTAGTAAATGAACAAATGAACTTACATTATCATTGGTAACACCAAACTCAGCTTTCAATTTCAATACTTTTTCTTTTAAATCTTCTAGTTTCTGTATAATGTTTAGTTGAGATTTTTCTAATTCAGCTAAATCCAAGCTCTTTGGGCTAACCTAGGGAAAGGGGGAAAAGAATTAAAAATATTTAATTGAGAATTAAGCAAAAAAAAATCACATAACATAACTAATACAAGAATGATTTTTCATTACTGTAATAAATAAATTAATTAATTATCATCTTTTATTAATGATGAAATTTATAAAATATTCACCAAGTACAACTTCCATTCATTATAAAACACGTCATTGGCATAAACTCTCAATGCTAAAAATATCTGTATGGGCTTTAATAATTACAAATAGAAAGGGACATTTTGTGCCAACTTTTGTAATTGATAATATCTGCTGTCAGATAACAGAAAATCAATGTATAGTATAATTCTATATTTATATCATAAATGTTCTTGCTTTCCGATTAAGTATGTATTTTTAGCTATTAAGAGTTTTAATAGCCCTTGCATTTAATTTTACAACCCTTTTCTTTTGGTCCCATGAAAAGTGTTAAAACAAAGATAATACAATTTATTTATTTCATTTTTCTCCCTCTCTCTTAATATATATACATTTATATATATGTAAATATACACACAAAAATTCGAAATCTATTTTTAAGATTTCAGTTTTCTAAATAATATAAATGAGTAAACAGTCTATTCAGTACAGCATTCCCATGCATTTGTAAATAAGGAATTCTCATTCTCAATGTTTATTCATCAATTTTCTTTTCTGTTATGTATAAATATATGAGTGTGTGTGTATGGTGTTTTTCCATTAGCTAGGTGCAAGCAAAAGATTACCAAAGAAATTCGGTGGAATTCTACATTATTGGATGATTTTTCACTTTTAATTGTTGCCAGAATTTTGGCAAAATGTTACATTATTAGGCAATTTTTCACTTACATTATTTGCCTGGTTAATGGAAAAGTACCATATATAATTTTAAGGCTCAGTAAAATCATACAAACATTAAATAAAAATAAATAATCAGAACACACCACTACAAGTAATAAATAATATTTTTCTTTAATACATTGTTGATTTTAGTAGATAGTAAGGATACATTTAAATACAGTAAGCCACAATCTCCTACGATTTCAATACAGAAGGCATCAACACATTTTGAACATCAAGTAAAAATCTGCTCTATTTAGAAAGGGTTTTTTTAAATTAAAGGTTATTTATTTTGATGATTATCATATCTTAAGAATCTCTGGTACTGAATGTTTTTTTTTTCTTTGAAAATCTAAAACCTATATTGAATGCCTATAGTATATCATAAATCAAAATGAATTTCTAAATTACAGACTACATCAAGGATATGAGTGACAAATCTGACATGATGCCCATTGTCTGGGTATTCACATGTGTGATGCTTTTAAAAAGCTACTCTCTTTTTCTTCAGAACCCTCACACATTCACATAAGTGAAGCTTGCAGCCAAAATTAATTGTTTAATTTCTTAATTTTAATGTAAATAAAACTATTTTTTTTCTAACACATGAAAATAATTGGAGTCGACCACAAATGGACAAAACACTAATTACAAAAAAACACTTTTTATACTTAGTTATAAATTATTTAGATATCTGTATTGGCTAAAAACTACACATTTATATATTTTTATATAATATCTATATTGATAAGTCAGCTTGATTTTTTAAAATCTTCAATGCATTATTAGTAAAACAAAGAATATATACTTATGAGCTAAAACTGAATAAATACTAGCAAAAATGTACTAGTATGCGAGTATGATACAACAAGCTGATTTGCCTTTGAGACATCTCTAATACATAAGGCTTTTAATATAACAGAACAAAAGACGATAGACACATAAAAAAGTTTCTTTAAATTATTGCCTTACAATTAATCAGCCATGCAACAGGTTCATATAAGTTGTAGTTTCCAAAGGTGAACACTAAACTATAAAATGGAGCTTATTTTACAATGGTACAACTAGATGCAAAACAATTTTGAGATTAACTCACCAAGTGTGAAAAAAATGTACAAACTTAAGTTATACACATATAAAAAAATAATTAATATGCCTGCATTATAAATTCATTATAAATTACATACAGAGAAGTAATAGCATAAACTAATTCATTTATTGACTCTAACATATTAGTATCAACAATCACTGATTCTGAAATAAATATATAAGTAAATGTTCTGCAGTAAATATATAAGTAAAAAAAATGATATCAATATAGGTCAGGAATTAATAGTTGCGTAATGAAATATTTCAACAAATTAAATTATCAGTATGCAATTTAGTTACCTCGTGCGAAAATTCAGTGGAAAATTTACTGTCATGTAAATTATTCATCTTATACATACAAGTAGGAAGAACAATATTAGACGTGAAGTCATATAAGGGTTTAACGTGATACATCAGAGGCCCATTTGCAGTCATCGCCTTTTCTATGCAGCTGCTAAAATTAGAGAAATTTCAAACTAACATAAATACAAACAAAAAATTCCCACACGTTTTAGATACCGACGAATCGGAGAAATCGGCAAGGAAAAGAAAATAGGAAGTGACGTACAGGACATGAAACCAAAATAAAAATTTCGGTATTTATCTGAAAAATATCATTTGAAGTAGACAATAATTAACTTAAAACAAATCTTTAAATAACGATTCTAAAAAATATATCATTTTTTAGACCCAAGGATATTTTGTTAAACATTTTGTACGTCCGAAAATATAGGCAGTAATGTTCCTCTAGTATGACAATGATTCATCATCATCTTAAACGTTCATTGCAAGGCCTCAATACTTATTTTCCAAGGAAACTTCACAATATAACTGTAACCGATGAATCTTTAATGTTTATTTACATTCTAGGTGGGTGTGTATGCACTCGTCGAGTAAATAGTTTCGAAATCTGTCAATATTAGTTCAAGTAAGGATATGAGAAATGTCTTACGAGAACTTAGACTGTAAAAAACGTTTAGTAAAAAGCCGAAGTGGTTTAAGAATAGTTCGTTTAGATGATGAACCTACTAGTCCATTTGAAATCAGGGAACCCTTTTGGGTTCCTGATGGAGAGGTAATTTATTAAATTTTTTATAAATACATTTTCATATGCGCATATTTTTTTCCCTATTTAAGCAGTTTACTACCTCTTAGGGTTTATTTTTGTTGCAGTTTAAATTATTTTTAAATTTTGCACTGAAATGTGTCATTTAAAAAGACTTTGCTATTTAATGTATTTCTTTTAATAATTTAAATTATGTAATGTTTGTGTTAAATGTCATTGCTTGTGGTGTAAAAATAAAGATGTGTAAGTATATTTTTACCCATTTTTACACACATTGTTTGGAAGCTTAATTGTAATATTTGTCATGTTTTTATAATATCTATTTCACTATTTCTGTGTGAAATCATTTTTTTACTGTCTTTTTACCCATTTAGTCACCATCATGTGCTCATTGCCATGCAAAATTTGACTTCTTAACTCGTAGGGTAAGTGTTTTAACAAATGCCTTATTAATTCATTATTACAACCTGAAAATGTTTTCTATTTGTCAAATAATATTTTGTCTAAATATATATTTTTAAAAATTATTTGATCATCCTTAAATTTAAGAGTATATAGGTACATTTAGTTAGATAATGTGTTATGTTTTATTGATACTGAACACTTTGTTGTTTTATACTGGTCTTTTGGGGGTTTTTTAAATGAGATACAGAATAATTTAAAACTCTCTATAACTGTATTATTTTTTATTTAAGGGATTCCAAGTCATAAAGGATACAAAACAAAAATGCAAATTTAATGTTAATAATAATTCATGATTCATTAATATAATTTTGATAAGAAATATTAGAGAAAATAAAGGCTATGAAATTACAGTACATTCTTTTAGTGCATGTTGCTTCCAATATTTTTTATTAAAGTTGTAGCCATTATTTATCTTTTTTCAGTATCTCTGTATTTAAAAATGAAACTGATTCAGGAATCAGTTTAATTTGATCCTCAATTTCAGATATTTATCAATTTTTTTCTAGTAAGATGTTTATGCATTAAATAATAGTTAATAAGCATTTATTTTTCTTATTTTGCACTTTAAAAAATATTTTAATAAAAAACTTGTTATATTACAAAATTTTTATGCATAATTTTTTGCATTTTTGATTTTCTCATATTTTTTATTAAAGGATATTTTGCTTAAAATAATAGTGCAGATTCATATCACACTTACTACATAAGTTGATATTAATTATATTTTTTCTTTTTAAATTTTTAAAATAAAACTTATAAAAGGATTATGATTTCGTAAAAGAAATGCCTAATCAAATTTTAGGAACCTCATGCAATGTGTTTGTATGTTCCTTGCAATTACTTAATGAAGTACAAAGAAAAATTTATACTTACCATATTTTAAAAATTGTTCGTTTTGCACGTAATGTGTAAAAAATATTTTTTTAAAAAATTTTTGTGCATTATTTACCATAATCAATTTATGCCTTATGCCAGAATAGTAAGTTAATTCAATTCTTTTTACAGTTTAGTCAGTTTTTTTTTAATAACCAAGTTTTAATTTTTGTTTATTTGACTAGTAATATATTTAACTGATTTAAAACTATGTACTCGACAAAAGGTAGTAGATAGAAGAGTCTTATCTAAGGGCCATCAAAATATGAATTTCTTATCATTTTCAGTTAAGGAGATACTTAATATCTTGGAGTAATAAATGTTAAATATGTAATTTTTAATAGATATCCTTACATTAATGTGGTATAGAAGTATGAATGAACAAATATACAAACAGTTGTATTCTTGATCATCTAGTCAAGATTCAAAATTATAAATTTCAACCAAAAAAAAAAAGATTTTTTTTTTGTAGCTACACTAATCTAATTACAAGCAAAATGAAGGATTAGTACCCATTTCCCTTTGAATTTCTATGATTTCTTCCAGTAAGTAAATTGATGTTAGTTATAAATGAGGCTGTAAACTAGTTCTATGTTTGTAATAATTGATTTAATAGTTACTTTAAAAGCAATTCTAATTAAAGAAAAATGTACCATCATAAGGTTTTATTTCAAACCTGTGAAAATTTTATCTAAATTTTGAAGAGGTGTCTTATTTTTATTACCTTTCATAGACAGTTTCTTTATTATTAATTTTTATGTATCTATTCTTTAAATTTAAGGTCTTGCATTTAAGGTTTATTTTCCTCATTACTTTATTGCAGCATCATTGTAGGCGATGTGGAAATGTGTTTTGCAACCCCTGTTGTGAAAATAAGTTACCTCTTCCAAGAATGTCATTTGTTGATCCTGTAAGAGTGTGTGGAGATTGTGTCGAGGTGACCAAAAAAGAAAATGATTTTTATGAAAAACATCTCAAGGTGTTATTGAGTGGTTAGTATTATTTTGTTGGGTAAAAGTTATTTAATATTATCATTATTCTGTTTGGTACATGAAAACTTATGAAGGCCTTTTTTTAATGCAGTTATTCATGATTTAATATTTTCTGAAAATAATATAATTGTTATTATTTTACTTTGGTTGTTTTCTGGAAAATAACTGTATAATTTTATCATGTTTATCATGTCTTAAGATAGGATTGTCTTGTGCAAAAAACTAGCAATATTTAGCCACTTGTATAATATTATCTGTTCTGATTTTATTTACAAAATTAGATAAATGTTCTACCTCTGTTTATAATTTAAACTATAATTATTAGACTTTTTTAAATATAATTCTCTGAAATTTATCAATTCAAACATATGAATTCAAAATTCTAAATAACTGCATTAATGTATTGGACACAATGTTTTACATCTTATTCTCTCATAAGAACATAAAAAAGAAATGAAATCCTGATGGTTTTTAGTTTTTGTGATAAATTTTATGCTTTAATTATTCAATTAAATAATGAAATATCATGGAAACACTAAGAAAGATGAACAAATTTTTAATAATAAAATTGGTATATCGCAAAAACAAAATTAGTTAATGAAATCGGTTGTAGGTAGTACCTAGCTACATAATATCATTATGCCCATATATGGGTAAAAGATGTAGAAGAGTTCCTTTGTACTTTCTTTCTTTACCTTTTATATAAATATTTCAAATGTGAAATAAAGAGCTTGTATTTTTTGATATAGCTAGTCAATATGCTAATAAGAGCACTGCATTAAAGATTTTTCAAATAGGAAGTTTTGATGCCATGAAAAGATGAGCATATTTTTTCAATTATTTTGCATTAATTGATTATTTTGCTGAGGAATGTATTGTATATTTCCAAGTTTAAGTCAATGCAGGTATAAGTTGAAGATACATTTTTACTTTTAAAAAAATTACCTAAAATTCTAAGCTCTTGTATAATTTTTTTTAAATCTGGTGGCATTTAAACTTATTATCATGAGGATGAAAATATTGTCTAACATATAAAATTAATTATTGGAACATATAAAATTAATTATTGGAATATTACCAGTCAAATTCTTGTAAGATAAAGTATCACATTCCAACAATAATAGTTTTCACTCAAGGTTACTCTATCTGAAAGTAACACATTTCCTCCCTTCTATTGATTTGCAATTGTGTTTTCATTTGTATCTGGGCTATCCTTTATTTGCTGCACTGTTTTACAAATACTCTTTTAAATGAAAGAATATTGACTAGAGAAATTCTTGTATGGTAAATTTTAAACTATAGATTATTGCATTTATAAAAAAAATTCTAACATGACTATTCACTATTTTTCCATAAATTCTGTAACGCTACAAACCTTCAAAACAACTCATTTTCATGAACAGTTATTCATTTAATTAAAAATTAATTTTTTTCTTAAACTTGAGAAATATAGAGTATAGAAATAAAATATGCTTTATTTGAAGATATTTAGTAATGCATCATACACATCTGAGGAGTATGTGTCTGTACCAAAATGCACTGTTTAGCATTAGAAACACTTTCAAAAATTCTCGGCTTAAAAAGAAACATGCAGAAATTTATTTGTATAGTTTTACTGTTAAGGTCTTTGTAATTTTACTACATGATTTTAATACATAAAGAGATATTTTACTATTCATTCTTCCCTTTTTTTTCTGTTATGCATGATTGGTTTTGAACCCTTTGAGTAAATTTTCACATTAAGGAAACTTATAAGAATTTCTCATAAGTTTCATTATTTCTTTCAAGTTATGAAATTTATTATTATGAATCAATGACATTTTAGAAAATTGTTAAATATCTGAAAAGTTCCATGATTTTTGAAAATTTATATTTCTGTTTTTAGTAGCTTAATCTAAAATATATAAATGAGTTTTAAAAATTGGTGTCAGCTACTATCAGCATAATCCTTTAGTCACCTTATTTGTGTATTAAAGTCATTACTTTTTGTCTCATACAAATTAGTTATTATACACTAAATATCTGGATGAATTAATTCTATAAATTAATACAAATTATTATGTTATAATTTTAATTAAGTTGATTTTATAACTGTAAATATTTTAAGTTGATAGTAAAGAACATGGAAGTGACAACAGAATCAACTGAGATATTAAACTTAAATATATTATCTTTAATATTACATTTGTTTGTGTTTAAGGCACACATTTTAGAACTTTTAGAAATTTAATATTTAAATTAATAAAATTTTATCTCACCACTTAAAATCTAAGAATGTTATCTTTCATGAGATCTAATAATTAAATGAAAAAAAATGATATTAATTCATGGATAATATATCAAGATCTCTTTGTAAATTTTTTAGTAGCAATCTTTTCAGAAATTGGGTCTTTGTTTTTTATATATGATAGCATTGAAAGGTTATATCTTTTCATTTTTTTATTAAATTTTGCCAAAACATAAATCTAACTTGAGATTTCAAATATTCAAACATTTGATTCTGTTAAAATAAAGGTGTAGTATTACTAAACTTATAGCATTTTGTTTTTAAATTTAAAAGAAAGCAATAAAATTATTTTTTCTGAAAAAGTGTCATTGTGTGGCGAGTAAGATCGCGATGCGAACCCGCGATGCCAGGACCAGTAGCCGCGTAACTTAACCACAATACGAAAAAGTCGACATCGGTATCGTAGATGTTATCTGTCTTCTAAAGCTAGTGCTACAATTGTACTAAAATAATTTTCCCTCCCCTTAATGTGATTAAAATTATAAGATTATTCCACAAAATATTAAAAAGGAAATTTAAAATTATTTTTTTAACTATACCAAATTAGTTTTTATTAAATTATTGAAATTGTTTCCTTCAATGAAATTTTTTTTAACATTAAAAAATGAGCGAATTTTATCCATTCATTCAAGTTTTATTTTATTTTATTTTTGCAATTCTGAACATAAAATTTATTTTTAGGTGCAAATTTTAATTTGGATGAAGACAATGGATCAGGGACCTTAATTCCACTGTTTTGCTGCTTATCTAAAGATCATCAGTAGTTAACTTTTGTTGTTTTTTGTTTTTAATTTAAGATATTTTTATTATTATTTCTAAATGTTTGATTTTTTTGTAGGGCAATAATATTTGATGGTGGAAATATGTGGCAACACAATCCAGTGTCCTTAGTAGACATAGTGTCAGTCCGAGTATTAGGAACCAGTTCATCTGGAGGTATAAATTGTTATTATTAAAACAAATATAAAAATAAATTTTTATCAATATGTGTTGGATGAGTTAAAACTTGGGGTTTTATTGATTTGAATTATCTCAAAAATTGTAATATATTTTGAAGTGATTTGCTGTATTATTTGAAATTAAATTGATCTTCCATTTCAGAATAGTTTTATTACTAAAGTAGTAAGAAATTTAGGAAACTTAATTTGAAACATATAAATACAAAGAATATATATGCAAAATTGAAATTACACACACTTTAATTTAAACTTTTTTGTTGATGAAAATGCATAAAGCATTTGCCCTCACTATAAAGCAAGTTGATGCCCAATATTTCCATTATTTTTGTTCAAAGAAGCTATGGGAAACTGATTGTATGTAAAATTTTCTTGTTTTGAAATTTTGATTCCTATGATAAAATCTCTTTCAATAAATCCTGTATCTTCTGGAATTTTCTTTCTGCACATATTAAAAATCTTTACTTGATCCATTTTTAAAAAAGGGAGTCTTGCTGTGATAATTACTTCAAAAATGCTTCAAAATATATGATACATTGCTGTTTTATTTTTGCTATTTATTGTTAGTATGTACAGTGTGTAGTTGTATTTGTAGTATTCAGTAATTATTTCAAATTGTCTTTTTAATTTCTTTCATTCTTATTTGTATGGATTTTATCAAAAAAATTGCAAAATAATAAATCCATCTTTATTGGAAATTCAATTTGTGTTTGTCTTGCAAAATATGTTTACTTATGTTTTCTTTCAAAAAATACCTGGAAAATTCTAGCATCAATTTGAAACCTTGGATTATTGAAATAATTCTCAGATGAGGGGAAAATATAGTTTTTACAAATTGGATTATACTATGATTTTATGCATCATTATTTGAAAGATTTAAGAATTATAAGTATCTACACAATTTCCCATTAAAAAAGTGTCTTCATTCCAGAAGAGATGAATTTTGGAGATCTAGCTCTATTAAAATTTGTAAAGGCATATTCATGTTATTACTTAAATATTGTTGCTTGGCATTATTAAGGGAAATAATTTTTTGTTATCTGTGCTACATATAAACGTAATTTTTGGTGTATTTTATCAAGTTTCAGTAATAGTTTTCGATTTTTTTCACCAGGCTTAGAGAGATTTATTGGATAATTCTTTTTCAAGGTTGCCAATTTCTAAGCTTAATCTTCTTAAATGCATTATTGTCTTTAATAAGTATTTAGGGGTTTTCCTTTGTATTGAACATCAAGTAGAAAATGCTCAGTGAGTGAATAATATCCACTTTTCTTTTTTATATAACATTACATTTCAAAAGACCATTACAAGTTTTTCAAAAAAAGAAGAAGAAATGAAAATACTTTTTACAACAATAATCTTTTGTTGCTTGTTCTCTATATACACAGTTTACCTGTCTGGCTTTACTAGTTTTTCATTTTAGCCAAGTGTCATGTCATTGTCGGGTGATTAATCTTAAATTGCCATATAATTTTTTAAACTGTTCTAGTAATGGTTTTTAATTCACTTATCCTTTTCATTCTCATAAGATTTCTCAAAGAAATTTTGTTTTATATGTTTTCTGTTTTTATGCATTTTTTTTTGTTACTTTCATTTATGCTTCTACAAACCCAGTTTAAATTCATGTAA
>JAOUZG010047530.1:384798-429759 GCA_026289955.1 Argiope argentata
CCCCCCCCCCATTGCTGTGCCAATGTTAACTACCATAAGATTATATTGAAGAAAAAAAGTGCTAAATAACAAATGAAAATATAATTATTTGTTTTCTTTGTATTAAAAAATTGTATAGATTTTAATATTTTCCTTTTCATCTATTTAAAATCATCAATACTAAATACTAATTATATTACTAGCTATTACTAATCATAGCTTATACTACATAAAAATTAATATTTTATTGCCATGGATTTCTCAGTTATATCAATATAAAAGTATTTTTATGAATTGAACTTTAATATTTAAGGAAAAAATTTGCTTTAAAATTATGTGAACATTGTTAAAGTATCCTAAATCTTTTATTTTCATTTAAAAATTTATTTTTGGTTTTTATTTTCTTCGTCTAGGAGCAACACAAATAGCTGGAGCTGTGATTAGGTTCTTAGATTTCAAAAAAGATGAAAAAGAAATCCGATTGTGTTTAGCTGATATTCCCAATAGAAAACAATCTGCTTCATGGGTACATGCGCTTCAGAAGGTTTGATTATAATTCTCAGATTTTCTTTATTCATCTATAAAATTATTGCTAAAGCCAAAAATATTTTTTTAACCTGCTGTAAATTTGACCTAAAGTGAGCATTGGGCCATAAAAATATAGTGCACTGCGAAATTAAATTTCACACAATTTGATTTTCTTGTATAAAAATTTATTTAGGTATAGTTCAAATTCAAAAAGTATATATAATTTAGATGTTCCAAGATGTTATAATTGACTAAGAAAAATTAAACCATTATTAACTTACATTATAATTGTTACTTAATAAATAAATTCATGTTTCTTGAAAAGCTGTTGATTGTTTCTATATATTTCTTAAATATGATCTCTTCATTTTTCTTATGAGAGAATCTTCAAGCAAAATCATATAGCTCATGTGTTTTTTTATAACAGTTCACTAAATTTTTTGTAAATTGAATGTGTTTTATATTTTGCCTTTTCAATATTTCTTTCTATCTGCTAGTTTTCTACTTTTCCTAGTAATTCTTCATTAATTCTCAGTTAATTCTTTGATTTTATCTTCTTCTATGACCAATTTATGTTATGATTTTACAGTTTCTTGGATTTCATTTTCAATATTCAACTGGGCTGACTTTTTATAACATTTCCATTTATGAATTAAATCATTTTTAAAATAAATTAGATGAAAGGAATTAGGATAATGCATATATACAAAGTTTCATTCTGCTGACTTGTACTCTTAACTGTATTTCTTGTTACTTTATTTTAATAAATTTTTAATGTAGCATTTCGTATTTAGTGAACAGACTTTTTTTTAATTCTCTCTATTTTATTATTTTGCTTCAAAAATAATGTAAAAATAATTTAAAACTCAAAAGATTTTAAAGATAAAGATTTTCATATTTTTTGTGTATGTGGTGGTGGGGGGAGAGAGAGAGAAATTGGTGGCAGTATAATAAAATGTTCTTCCATCTATTTGTAAATTTTAATATGAAAGATATAATTTTTATTACTTTTAAGATATTCCTTTGAAAATGAAAGCAGTATTGATTAATATTTGTTCTTTTCCATTGCATAAAAGGGTTGCTTAGTTAAATTTTAATGGTCTTTTGGCTGTGACTTATAATAAAAATTAGGTTATTTGGAAATTGTCATTATAATTGTGATTATCACACTTAAGAAACTATAAAAAATATCAAAAATAAATAGATATTTCCATCTTGCAGTTTTTGAATCAGATTTATAGATATTAAGCCCTCCAGTGTACAGTAGAATGTTTAAACCCCTCCAACCAGGGAATAGGGGGGGGGAGACAAATTTGACTTATAAGGTAGGAGGAAGTATAATGAAAATATTTTTAATTCAGCTAATTTATGAGAGATTCCAATTTATTTTTGCTCATACTTTATGCCTGAATCCATACCAACTCTCAATAATGAAAATGTTTTGTAATATTGATGATTGTATCTACAAACTTTTAATGCATCCTAATAGTAATTATATTCAGTTAAAAATTTCATCATAAATTTGACTACCAGTTTGAATATTTATTATTAGATTATTTATTTTTATGTAATTTGATAGCAGTATATTTTTTTCTAAATTTTTGCTTCAGTAATGTAATGTTTATTTAAAGAATGAATCAAAAGTTAGAATATTCAATAGTATTTAATGTTTTAAAAAATCATGACCGAATGCATATGAGAAAAGGTTGAAAGCCACTTTTATATGCAATGAGATATCAGTAAAGTGATTATTTTTGATAAGTGTCTTTAATATACATTATTTTGCATGGAAGGCATTTCATGAGTAATTAATCCTTTAAATTTTAGTTTTTTGAAAATCTCTTATTAAATTCCTTATTTTTATTACAAGTGCTGTGTTTGATATTTCATTATTTTGAAATCCCCATATTAATAATAAAAAATGCATATTAGATAAAAATTTCCAAAAAAACTGATGAGATAGATTAAAATTGCATAAGTCAACTGCATAGCTTGCAGAAAGACTATTCATTTGTAAGAGTCTTGCTACTAAAATTATTCAAATGCTTAAAATGTCCCACCCCTTACTCTCATTTTCTTTCTTTCTTTGTTCCATTTTCATCTGCCTGACAGGAAAGTTTACTGGTACTTTTGATAATTCTATGATATCCAACTTTGATTTATTTAGTTTTTTGTTGTAGATCTAATAAATGGCAATGAGATAAAATTTAACAAATCTTATAATCAGCATCGCTTTAATTAAGCAATGCTTTCATTATTTTGAAGTTTGATTGAAAACTGAATTTTTAAGCATGAAGTTTGTTGATTCTTTTTTTCATTTTCTACTGGCAGGTCATCCTCTTCCTATACATATATATCTTGTTCAAATTTTCAGATGTTTATAAAATCATTTTTATTCATCTCCTCAAGTTCATTTTTAAAACTTGTAGTGGATGACACTTGATGTTAATACAATTTTTAAATAGTAATTCATTAATTAAATTGAATTAATTTTTAAAACTTTAAATAGAGCAATTTGTAATCAAAATCAAAATCAACAAGCAGTAGCTCAATCGGTAGAATGCAAGGATTTCAGTATTTTTCATGTGAAGGGGAAGAATGTGAGTTCAATTTTTGCAGAAATCAATAATTTTTTGATAAATTATTTATATTAATTGTAATTATTTAATGAAAAGTAAATAAAAATAAAAGATTTCTTTATGGACTTAATCAGAATTGATTTTTTTTAAATTATATTACTTGTTTATGTTATGGGAAATTATCTGATTTCCATCAGAAGATTGTTATAATTTCATCTTCAGAAATAAAATACTAAGGAATCATTCCAATTAAAATCCACACACCTTTTACACCATCTGAGCGAATTCTGTTCAGACAGGAAATACTTCAGACACTGCTCTAGCCTAGTACCATAAAGCCGGTATATAAATAGAGGGTGCCAGTCGTATCTTTCTTGTCTCAATATCTGTATGCATCATAATACACCTGTTGTGGGAGGAATCTGAGAATAAAAATACCATTTTTGCGACGTATCCCAAATCTAGGCAAACTCAAAATATGTCGCACAATCTTTTGCTTTCCCACCATTGTAATTTCCGGTCGATTTTCATTTCCTGGAAAGTTTTTTTTCCTTTTCTTGTTTAGAAATTATTGTAATAAGCAAAAACAAGTAAACTAATTGAAAATAATTTTTCATTTTCAAAACATAAATATCTTAATTTTTTTGACTTAAATCATGTTAAATTATTTGCTTGCTTTTTTTACATTAATTAATAGTAATTATTTTTCTTCTTCAAATAAACATCTTATTTCTTTTATTTACCTAAAAACATCTTTGTATTTTACATTACATGTTCAAATACTTTCTGTCATTATCTCAAACAGATAAAAAAAATACCTTTATAAAAACAGATTATAAAAGTGACATAAGTCTTTTCCCCCTTCATAATACTGTGCTTACGCATTTATCAATTACTATCCATGTTTTTAGAGAGATAAATTATAAAATCTTGAATTATGTATTATAGACATCTTTTATGATTTTATTTATTATTGCAATTATTTTTTAAAGTTTAAAACCGTTCGGAAACTTTTTCTAATATCAATTATCGGTTGATTCTTTGTATAAAAAGAAATACCCGAAAATACTTCTATTGTGTCCCAATAAAAAAAATTTAAAGAATTGCTCAGAGATTACTTATTTACGAAAGTGAGAAAATCCTTAATTATCATAATTCTACATAATTATTCTGTAGATTGTTCATTTTAGTAATTTTAGAGAATGGAGGCAAACAAAATTTTTTTAAAATGTATTCAACAAAGCTTTTGTTAATCCACCTCAGTCAAAGCTACTTTGTTATTATTTACTAATTGTATGGTGATGTAAATCTAATTTTAGGTCGTTGATTTTAATAAAAAAATTAATTTAATTTTAATTAATAAAAATTAACCTTAACAATTGTAAATATATTCTTTTGTATTAGTTTTATAAACATCTGGATATGTATCATATTTAAATCAATTTATTTGAAGATAAAATTCACAATTCTTGTCCAATCGATCTTTATTGAAATCAACTTCTGATGAAAGCAATTAAACAGTTATATTCATTACTCCAGTTTCTTTACAGAATAAAAATTACAAAAAAGAAATAGTTTTAAGCATGGATGAGCAACAAAATGTATATCAAATAGCAAGATCTTGACTCTTATTTTGTTAGAGTTTTACATTAATTGGAAAATGCTTTATAATTCTAAATTAGGATATTAACATTAGAAAAAAACATGTATTATCAAATTAAAGTCCAAGAATGTTAAGTTTATTTTAAAAAAATACATAGTATTTGGTGTGACTATCAACAAATTTTTAGTGGCTAAATAAAGCTTATGATTCAGTTTAGAACACCTTTCTTATAATAAAAGGAACCACAAATTATCACACAAAATAATTGTTAAATGAAACATAAAAAAAATAATAATTTATTTTAAATTACAATTTCTCCACTTAATTCAAATATTTTCATTTAAACTTGGAGCATTAATTAGAACAATAAAGAGCTGCCCTGAAAATAGAAATACATTTCAACTATCCCGGCCTAACAATTACAATTACTATAAATAATTGATCAAAAATTATATTAGCATTGAATGTTCAACGCCAATTGATGATTCAAAGCCAATTGTGACACCACAAAAAGCTATAATTTCCCACACCAGTTGGAAACCCAAATACAAATTAGAAATTTCTAATTTCCTTTATTCTACATTATTTTAATTCGAAAGTACTTCAAAATGAATCAGAAAATTCTATTAATTAATCATGTTTAATTTTAAATACATCAAACATTATGAGAATAAACAAAATTGTTTGAAATAATCAGCCGAAAACATGTTAAGCCTAATCCCAACACTGTTGGAAAAAAAAAAAACTGAATTCGTTATTTATTTGGCGACAGAGAAACGAAATTTTTTGGCGAGAAAGTTAGTTTTTAATTAATTAACCAAATTTATGAATTAATATTTTAAAAAAACTGAATTAATTTAGTTTTTAATTAATTAACCAAATTTATGAATTAATATTTTTAAAAAACTGAATTAAAATCAAATGTAATCCAGAACAAGTTTTAAAAAATTTAGTTGAACTTGATTGGATGTATAAAAAGTTTGTTTATGTAACAATCTTTGCATAAACTCTTATATTGGCAAAAAAAAATCACGCCAAGCTTTCAGCCAACCGCTTGCAACACATTCAAGCTTAAAATAAAGCAAGTAGCAAAATATAATGCAGTTCTATCAGTTTAAATGAACCTTAATGACAAGTTAAATAAATTAAATACAATAAGTAAACCAAACTATGAAATATTATTCAGTTATAACAACAAAATCACTGAGTGATTGTGGCTACGAAATTTTAAAATGAATTAAAATGGATATAAATAGAATATGTTTTATTGTATATACCAGTGAAATGACAGAGAACTGTCCATAGAAGCTTTTTCTTTGTATCCAATTGCACAGAAATTGTTAACCACGGCTTAAATAAGCTTTAAAATTGAACAGTTAAAAGCAAGAAAAGATCTCCCATTGAAATATGATGGGAAATGGATGGTATTTCAGCTACAGTGAATACAAATTCTATACACACAGCACGTGTTTCTATCTTGTCCCACTGCTTAGTACGGTTACACTCCCTCTATTAGTATACCAGCTCTATGCCTGGCACCACCATTACTTACGATTGGCGCAATATAAACAGCTGCATAGAAAGGATATCTTTCACCACAATGTAATATTTCAGATGTTATATGATTTTAATCTCTAAACCGCTAACCTTTTACATATATCACCTTTATTTTCACATTATTACCCTAACTCAACAAGCACTATCCTTTTATATAAATTTAAGGACAAAATGGCAGAAAAAATAATTTTAAAAAAATATTGCACCTTATATATTAATGTTTGGATTTGTTTTAATTATTTAAAAATAGTTTTTGGCAACAGAAATTGCATAGATTTCCAGATAGAAGGCACAATTTTTTTTAGTGTGAAAATTTTATTATTTATTTATTATTAAAAAAAATTCTTTCAGTTTAAAATAGATTTAGTTAGAAATAGATGCTTTCAAATTGATTTTTTATCTGTTAGAGCCGGATATATCTTTTAAATTTGATTGTTTGATCTGGAAGATATTATGCTTTGATGTCTTAGTTTTTGTATATTGTTGGTCCATTCTTCTAAACTGACATATGTTTGATGAAAGTAGTTATTTATAGAAAGTAATTTTTTTTCTCAATATTTTAGGCCTTAAAGTTTGTGGATCCTTCTGCCAAGACTCCTTAAACATAGTTGCTTCTCTGGGGAATATTTTTAACAGAACAATTAAAGAAATTCACTTGATGCCTATAAATTATTCTGTGATACAATCATTTTATGTAATTATTGAGATGGCTTTTTTTTTAATTTTTAGAGTATTCAATTTGTAAACTACTTGCTATGAAAAATTTATAAATACTTTTAAATTTTTTGAGTTACTTTTTCTGAATATATATAAAATATTTAAATATCTAGAAGAAGTCATTTCCTTATAATCTTCAAGAATACTGCAGTTAAAAGTAGAACAAAGAAACTTTTTTTGCTAATTATTCTTTAGATGATACGTGTGTAAGATCTGATGTTAATTTGCTTTTCCTTGTTAAAAATGAAAAACTCATTTTTATGTATTGTAAAATTGTTAATTCAAATTTTTTTTTAAAAAATCTCATAGTACCTTTTTCTGTTTGTAGTATTGAGACTGGTTATATTATTGATGTTTGTTTTATCAATGTTGTTGCTTAATTGTTTATATTTAATGTCTTGTTTTGAATTCATCTAAATTTTATTGAAATATTGCTTTGTTTTAAAATTGATTCATATATACATATATGAAGCATTTTCTTAAAATTATCTTTATTAAATTTCTCAAAATAAAATTTGAAAGCAAAATATTTAAGGATAATATATCTAACAGAATATATTTAAGTTGTTTGAGGAATTTTCTTCTTTTATCTCCTTTTCTAATATCTAAACCTAAGTTACTTTCACAGACATATTTTGAAATTACCAGACATAATTTGAATTGTGTTTATTGTTTAACACATCACACTTAAAATATGTCTTGTTTCTTATGAAAACTGTCTGTATTTATATAGTTACATTATTTCCTTACTTCCAGACATATTTTGTGTAGCTATAAAATTCATCTATCTCAATTCAATTTTGTAAAACTACTGAAATATTTTAATGATTTTTTTTAGTTTTTATGTAAATACTAATTTGTTTTATGTATATTTTGTTTTATATATATATTAACTGGCTTGATTACTCTACATATAATTACTATAAATGTGTATTTTGTTTTTTTTTGATTATATATGTTCTGGTTTACTTTTAGATAAAGACTTCTGTTAAAATTTAAGAAATGAAAATTTCTTTCAAAAATTTTCTTCTGAAGTACAAATATACAAAAGGTGCTTTTGAATAACTGTTACTTCATACTAATGAAGATATCTGATTTTTTAAATGGAAGAATACCATAATGGTGTAAGTTTTCTAAATGGAACTTTGATCTTTATAAAATATGTGTTGTCTGTTATATCGTTAGTATTGAATATCTGTGGTTTGTACACGAATATATATTTACATGAAATGATATTTTATATTTCCCACCAGTTTTATGATAAAATAAAAAAAAGTGAGAAAGAATACTTGAATGAAATCTCAATTAAAGTGTGAGTGTATATGCAAAACTTTTTTTACTTAAAAAATACTATGCAAGGAATATTTCTTGTATCATGTATTTGATTACCTTTTTGTCTATATACTAAAAATGCCTTATTTTGATATATTCTCATATGCATGCTTTGCTACCAAATATGAATACTTAAATATACTCTTAAAAGCAAACAATAAGTTTTCAGTCTCTTGACTGGTTTTTAGTCCTTATTCTGTAGATAATTTTTATTGAACAATTAAAACAATCATACGAAATTTTATTAAATCTAAATTTAGCATATGTATGCATAAACTGGTTAAGAAAGTTTTTGATGTTTGCTATTTAATAATAGTACTGCAGTTTAAAATATTTTGACTTTATTATAAAAGACTGGTACATGTGAATTTACCTGTTATTTGGAAAAATGTGCAATATTGATTTAAACAATTATTTTCTTATCTTTGTTTAATGAAAACTCTGAAATTCGTTTCTCTTAACTTTGTATCTTGTCATTGTATGAATATATCAGGTTTTGTGGCTTAGATGGTTTCATTTATTAGTTCTTTTTTGTAAATAGTTAAGCTTTTTTCTGATTTCAAAAATTGTTGAATATCAGATATTTGTGAATTATTAATTTCGTTACAATCATATATGCAAATTTGAATTATGAAAATAAAATTGAAGTTAATATTTTTGCATTTGGCTTTGGTTTGCCTTTTATTATTAATCTTTTACCTAATTGTATTGTCACAAAGATGCAAAGAATAACAAGTGACAAAGTAACACAATATTACTTTTATTAGCTTTACAGTAACTCACAAGAGGCAGTCAAGAAAAACTGAAACTAACTGCTCATGTACTTTTGTATTTATTCTTTTACAGAAGAATTAAGGAATATGAAGTTTCCAGAAACTTCTGAGACATTAACAAATGAATAAAAATACATTTAAAAGAGAGTCAAACCATTAATGCAATGTCACTTGCCTGAGTTTTGAACCTGCGACCTCTCTTCCACGGTAGCTCTTTCTTTTAGCGACATTACTTCCATCTTAAAAGAGCAGTGACTCACTGAAAAAAAAATCAAACTCTGTTAAGAGCTTTCCTTTTTGCACGAGTCACGGGTCCAGTATATAAGTTTTCTTCCTCATCAATGGTATTTTCTTGTTTTTGTTCATTTTCATTTAGAGTTTGCTCGTCTGGGTTATGATAGGGCTTCATGCGCAAAACATGCACTATATCCTTTTGCTTTCTTCTTCTAGTGTAGGTATCAAAGTCCTGAACTTCAAAAAATCACATCTGATAACCGGTGAAGCACTTGATATAGATCAAAATACTTCCTCAAAAAGTTTTTCGGACAGGGGTATAAATCCACATGAGATCTCCTGGGTTATGTATCATGTTCTAGATTACCCCCTTTTAAAAAAATTATTTAAAAAACTAGCAACTAAATTCTTTGATAAGATGGACAAGCTAGATTTTGAACCTTTAAATAATAACCCCAAATACACCTCCAACAATAAAACTAGAAGACCTTGTAATATCCTTCTCCTTTAAACTTTTCTAAACTCTTACAATGTTATTAAAAATTTATTAATGAAAAAATTCCTTTTTATATTATCCTGCAGCAAATCTTATATCAAAAATTATGGGAATCAACTTAACTTAAAGCTCCATCTCCCTCACCTGTTCAGGCAGCATACCCCCGCACACCACACCCCTTAATAGCCAATCAGAAAGAGTCCTGGCACTCGCCAACTCACCTGGATCGTCTACTACTATTTACACCTTCGCAGAGTACCACACAGTATACAGAGAGCCACGTCCTAGGATCCTGCCACTTCTGGGGTTAAGCCCCTCCCGGGCTAGGAACCCCGTCAACCCTACCATCATCTGGCTCATAGAATACCATTCGTTGTTTAGAGTTATAACGTTGGCGAATTTTGTCTTGTGAGTCCGCAATCTAGCCAATTATCCTGATTCCTCGGTTCTAGAAATCATCCTTGAAATGTAACTGACATCAAGCTAAAATGGTAGCATTGTGTTTATCTTTGTCTCACCTTCTCGTTCATGCAATAAATAGAAATTTGTGAAACCAGTGGTTTCTTTCTTGGCTGTATTATACGCAAACTTTACAGACGGTTAGATTTCATTCCAATTTTTATGTTTTGTATCAACATACGCGGATAAGGTATCAGTTAAAGTTTTATTAAAACGTTCCGTCAATCCGTTTGTCTGTGGGTGATAAGCTGTCGTCTTGCGATTGTTGATGTTACTCAGTTCGACGAGGGATAAAACTAGTTTCGACTGGAAGACCGTCCCACGATCACTGATAATTTCTCGGGAAGCTCCATGTCGCAATTGAACTTCTTCAAGCAAAAACTTAGTCACTTTAGAGGCTTCAGCTGTTGGCAAGACTGTCACAACAAAACACCTCAGATAATCTGTACAAACTACGATCCTTTTGTTTCCACTGGTAGATTTCAGAAATCGTCCAAGCAGACCGATAAAAGGGTATCATAGCTGGTGGGATGGAAGTCAAGCGTGCTGGAGGGCGTTGAGGAATAGATCTTCATTAGCATTCATTGCAATGCGTTACGTATCGAACGATGTTACGGTACATCCTCGGCCAGTAAAATCATTTTCGGATTCTGTCATACGTCTTTGCGAAACCAAGATGTCCGGCTGTAGGAGCGCCATGGAAATGTCTCAAAATCTCCATACGTAAGTGTTTGGGAATGACTGGTAGCCCTTTTTTTCCTGGCGGATCAAAATTCTTTTTGTATACAGTTCCATAAATTATTTCAAATTCTTTTTTGAAAGTAGATGGAGTGGTCTAAGAAAGGATTATATTTTGCGAAATCTGGATCTTTATTCTTTTCGTTGTTAAGTTCTAATCAGTAGCTGCAGCAATGGATTCCTCTGACATAAGAGCTTCTTCTTCGACTGGATATCTAGACAGTGTGTCAGCGTCCTTAACCCTTTCGCGACGGCGCGCCTGTGCCACTCTTCGCTATTTTTCGCAACAGAGTGACTGACTATACTTCGCCACGTTTCGCCACGTTTTCGCCGCCGTATCTAGATGACGTCAGCCTCTGTGGACGAAAAAGTGGCTGCCGTATATATACGGCGTCAGCCTCTGTGGACCAAAAAGTGGCTGCCGTATATATACGGCGTCAGCCGCTGTGGACGAAAAAGTGGCTGCCGTATATATACGGCCTCAGCCGCTGTGATGCATCAAGTGACTGCCGTATATATACGGCAACCGTCGCGAAAGGGTTAAGTTTTCTGCCGGTTTTGTACGTAATAGAAAAGTCATATTCTTGAAGTCGAAGTGCCCACTTGGCGAATCGTCCGGAAGGATCCTTGTGACTCATGAGCCAGCACTGTGAATGATGATTTTTAACAACAGAAAAGGGCCTCCCAAATAGATATGGACGAAACTTGTTGATAGCCCACACTATGGCAAGACACTCCCTTTCAGTGATTAGAGTAATTTTTTTTCTGCTTTCATCAATGTTCTGGATGCATATGCTATGACTTTTTCGACTTCATCTTGTATCTGAACCAAAACTGCTCCCACCCCGTATCCGCTACCATCCGTATGAATTTCCGTAGGAGCATTTTCATCGTACATTCCTAAGACTGGATCAGAAGTAAGTGCTCTCTTCAGATCGTTAAACGCTTCCATTTCTCGGGAACTCCACTTAAATTCCACGCTGTCTTTTAACAGGAGTTGCAATGGTGCAGCCCGATAGCAAAATCCTTTAATAATCAAATTCATTAACAAGATTATGTAATTAAAAATTTATTAAATATATCGATTAACTGGTAATTTAGTCCGGTAATTAGAATGTTCTTAGTTAACAAAAAGGCATAAATGTATAAAATTTCAATTTAAAATAATCTAAAAAAGTGGGAAAAAAATTTTTTTCTTCTTTTTTTATAAAATTCCATTTTTAATCTCATAAATCCTCAAAAGAAAAGAAGAAGAAAAAACAGACATATATGCCAAAAAATTTTTAAGGCAGGGATGGGGCACAATTATGAAAATCCTTTTTTAATCTGCTTTTTGTGTGTGGTCGAAATTATTAAACATTAATTATTAGCATATTTTCTTGATATACAATGGAAATAACAAGAAAAAATTTCCATTTTCCTGAAAATCCATTGTGCAATATTTCTGTATTAAACTTAATAACCTTTTGAATACCAGGTAACAAAATTTTGTGCTGATGATTTAATGAATATTTTGTCACATTTTCTGGGAATTTGGAAAATAAAAATAAATGATAAATTAGTCACAGTTTCTTAATCAATGTGCTTTTTCTCAGAAATTGGATTCTCATCCAATTTTTGAAATAGAATTTTTGTCATATTCTGATATTGGAAAACTAAGAATTCTCATGGTGACACAAATATGGTAGCATAACTATATTTCTTTGCTTCATCTTATACTAAAGCGTTCCTTTTTTTAAGAATATATTTTTATGTTTCTTTGTAAAAGATAGACAATGGATTCAGTTGAAATTGTCATGTCGCAGCTGCTGTTTATGCTGCAAAAATGAAGATTTTTCAGAATTTGTACCTTAAAAAGGGCTAGTATATTTTTCAATTGACACTTATAAAGTAAGCAACAAAAATTATAAAAGTATGAACTCATATATAGTTTGTTTCTAAAGGTCGTTTATAAACTTTGAATATGGATTGTGCAAACAATAATAAGTCAGTTTTGCATTTGAATATGGTATACGTAATACAAAATATGACCTCTAATTTGCTATTTGTTAAATAAATTATAATTAAACAAACGAATATATAATGTACAACAGAGGTTTAATAGGATACAAACCTCTACTAATAATAAAGATGAAAGTTAATGTTGACTCTATTGACCAAATCATTTGATAAGGGTTATTAAACTTAGCACTTTGTGGGTTGAGGATATGCGAGCGAATGTTTAGAAATTGTAATTAGAATTTTAAGTAATTTGAAACAAAGGAATCTTGAGTTTTCCTGTGATAACTTACTGAAAGGATTTTTACACAACATTAAATGTTATGCTGTTTCGAAATGTAAAAAATTCTTTTCAGGGATTCTAATTTATTGGTTGCATCAATTTAACTTTTTAATTCTAATTATGAACAACAGATAGCGCTGAGCAGCAATTAAAAAAAAATTCACTTTTTTATGAAATATTTAATCTCATTTTTTTCCCATTGTTGAAAGTTAAAGAAGGAAAATTCTGCACAGTTGGCAAAAAAATCCGTAAAAACTTTAAAAATTCGTAAAACTTGAAAAATAACCAAGACAAAAAAAAAAAAAAAAAAAAACTGTTTACAGATGTAACATTGATTGGTCACGAGATATTTTTTAAATTTAAAAACATTTGACAGATGGCGCTGGTATGAACAACTTAATTATAAATTTGAAATGTGACAATTGATTATAAATACTTGTGTTCTTGATTCAGATCTATCTCCGTTGCTTACCATGAATAAGGGCGCTAAGTGGGAAAGAGCAAAGTTCTATAGGCGAGGCTGTTTTACATGACCCAGGAATCAGCGACTGTTGCGCTGCTGAAATTCCGACTTCAGAAAAATGTGAATGGCCTTTAACTTTGTCAGCCCTCAAGGCTTATTCAGCAATTTGTAGAAATTGGAATATTGAAGGATCGTGAACACCAAGTTTAAGGCAGACACGTTCGGCGAGTATTTCAGCCAAAATGGAAACATTAGCATCAAAATCTTCTATAGGGACTATCAGTACTAAGGAAGAAGCAAAGCAAGGTTCTCGGTTTCCAGATCTAATACCAGCAGATTTTTGGCTATGGGGAAATTTCAAATCCCGAGTGTATCGATCCCATCTATCCTATCTGTCAGAATTGAATGATGCAATGTGCCAAGAGCCGTCTTGTATACAATCGAACATGCAGTATTCAGCCGTTGCTGGATTTGTGACTCATCTGCTATGTGATATCATTTGTGGTGTGGACATGTGAAACACATTTTGGTAATGCAATAAATTCACACAATAAAGGATTTGGTTACATAATTTTTGTTATTAGCTTGTCTTTTCTTTGACTTATGTACAAAACGCCAACTATCGACTTTTTTTAAAAAAATTATTTTTTCATCTTAAAAAAAGTACTTGACTTATGGATGCTAAACCTGCAAACAGTTTTTTATTTTGCTGAATTTGTTGGGTTTTATAAGTTTTTTAAAGTTTTTTTGGACATTTTACCCTTTCTGTATTTAAGATCTATATATATATATATATATATATATATATATGTCTTTTAAAAAAACAAAAAAGAGTTTATAAGATCACGTGGTTCACAAAACAGATAAACTAAATATTTACATTTTTAATGGCGCTATAGTATTATGGGACTACATCCGTCCGAAAGGTTTATGTGAACGATAAATAAAGCTTATGTAAGACAGTTAAAATAGCATGACCCTAATGTTAGACAATTTAACTTAATCATAACCATGAAGTTATTTCTTTTATCAAAGATAGCCAAATCAGAAATCGATATTCTCGAAGAAACATCTGGTCGGCTGTGGTAAAAAATAAAGCTGCCACGCAATAGCGTGAATAACAATTTATTAAACAGGTTTGGTTTCTGGCAATTCTTTTAAACTACTGTTTTAACATTTTTCTGCTATGACTAACGATAGTGACTCTGATCATCTATCTAATTATATGACACTATTTGCTTGACGCTACTTTAAAGAAGAAAGTCGTCATATGAAAAAACAAATGTGACTCACGTGGTAACCATGTGAAAAACATTGGTGACTCACGTGGTAACCAACATTCATGCTAGATACACAAATATGTTGTTAACATTGCTTCCTAATTGTTCGTCATACAATACACCTCGTATAATTTTGTTTCTCATTCAATTTGACGGCTATCAGCAATTTTAAGCCGAATGAGCGTCTCTCTCTCTCTCTCTCTCTCTTTCTTTTGAAGTGGTGTCAACTAGAGTCAAGAGTACGACATAGCTATACATTCACACAATCCCTTGCGCAGCTTCTTTTTATAGGAGGACACATTCGTAGATCTTACAGATAGCACACAGAACAACCATGCCCTGACCAGGACTCGAACCCGGGACACCCAGATGACGAAGAAGGTGCACTACCTCTGTGCTAGGATATCGGCTTGCGATGTAATTAACTTAATGTAATTAACTGTGTGCCATTACCAGCAAACAAGAACGTGATTATATACAATCTTTAGCTTTATTTTACGATTAATCGTTGGGATTCGGTTTGATACACAATCATTAGAAAAGCAAATGCAAAAGCAAAACAAAGCAAATTTTTAAAATAAATGTTTTTAAAAGTTCATCGAATAAGGAAGCATAAAATAGCCTTTCTATTTTATTGGGGGGGGGGCTTTTTTGTGGGGGTCTGGGGCAACTGTCCCGGAAGCCCCTACCTTAGTCTATGGATGGATATGGTTTAAAATTTCATCCATTTCTACACTTTGAATATTAAATCTTTACATCAAATTTTGTTCATCGAACTCTCTTTAACTTGCAGTTATCGTATTAACTCTTATTTGAACAGCTGGAAAGTCTGGCTTTCCAAAAACAAACTTCGTATAAAATTTGATAAAAATTTCGAATTTGGCGAAAAGATAATATATTGAATTAAATTCTTCCAGATCAAAATATTTTTGAATTATTGAGTTCCTAACAGACAGACATAATGGTAAAAACTGTGGTTTTCGAATTTAGGTTTTAAGATGTGGATATTCAAAATATCGAGGTCGAATTCAATATTTAGTATATTTTGTTTACAAGTTAGTAAAAGGGGAATAAAATAAAATGAATTTCTCACTATTATTAAGCCTTCTTTTCCAAATTTGATTTTTTCCGAGGAGAATTATTGGATCATTTTATCTTTATTTTATTTACTAACTTTTTCGGAACAGAAACGTTCATATTTCTTTCCTTCCATCTTTCGTTATATTTATATTGATATTCTCACTTTTCCTCACATAAAAAATTGTGTAAATGTAATGAATTTTTCATTTGCGTTACATTCCAGTGTCAGAAACATGTACTTACAATTGTATTCCCTTTCAAGATTTATGCATGTATGGCGGCTCTTGGAATATTTATGACCATCTAAATATTGTCATTTTTTTCTTTTCATCTGAGTATTCGAACAGAGACTTAGCTTTAGAAAAGTCCTCTTTTCATCATAATATCATAAATTGTGCTATTTATTAAACCTATCTGTTATATTGGATTTTTAAATTTCCAATTATTGTTTAGATTGAAAAATTCTTATGGCGTCATTCACAGATCGAAATTTGACAATTTCGTCCTCAAATCACTTTCTACCCTCGATTTATTTTTACAATGATGTGTGTTGTTCTTTGGAAGCATCTAGGCTTGGGGACCTTTAATCTCTCACTGGTCTGGATCGATTATTTAATAACAAATTAAGTTAAATATGAATATTTAAGTATAGATAGCACATAATTTATGTTACATTATTTATGAATTTCAAATCGAAGTATTGAATTAAATTTTTAAAAAATATCCATAAGGATGGGTCAGAGTTCTAGGATTTCAAGTTAGATTTTAATTGCCAAGATTAGTTCATTTACCATATTTATTTTTATATTTACCTTTGGAAGAAGGGAGGAAAAAATGAATTGGAATTTTCTCCGTAAATCTTTCTCGCATGCTTTCAAAGGAAGGTGTTATCTTCCAATACCCGCAAAAAATTGTGAACTTTGAATAAGGTAAAGAACGCCTTGAATGGCATTGGCGCACAGTAATTACGAAATATTAATCTTTTTCTTTAATTTAGCATTTTTAACGGTTTTGTAGTGTGATTCTTGACGATATTTTTTTTAATTAATTCCTAGGATACGTTTAGTAATCCTCGAAAATCGAATTTGTTTTAGACGTGCTTCCCCAACCGATTGATACAAAAATTCGATACAAAACTACATTTATAGTCACAAAATAACATAAATTCATTATATTTAAGCCACTGCATTTTCGAGTTTTCCCGTTTATATGCTTGACCGACAGACGGGCAATCTCATGTTGGATTTAGCTCAAAATTTGTTAGATATTTACACTATAGATGTTAAATTTCTGTACGGTATTTATCTAGCTTTTCCCGTTGTGTAATTGTGTTAAATTTTATTCGTGCATTCCGGACAAACAGACTTCCCTTAAATAGATTTTGCTCGAAATTTGATAGGAATCTACAGATTTGGAGTTATGATCATATACCGAATTTCTTCCATCTATGTTAAGGTATTTTGGAGTTCTTTTTGTCACAGACAGACAAACATAATAGGAGAAAAATGTGTTTTTTGAAAACATGCAGGTCTAAAATATAGAGATTCGTTAAAATTTGGAATTTTTTGATGGACACAGTCCTTTCTCTATAATTGGAGGAAAATTCTTTTTCTTTTCTTTCACAAAATTTGATCATTTTTACGAGAAATTAAAAATTGACTATATTTGTGAAAGCACATTCATACAGATAACTAGCCTTTTTCAGCCTATAGGTTGGGAGGGACCTTCAAACTGACTATCGAAACTCAATGGTACTTCCACATTTAATTCCCAACGTAAGTCATACCTTGACTCCCCGACCCCTCCACCACAACAGCAACACTGGCGGGAACTGTGGTTGAGTCCTAAGAGCCATCACCGGCCCCGATACAACCCTTCTCATAGGAGGTACGTCCCATTATCGATGGGAGGAGTTAAACCTTCACCTAATTATGCAACCTCCAGGGTGGCGAGATCCAGCCACCATGCCGGAAGCATCTCATCCTCATTTCGTGATACCTCCGGGTATTAATTCATAATGTAAATAAAATCATTTCAAATAGAGCTGCCAGTTTGAATTTATATAGGTTAATGTGTTAATAAAACTGGTTCTTCGATGTTATCTAACCTAATCAACCCTGCATGAAAAAGTAATCAGTTTTAGTCGCTGTTTGACTCGAATAAAGTAGATATCAGGTTCTCCCTGGGATAAGTAAATGTGAATCAGCAACTCGGTTTGCTTGGCACATCTAAAATAAATAGAAAAAAAGGAATAATCTCGTGAAAACAAACCACTTCGATATCACGCGCTTCTACCCATTGTAAACAGTTCGAGTGAGAAGATAACATATGATTGTTTATCTATTTTTCTGAAAACCGTTTTTATCGCTACTCCTTCATCAGTGAAACGGTGGTGAGTTTTTTTTTTAACTTGATGATTAAATATACTGATTACACAACTTTCTGATGAAATTTCTAGATCTCAATTGAGCCTTTGCTATTCATTTTCATATCTAATTTTTTTAAAGAAAGTTTAAAGCTGATATACACAGCTAGAGTTGTCTCCCCAATACTTACTCGTTAATTGTCTAATCTTTCTATACAGAAAACTTACTGGTTGTGGCGTACGATGGATACGAAATATTACATTTTGGCGTAAATTTAGTGTTGCGGGTCATCTTTGGCGATTTTTTAGGTGATGAATTCCTCGCATGCGTTAAAAGTACCCAAAAAACGAATTTATGCTCAGACATGTTTTTTTTTAAACCATTGAAACAAAAATTTGACACAGAGCTATACTTATAGGCACAAAATCAAAAACTAAATTTGATACACATATATTGGTGTGTTCAAGTTTTAAGTATTCGCTTTATAAGGTTTTGAAAAGCAGATCAATTGACATACTGTAAACCCTTAGTTAGACTTGGCACAAAATTTGACAGATGTCTGCACAGCAAATGTTAAATTTGTGTGCCAAATTTTATATATCTAGCTTTCTAATTTTGTAATTATGGTGTTAACTTATATTCGAACAATAGCACAGCCTAACTTCTTCTGAACAAGCTTTACTCAGCATTTGATTTAAATATGCAAATTTGTCATCAAAACCATGCACCAAACTACAACTGTCTAGCACAAAGCGTTTTTGAATTTTCTTTGTTACACACAGACGGATATTTTCTAAACATGTGTTTTTCAAACTCAGGAACATCTCAAACGTCTAGAATCGTCAAAATTTGTGTTTTAGACATGTTTCTATTAATTGATTGCAATCAAAATTTGATACAAAATTGCATTTCTGAAAGAAAAATCGAGTACCAAATTTAATATATTTAAGTCATTATACTTTTAAGTAATAGCATTTATATGTTTTTGAAAGTACAGATAGACAGAGAGTCGACCCTTATTCGAATTTCGTTCAAAAATTTTTTAATGTCTACACCATACATGTTAAATCTGTGCACCGAATTTATCTATCAGGTTCTAACAGTTTTGTAATTATTGTGTTGACTTATATTCGAACAGCCAGACAGACGAACTTCCCCTGAACTCTTTTTACTTAAAATTTGATAGAAATCTGCAAATTTGATGTAAAGACCATATACCAAATTTCAACATTCTAGTTTAAATCATTTTTGAGTTACTTCTATCCCAGGCATAGAGGGACATTTCCCAAAAATGAATTTTTTGAAGTCAGGGAAGTCTGAGACGTAGAGATTCGTTGAAATCTCAAAATTGACGATATTTTTGATGATTTCTATATTTCTCTACACTACATATACGAGAAAGTAAAGCAAAATAGAAAGATTTTTATGTTTTCAAACCCTCCCCCTGCATATTTACTTAATATAATGCATTGTGTGTTAACTTTTATTTAAAAGAGAAGGGAACCTGTTATGCATTTAGATTTCATTTATTTCATTTATTGAGTTAAATTTATAATACTGATTGATTTGACTTTTATACAAAAGCGAAGAGAATCGGCAACGTATTTATATTTTATCTCTTGAGTTAAACTGATAACGCTGACTGATTAAATTTTATATAAAAGAGAAGAGAATAGATTATGCATTTAGATTTCATCTCCTTCGCTTATTGACTTAAATATAATACCGGTTTACAGTTTTGCTGTCAACATATATCAAATTTCATTTATCTTGTAAATTAATTTTTTTCAGCTATTATATTTCACAAGTAGATGACAAGCCTTCGATGGATTTAGTCACAGATTTGATACATATTTGATATTATGGTAGTAAATCAAGATGTTAATTTTCATCAGCCTAGTTCATTGCGTTTCTAAATTATTATGTTCATAAACAATCGAACGGACAAAAGAAAAAAAAAGGACTTTCGGAAAATGTTGTTTAAAATTAGACCCATAAAAAATCACGCCTAATACGCATGAAATTTATGGAAAAACCTGTATCTATATCTGGAATATTATGGAAATTTCCATGAATTTTGCAGCCTATGAATATTTCCTTGTAAAAAATTCTTACTTTAAAAAGATAGTTTAGAAAGAAAGTTTTAGTTTGAGCAATTAAAAAATAACAAACAATTTGTTAAAAAGTATTTATCAAAAGATATATTAGAATAATATTTTTACTTAAGAAAATTTGATACTAATACACGATTTTTTACTGAGTAGTAGCTTCTGTTTAATTAACTGTTTATTAACGTCTTCAAAAGTATTACGAATAATGACTAAAACTGATTTATTACGCTTTGGAAAAAATTTAAATGGGACATGTTGTTACTAATGGCACTTACCATGGACAAGCGCGCTGACAGCAGTCAGCGATTTTAAGCCAAATGAGCGTCGCTTGTTTCTTGAAGTAGCTCCAACTAGGACCAAGAGTACGACTTCTACACACTCACCCCATTCGCTTGCACAGCTCCTTTTTACGGGGGGGGGTGCAAATTCATACATCTCACAGATAGTACATAGAAGAACAACCATGCCTAGATCGGGACTTGAACCCAGGACTCTCAGAAGACGAGAAATATTGGCTATCTCTGTGCCAAATCGCAGGCTAAATGGGACATGAAAAATCTTTCAACAATTTATTTTATTTTATCTCATATAGAATTTATTTAATTAATATAAGTTGTAATTCATTTAGCTTAAAATATTTTCATTAAAATTTTAAAATATTCTAAAATATTTACTGATATAATAATAATTTCTTTTACTTGTTTTGGCTATCACTTTATGATTCTTACTAAAAATATAAAAAAATTGTGTCCATTATCAAATAGGTATATTGAATTTGATATCATAAGGATTATGTATTTTAAATAATGAGAAAAGATAATGAATCAATCTCCAAACTCAACCACGGCTCCGATTCCACCAATTTTTGTGTCATTTGAAAGTTTAAGCCCTGTAGATCTCTCACCAATAGATTTTGCGCTCCTTGTCAATCAGTTGCAAGAGAAAATGAAAAAGCACTATCTCACGATATATTCACTGTCTATGGGAAAAACCACGAGACAGAGTTATCAGTTTTATTTATTGTACTGATTTCGAATGTTTTCCTTTCAAATGATTGCTTATGATTCATCGATTTGTCATCAATGATAATTTAATCCTTTCGCCTCCGCTTTGAAAAATATTACAAAATATATTGTAGCGTAACCTTTTTCATTAGCAACTCGATCGATTTCACCAATTTTTAGCTCCAACTTAAGAATTTCAAGCCTTTGAAGTATATATATCCAATCAAAAAGCTTTTATCTATTCTGTATGTTATATGATTTTACACATATTTCTATAACTATATTTTTATAATGCTTTTTTTTGTAATAAAATATTTACTGAAATTGTTTGACATGGCTAAATTAATAATATAAATTTTAATAGCATTTAGCAACTGTGTTAATTGTATAAATATAGTCACGTCAATTAATTTTGATGAAATATGTGTTGCTAGAAATAAAGAAACTGATAACTTTAAATTATAATCGCATAGTGATGATAGGGTATTTTGATTGCTTAGCTATGTTTTAAAATTGGCAAAATCTGTTAAGGTTGGGGCTTCTGTTTAAATTTTACAATGCACTTGTCGAAAATGGAAATGGTAAAAGCCGACAATCCTTGGTGACTTATTTGTGTCATCAGCTTTCATGTGAAATAAAAATTGGTGAAATTGATACATAAGATATTTTATGTAATGGCTGTGATTGGGATATTCAGCCTAGGTTTTTCCCACTGAGAATGTAGTGCAAAAGAATGTTTTTGAGATTTCAGAAGAAGAGATTATCTAGATTGTATCTAGGTGCCATTAAATTCCATAAAAAAAACAAAAATGGTCTAAATTGGTTCTAGGAGTTAAACCTTTAGAAACTGGTTCTCAAACTTTGCAAATCATTATAAATATACAGAGCAAAAAGATGTTCTAAAAATACCTCACCCGTTTTGTCTGCTACAATTTTGTCTTTTTTTCATTTTTTTCCCTTTATGATTACACCTCAGAAATCTTCCTTCTTGTAATTTTTTAGATTAGTATATTTATAATGTTGAAAGTAATTTCAATAAAAATTATAAATGCTTGTAAAATAATGCATCTGTTAACTTTATTGATGAAAAAAACTATATGCTGTGAATTAAATTTATCAATTGTTGTAAATAAATGCATGACGGCGCATATTTAAAAAAAATATTTTTAATATGCTCGCAGTTTTTAAAAAACCACAAAAGGCAGATTTTTGTATTCTTTTTTTTCGATTCCTATTATTAATACACACTCTCTCTATATTTATTTATATATCTTGTTCAAATTTTTAATCGTTAATAAAATACTTTTTATTTATCCACTCAAGTTCAAATACCTTTTTTAAACTTGTAGTGGATGATACTTGAGGTTAATACAATTTTTTCAAATATTGATTCATTCCTTTTTTTAAATAGTAATTTATTTCTTTCAATTAATTTTTTAAATATTTTAAATAGAATTTTAGCAGTTTGTAATAAAAACTAAAATCAACAGGCAGTAGTTCAATCGGTAAATTCTAAGAATTGCAGTAATTTTCACGTGAAGGTAAAGAATAAAAGTTCAATTCTTGCGAAAATCAAAGATTTTTGGATAAATTATTTAAATTATTCAATAAAATGAAACTAAAATAAAAAAAAATGATGACTAGGAATTGACTTACTTTTTTTAGATATATTACTTGTTTTATTTATATAGCTGGTCGCACCAATTAACTTTAAAAAAAATTTCGTCGCCCTTTTTGTGTGCTTTTCATCGTACCAAATTTGGCTAGATACGACCTAGCCAAACTTGGTTCCATCTTGTATCTAATCCATCACTGAAATGTATTTTTTGATTTTAAAAATGTCTAATAAATAATCAAGTTTTAAAATTTAAAATTGGCTACATATTGGAATAACAAAACTTCTATAACAATGTCTTGAAATAAAAAGTTAAATATAAAATTTAAAAAAAGTTTAAACAAAATGGGGAAAAAATTACAAAGCTTATTCATTCTAAATATTCAAATGACCAACTGGAAAAGTAAGAATTAAAAAGACGACTACCTCAATTTATAAGTGAATTCGAAAAGGCAAAAAGAGACAAGAAAAATGTCTTAGAATAACAAGTCTAAATATTTAAATAACATTTAATAATGTTATGGACTTTTTCGGAAAATACGTCATGTGGGTGTACAATAAAAACTTTTATAGACTTAGTAGCCGATAAAGGAGTTAATACATATTATACAAAAACATTAATATACAATAGAAGGACACAGCAGAAATTTATTCAAACCATTGCTCGTAAAACAGTAACACCCAAACAGTAAATCGGTAATAAACAGCTGCAACAAAACAGTTTATACAAAAGTCCTAGTAGAAACTTCGCTGAACTACTCTTTTAAGTTCGACTTAATTAGATACTATTCATTACTGATTACCCTCAGCTCAATATCTCCGTCTTTTATTGTTTCCGTAACACCAAAAATACTTCTAAAATATCTCTGAAATTCAAGTTTAATTTTAACAATCACCAAAGTTCTATGATATTTTTTATTTTCGCCTCCAAATGCCCTTCAAATCTGTCATCAAGGCCATGACCGTTGATCCAGCATCCATTATAGCAATCTGTAAAACTATCTTCCTTACCAAAGACTTATTAAGCAGGGAAGTAATATTACAAATTCTTAACAATAGGAGTATCCAATTTTTAAAAGTGTGAGTATCAAATTCGTAACAAGGCGAGTATTAAATTCGAAAAAATGTGAGTATCAAATTCATAACAATATGAGTTTCGAATTCTTAGCAATATGAATATAACACTGAGTATTTTCAATACCGGGCCTTTGTTTATAAAATGAAAGGACAGAATTACAACACCATGTTTAAAGAACCAAATATGAGTAAAGAAATAAAATGTATAAACATCTCACGACAACCTTGAAAATCCTAAAATATTCAGATTTTTCTTTTTCTTCTTTTTTTGCGGTATTTTTAAATAATTGCTTTCTTTTACAAGAACCAGGCAATCGAGTTAATTTAAATTAAAATCAACATATCGTTTAAATTTCAGAATATTAATCTAAATATTCTAAAGATCTATTAATATTTGTTCACAATCCTAAAAATAGTTTCCTTATAGTTTAAAAAATGTGATCACGTTATTAAATATCATTTAAACTGAAGGAAAATAATTTATTATTTCCTTTTTTTACTATTTGGTATAAAATTACTTAACTTAAATATCTTTTTTTTTTTTAAATTTCTGAGACACTGAAATCACTCATTTGATGTTGTCTACCAATTTATTTATCTTCTTATTTCACCAAGTAGGAATTGTTTATTTAAAAGTTCCCAAATTTGAAATGGATGAATAAAGAAATGAATATTCAGAAGTCATTGAGCAAAAAAGAGATTTCTTTGGGATTGCAAGGTTGCTAAAAAGCTCCAAGAGAGTTTATTACAACTTGAGAGTTTTTAAAATTGTCGTAAAGCAAGAAAAAAAAATTGAGGAGCCCTAAAGTAGGATAGATCAATAATGTGGTTTTTCCACAAACATTAGGGACCCTCACCGTACAGATATATATTCCGAGGGTCCCACAATCTGTTTGATACGCATCGGAGTAGAGCATTACTAAGATAGGGGAATACGGGGCAGTTGCCTCGGGCCCCCACATCAGAGAAGGACCCCTTGTAAAGCATTGAGAAATTTACATATTTTTCATTTCAAAATGTACTAATATTTAATTTTTGAGATTTAAGAGTTTCTCTTATAGAAAAATAAATTCAATGGTTAAATGCGTGGCACTTCCAGGTAAGACTAAGAGTGTTTTTCTATTCCTATTGTTAGTTCGCACTCTGTATATTTATATGTCTTGTTCGATTTTTCAATCGTTAATAAAATACTTTTTATTCATCCAATCAAGTTCAAATACATTTCTTAAAACTTGTAATGAATGACACTTGATGTTAATACAGTTTTTTTCATATAATAATTTACTAATTAAATTAAATTAATTTTTAATACTATAACCCTTTGCGGTCTGATGTCGAGTGTGACTCCACATTCAAGACTGTACATCATTTTGACGTTTTATTTATTTATTTTTCAAATTTAATTGTTAAAAACGCTTACTTAATGGTTAAGAGATGTAGATTAATTTTTCAAAGAAATTCGAATTAAAAGAATCATGTATATTTATTTTTCATAGCAAAAAACAAATCTTTGTATTAGATGAATAATCTTGCATCTAATTATTTTTCAGACTGCAAAGGGTTAAATAGAGTTTTGGCAACTTGTAATGAAAATTGAAATCAACAGGCAGTAACTCAATCGGTAAAATGCTAGGATTTCAGTGTTTTTCACGTGAAGGTGAAGAATGCGACTTCAGTTCTTGCAGAAATCAATAACTTTTTGATAAATTATTTAAATTTATTGTAATTATTTAATAAATTGTAACTACAATAAAAATTTGCTTTGTGGACTTAAGTAGAAATTAACTTAAAAACTTTTGTATATATATTTCCTGTTAAGTTTAAGTTTAAATATCATTTTGAATTTATCAACGAAAAATACCATTGACAAGTTCTATGCACTTCAATGAACGGTTCTTCATTACAGATGCAGTGAAACAGACACCTTCATTACAGATGCTTCTCGAAGGATTTTTTGCCCCAGTCCCCAATTAGGCTAAGTCGGGCCCCGCATCGGAGGGTTACCAGAAATTTATGACAAGAGACGTTGCCTCCACACAATTCCGTTTGTCCACACATATTGTCTAAATCAAGATACAAAAAATTTAGACCATTTGCAGAATGATTTGATAATGAGCTTCTGAGTATTTAAGCTCCCTTAACAAACGTCACCACGTCATAGTATCATTTTTTGCGTGTAGAAAATCAATAGAATTAGTCTAGACTGATAAGGTGGATTTAAAATATACCACATAATTAATTCTTGTATAAAATAGGTGCTATTTAATAATAATAGTTTTGAAACTTCACTAATCACTAAAATTCGAAATTTCATATTAAAATTTCTCATTTCAACTTTATTTAAACCTGAATACATTGTTAGATTTTTTTTATTGATAAAGGCCAGCTTTTCATATTAATAACACATTTATTCATCTTGCAGATAATATTTCAGATAATGATATCTCAGGTTTAATTTTTGTAACAAACAATGGTAGATTCATAATCTTCCCTGTTTTCTTTGTGAATTTTATTACAGTGTTAGGGGACTTTGTTCTCCCATTGTCTGAACTCCATGGTTGCACTTGATCATTCGACTTTTTGATCCCTTGATCATTCGACTTTCTAAAATAAAATTTTAATCGGAAAATTGCTCTTATCATTTTCGGGAAGTTTTAATTTCAAAGTTGTTCGATAGATGGTGCGACCGTCGAATCATAGATTATTGACAACAGTACGTCATACTTTGTTTGTATATAAACAAATGTGACATTACTTAATATTTAGCGTAGGGACAAGATGTTGCGTTTTAGCTTAATATTTCTGTTACCATTGGTTTTAGCCACTGGACAGTGGCAGAAGATATCCTTGGATAATCCTGGTTTAAAAAAAGCTGTTGAATCCGGTGTACGATTACTTTCACAACGATCTAATTCTCTTTATCATTCGAAACTTATTGAAATTCATGAAGCAGAAAGACAGGTTAGTGAGATGAATATTACTATTTTATATTACATTTTTGAAAAATGTATTGGCTTCTAAACTTGATTTTGTAATTTTTTTGAGTAATATTATTTTAATTTTTTTATCTGATTTTTTTTTATTTTCTTTGTTTTGCTTTGTTTGCATGTTTTTAAAGTTTTGTTATGATTACAGAAAAGAACTGCGTAATGCTTTTTAATGGCACTTTTCCGTTAAGCAGGCGCCAGTGAAAAATCGCCAAATAATATGGAATTCTGCCTAATTCCTTATATTGATTTTAAAGTGGAAAATCGCCAAATTAAGTAAAATTACGCCAAATTTCTTTGGCGCCCTTTTAATGGAGATGCACTAAATTATTTTATAACAATTATTTTGTATTTTCATATCTCAGAATAACATTTTCTTTTAAATAAAATTTCTTAGTAGCTGTATTTGTGTTCAATAATACAACAATAGTATAGTACACAATTATACAACACAATTAGTTGCTGTATTTGTGTTTAATTCAAAGATTTTAATTATTTATTCATTTTACATATAACTTATCTTGGGAAACTTTCGAACCCTTTATATTTTTAATAGTTAAGAAGGACTGTCATAGAAAATTATTTTTTAGTTAAAAAAAGAAGTCTAAATATAAAAGTATTAGTCACATGATTTCATTGTTTCAGTGTCTTTCCCCCCTTTCCCCCTTCTTCTGTTGTTTCAAAATACATAAACTAAATCAATTTTTTTAAATCATGAAAGCTTATCAATTCTTCCCCTAATGTACATATGAACTTGTTTTACTACCTCACTTACATATAATAAGTTTTTTTTCCCCTCTAAATTGCAGAATAGAAAATATAAAGAGTGTTAATAACTGATAGCATTTTACAACACTTAAGAACAATGGAATTTTTCCATTTGTATTCTTAAAAATAAGTTGCTTTATTGATTCCATTTTTAGGTTGTAGCTGGATATAATTACAGAGTCAAGGTGAGTGTTGGTTATACTCAGTGCAAGAAATCTCAAGTGAAATATGAAGATTTTGATAAATGTGACTTCTTAGATGTAAGTATGAATTTCTAAATAATAATTAAATTATTCTTTAAATCAAAAACATTTTAAAGTATTTTCTGTATGGGAAATTTTTTAAAATTATGAATCAATATTTCTTATTTATGAAGAATTTAGGCTTTAAATTACTGCTGATAATACCTTTTTTTATGTATTTAACTATTATTTGTCATTAGTTTAAGTAGGTTGAGGATTTAAGTATAATAATCCTAATCATTTATAGTAGTTTTTAACCTTACTTGGAATTACAGTGATAACATTGATTTATAAATATATCCTAAAATGGTGTAAAATTTAATTTACAAATTGATATAAATAGTAAATTTTTCTGATAATTCCTAATGTAATATTTAAAATTAAATTTAAAAAAGATTTTGCTTGTACTACTTCTTGATTCGTTTTACAACCAATTAAGAATAATTTATTTAAGTGGCTTTGATTAAAATAATTATATCAGTTTTAGTATTTGCTTAGGCATGAATTCATATTGGAACATGCTTATTGATTTTTTACAATAATTCTTAAAGAATATAATTACATTTTTTAGTATAAGTGTAATAAAATTATAGGACATGGGACAATTTATAAGCTTAAATTATACAATTAAGAATGGAAAGAATTTTCCTCTTATTTTATGAAATTTTCCTTAAGAGTTTTTTTTTTCTCTCCTCCTCATTTTTGTCTATTTTTCAGGGACCACATAAAATTTGCACTCTGGTTATCTATCACAATTTGAAAAATGAGCACAAACTTACAAGCTTTGACTGCAATACTGATCCAGGAGTTAAGGTAGAAAAGCATTTATCAGTTTTCTAATATTAAAACTGAATGATTCTGATGTTCTATTATTTATCTTTTAAATTTATATATTTTGTAACAGTAATTAATTGTCATCATCTTTTGTGCATTTATAAATTGTATTAAAACAATAATAAATTATAACTGTTTTAATACAGTTTAAATTTTAATAAACTATTATTGTTTTAAACAATAATAATTTTTTCTCTTTGTGAACAGCTCACTTTTTTTTATCTTTTATTAATTACTTCTACAGATAGTAAAAATTTGCATGAAATAATAAAAATTATATTTTTTCTTTTCTTAAGGTAATTATTTTCTCTCCCTTTATTGATTTAGAGATTACTGTTATCTCTTCCTTTATCTTAAATTTGTTCTATATGCTCAACCTTTTTTTTTTTTCAATAATAAGCAATACTGTCTTAAAATTGCTGCTTAATTTTATATGATTAAATTTAATTATTAGGATGTTTATTAACATTATTCATTTATTATTCTTATGTAAGAAAATGCTTTATTATTATTTTGATTGTTGGCTATTAAAACTGGCCATGATTTATTGAAAAAAACTGAAGTTTATATATATTTATAAGTAGTCATTACATTTTTTTGCATGAATTCGGGAATTTTACTGTTCCATATAGAAACATGCAAGAATCATTTATTTTTATCAGATTACTTTTTTAAACATGCAAGAAGCAGCATAGATTTTTTAATAAAATTTTTTTCTATCCTAATTAATATGAAAATAAAATTCTGACATTTTCAACTTAATTTCTTTTCTTACTTTTCCCATTATCTTTTTTTTTAGTTCAAAGAATATAATTTTGAAGTTATTAAATCAATGATAAAATAAATGTATGATTTTATGAAAATTATATTATTTTTCTTTGGAATGTTTACTTATTCACTTTTTATTTCTTAATAATCCCCTTCAACTTTTTCTAGCATTTTTGATTTCAAATAAAATAATTATTAATTCAATAATACTTTGATTTCCTTTGAAAAAAAAGAGCATCATTACCTTTTTTCTCTTTGTGGCATAGTGCAGTTACATTCTGTTTTTATTCTTACTTGTATTAATCACATTTAGTAATTTATATAATTGTTTCAGGTTCCTCAAAATGCCCACCAGCTGCATGCTGAGAAATTGCTCTTCGAAGACTTCATTGCCAGGCATGGCAAAGAATACCAGGATGAAGATGGTACTTATTTTTTCCCTTTTGCTATAACTTAATATAATATACTGTAATTACTTTTTTTTAAATCTAAAACTAAAAATTATGAAGAGTATGGTTGAAAAATTGTAATGAATCTATCATACTGCTCAAGTTGCAGTATGACAGAATCTGCGGAACTTACTGTTATGCACATTTAAACCATTTTGAATATTTTAGTGTATTTAAAAACAATTCATTTTGAAATATTGATACTCTGGGTAACAAAACTCTAAAAGATGTTGGAATACAGTGTTATACTGAATACAGTTTGCAGCAAATTTCATTTTAAAGTGATGACAATACTAGCTCTAGTTTATTTTTAAAAAATTTCAATCACATTTTTCTAAAGACTATGAATTTTGAAATAATTTGCACTATAAGTTGTTTGTATTTTTACATTCTAAGCATACAATTTTAGGTTCACAATTAACTTTTTTTTAAATTCAAGTATGTTTTAGGATTAGTAGTAGTAAAGCTAATTGTGTAAAAATTTTATATTGAGAGAAACTGGTAGATCTAAATTTAAATTTTTATAAGCGTAAGCCATTTTTATTACAAGCTATGCCAGAAGGTATACATTGTTACAGAAGAAAATTTAATGTGCTTTTAAATACAGTTCGTCCATTTGATGTATTTCCAAAAAGTATAGTATTTCAGAAAGTAAATTTTTACATGCAGTAACATTACTTTTTTCATTTAATGATATTAGGTATAAATATAACAAAATTAGTTAATTTCCCTAAAAGCTTTTTTCTTCATAAAAAGTTTGCTCGTATATTTTATGAGATGTTTACAGTATTCTTTTAGATGGGTAATACTTTTCTTTTAATAATATTTGCTTTCATTTTATTTGAAATGTTTAAACTAGAGAATAGACCAAAGGAAATAAAGACTTACTTTTTGGAGATCTTATAAAACCTGAAATGTAGTCTCTATATTTTTCCCACATATAAAGCTATTTAATTATATGCAAACTTATAAGATGTAACATTTTGTTTTAAACATGTTTAAGGAATCATTAGATATCTACATATTTCAATTCAAATCAGCTTTGATAGAAGCTCATCTTTTTAATGATGATTGCAACTACGAACTAACACTGTGCTCTGACACTGGTGCACAATATTATAATTTTCATCATTATCACACTGCAACTCCTTTTAATTTTAATTATATTTAATGCATATAAAAGGTCAAACATCAAGGTCATGTTTTTCTTAATGCACAACTGAAAATAAAAATTGTCTAATACTGTTCCCCTACACCTCTATATAAATACCCTTCCCTTATATTTAAACACAAAACATTTAATGTCATGAAAAATCTATTTGAAATTATAATGCTTTGATATGTAAAAACATGTGTTATATTCCCTGTGATTGAGTTGTTTGTATTATAGACTTGAATTGTCACTTATAGCTTTTTTTTAGCTAAATTTAATAAAATTTCAATTTAAAATTGAAATATTTTATATTAAATTGACTAATATTTATGTATTCTTCTTCAGAAAAACAAGCTAGATTCCAAATCTTTCGACAGAATTTAAAAAAGATAAAATTTTTAAATGATCACGAACGCGGAACTGCAAGATATGGAACTACCAAGTTTGCTGATTTGACAGGTATGTCCAATTGTTGCAGTCTTATTTTTTTTATATACTTTTGTGTTTTTTTGTTTCTGTAATGCTTTATAAAATCATTAAAATATCTATAGTGTAGAATTTGATATTTTTCTTATGCTGCATATGCAAAGTAATATAAAGAACCTTTTTTGTGTTGTGGTCTTTCAAATACTATCATAAATTTATACTATATAAAATAATATTTTATAAATATTAAGAATTTCATGCATTCGAATGAATAAATTATTATTAGCAAACAATATAAAAAAATTCTGTTTATTCGTTTTTGTGACAAAATATATTGTTTTTTCCCCTTGTATTTTTATAAAATAGAGCTTAAGCTGTCAATGAATGATGTTTTTAGTATAGAATGAATCTGATCATTCAAAGTAGTCTTGCAGTCATTGTTTCTGGTTTGATCTTGCAAAGACAGAGCTTGCCAAATGCCACAATAAGGTTGCTTGTATTTTGACTGATCCCACTAGCACCATCTTTAATTCTTATAAAATAATCTGGGTCACAAATTTGACATGAAATTCTTCATATTCAATTGTGTAGTTAGTAGTGAAAAGCATGTCTCATCCAAACAAATAATTTATTTCCAAACTCTCCATAACCCAGGGTTTATGACTTTGACACTTTTACCTGTCATAATGTTACCTGTCATAATGTCTAGTAATGTTAAAGAGTGTATACCTTCCAGTTAATTCTTCAATTGAAGATTATAAATGTAGATATATGTATATTCTTGTTAATCTCTTACTGAAATGATTAGCTCATTTCATCATGAAATTTCTTGAGTGTATTAGCATTATTAGGTGTTAATGCTTTTTATAAAAAGCTGTATTTATGGGGGGGGGAAACTATAGGTTTATATATTAATTCTTCTTCTTAAAAGTTAATTCTCCAATAAGAGAATTAAATTATGCCCCTGAGAGGTGCTGTTTAAAAATAAGTTATAAACATTATATTTGGTTTACCAGTTACTTATGCTGAAAGGTTGTGTACCTTTTGTCACAATTCTTTGCAACATTCATCTGTTTTGTCTCACTTGATATGCATTTTCATTATAATATTGCTGGTATAATATTTCATGTTGCATAGAAAATTTCCTGTACCTTATTTACAGAAACATGTAAAAAACCCTACCAATTTGGATGCATTGAAATTCTGATTGGCTCTTTCAAGATATATTCACCATGATAAAAAGTGCCATGTTAATGCCAAATAATATCTGCAATGTTTAGACTAGTTTAAATATATAGTTGCATTGCATAAAAATAACCATCTGTAAATTGTGCTATGGCAAGCATATAAATTAAGACAAGGTTTTGCAGAATATCTCCAAACTTATATCTACTTCATTAATTTATTTCTTTTAATAGCAATGTTTTTCTAACATTTTTTATTTCATAAAGGAAAGCAATTTATTAATAAAAGAATTCTCTTAATAGATATATTAAGAAAAGATGGGACAGAAATTTATATTAATATTTCTATCCAAATGTTTATATAATTTGCTGTTATACATGTGTTTGAAATCATGTTTATAAAGGTTTATAAATATTGATTTTTAGAGGAGGAATTCAAAAAGCATGCTCTTGGTTTAAGACCAGACTTGATGGAATCAAATGATATCATCCGCAAGGCTGAAATTCCCAAAGTGCCCCTTCCAGATTCATTTGATTGGAGAGACAAGAAAATTGTCACTGAAGTCAAAGATCAAGGACAGTGTGGATCATGCTGGGCATTTTCCACTACTGGAAATATTGAAGGACAGTGGGCATTGAAAGGAAAGGGTTTGGTATCTCTTTCAGAACAAGGTACTTGTTTATTTACTTTCTCACTTTTTTTTTATTGTCAGTATAGATCTTATTGAATAAAAACTTTTCCTCTCTATATATTTGGAATTGATTCTACTGTAGTAATGTAATGTTGATTAATTTCCTCTTACTGCTATCTTAATTTGTGGGATATTTTAATCATTTTTTGGTATTGTTTTATGAGATTTGCGACAATTATATTGATATTAAAAAGCTTAATATTGCTGTAATGTATACAAGTATGAATCCAACAATTAAAATAAGGAATAAAAGTGTCTTAAATTATGTATATAAACATTTTTATAAATCATTACAGTTAGAAATGAAAATTTGATAAAAAGTAAAATTGATGCTTATCAAAAGAATTTTGTGTAATAACATGTTCCAGAGCTGTTGAAGAAAAATCTTTAAAAATTCGAAGAATTTTTAATGATTTACCTTCATTATCTTTTCTAAAGAAACTTTATATCAAATTTAGTAGCTCTTGGTCTGACAATCTGCCCTTTAGAGCATGTTAAATGATTTTTCACTATGCATGTTACAATATTACATATAGTTTTAAACTATTAACTGTATCATATTAAACTTAACAATGAGATTCCCAAGTAAAATAGAGCGTATAATGCTTCGTTTTAATTTCAAGTAATTCCGCTATATGATAGCATTTGTAAACTGTATTTCAAGTAGGGAAAAAATGATGAAATGAAACTTAGAAGTTCATTTGCTGATAATGATTTTTTAATGAATTTAAAACTAATACCAGTTGAAACAGAATGTAGGATGACTATCACTTTATTCTTATTTTTTTAATTTATATTTTCATACTTGTTAATGTGCAGTAAGGGATTTTTAAACAGGTTTTGTATTTCTTTTCCACAGAACTTGTTGATTGTGATAAAGTTGATAAAGGTTGTGGTGGTGGTTTGCAGACAAATGCTTATAAAGAAATCATAAGACTAGGTAAGTTTTTCTTTAAGAAATTTTAATACATAACATTTTATTTCATCATTTTGTATGTGGTGAGTTATGAGGATTTTGTTTGTATCCAAATAGAATTAATTTTTTTTCTTTTTAAATTGAAAGCTGGAGTATGTAATTCCCTGACATGAGAAAGGGGAAATAAGGTCCTGCTGTGATTCTGAGAATAAACATACATATAGATGAATTATTATTATTTGTTCTTTAAAAAAATAATGAATCTGATGTACCTACCAAAATTATTAGTGTAATTTATTTCAGTTGATAAAACTTATTAAATATAAATAAATTTTATAATTATTTCAATTAAAATGAAAAAAATGTAATAGTTTTTAAATGAATGTGGATTAAATATTGAAAATTTTCACAATTGAAATCATTTGATGTTATTCTGTGCACATTTCACAGTTCTTGTCAGAAAACATTTTTAAATTTTTTGATGTTACAAAGCAGTATGCACTCTTTAATGTATTTATTTTATTTGCTTAGATAATGTGAATTGAAATAGTAATTTTTAAAGAAAACATTCAATATTGTTTATAGTTTTAAATTAATTCATTTTTAACATATATAATAATCTTTCAAGTCAGATTAAGAAAATATTAAATCATAAAATACAGGATAAATACTACTTGTTGAACATTAAATTGGCATGCATTAACAAAAGAAACGTTTTTCTGATTCTTAAATTTTTCAATAGTTGCTCATGTATACTTTCTTCAGTCTGTGAAGGTCACAGTGGTTTGACGTCAAAGGCTCTAGCTTTGAATTTGGTAGGTTTAAGTTTGGCTGAATCATTCTAATTTTAATGAAATATCACTGTTTTGAAGAGGAGGTGGAAGTCCTTGTCATCTGACCATGGTCCCAGATTATAAGATGGGTTTCAAAATAGCAACTATGTCCTTCGAGACAATATTGAACTTAAGTAAACTGGACTAGAATAGGCTGTGACTGAAAAAATTCTAAATTTGCTATGCTAATGAGATAATCAAAATGTCGTCTGGATTTCATCACTATCTCAAAGATATTGCAGGAAGAATTTTCATGTCTTTTTTAATAATAAAGTCACCTAGAGTGTTAATTATAAGTTTAATTATTATTAATGAAAGTAAGTATTCCAGTTCTACAGTGTATACATAATTATTCCTTTTAATTCAGCATTTTTTTAAATAAAAATTTTATTTCAATTTGATTTATTCATTATTTTTTATTTAGGTGGACTTGAAGGAGAATCTGATTATCCTTATGATGGCAAAAATGATAAATGCTCATTTAAGAAATCAGCTGTCAAGGTCTACATTAATAGCTCTGTTACAATTTCCAGCAATGAAACAGGTAAGTAATTGTTTCTTATTGCTTTTGGGATAGATATAGAAATAAATGTAATAGTTTATAATTTTATATTAATTATTATTTTCTAATTTTAGAAATGCAGCAATGGTTGGTAAAGAATGGACCCATCGCAATTGGCATTAATGCTAATGCTATGCAAGTAAGTGAAAAAAAATACTGTTCTAAAATTCTAATTTATATGCTACTAACATTCCCGCACCCGGCATTGCTCGGGTAATGGAATTAGCGGGGGATAACAGTGCTTCGAACGAAACGAAACCCCTATAATAATTACGAACGAACGAAAATAAGTAACGAAAATCCCCTATAATAATTACTTATTATCCTTTTTTTTCTAATTTGGGGAGAGTCCCGGGGGTCCTGGACCCCTTATGTATATATGCCCTTGCCCTTAACGATCCTTGTAAAGTATTGATTTTCTTTGCAAACGCAGGTCATTCACATTTTATTGTTATACGTATGTTTAAGCAAGAACTTCTCTGTATATAACATTTTTTTGGGGGGGGGGGTTTCTGGTGCTAACATTATTAAGCTGTTTGATGAGTTGACTCTGGAGAAAGCTAAATAAAATTGGCCGTATGAAAAACAGTCTTCTCTTAAATCGAGACCTGTTACTTTTAATGTCTGTCCTTGACTTATTAACGGTTATTACAAAAAACTTTTACAGGAAACTGCACTCTTCCAAATTCAAAAGAATAGTCCGACAAAATTAGTGGAATGCGGGCTATTAAAACCAATTCTCCTCGAGCACATCCAGTAATTATTGTAGCTTCGATTACATATTTATTAAGTCTAGTTACTTGTAGTCTGGTCCCATTGCATAACTTTGGTGGACAAAGATTTCTTAGTGGCTTTACTGATGTCCCAACTTTCAGGTGAAGTATGTGAGGTGGAAAACCTGGAATGAATCCATAAGATGCGTGATTTTTGGTGAATTGTTTTCAAAATTGATCAGGGTGTGCCAAAGAAATGCGAAATTATATATAAAAAAGTTTAGTCTCATTTTTATATATCCATGGATTAGATTTGTAATGTTGAAGAGGAAAAGCCAATAAAGGACAAAAAATTTTAAAAAAAATTTTAATGCGTATTTTTTTGTCAGATTTTTACAATTTTTCACACGATTTTGAAAAATTTACCAAGTGCTATGTAAAATTTTTTTTGATTAAGCTATATTGAAAAGTTTAGTAAGTAAAAAAGTTAAAAGTAATTAAATATTAAAGCGAATTTTCGCCTCTTCATTAAAAAATTCGCCAAAAATTCAGTTTTAGAAATTCGATTTTTTAAATTCTATTGCAGCATACTAAATCGTATTGTCTTTCAAGAAACATATTTTCTGTATTTTTCCAGCTAAGCGTCTATTTTACAGGGCCATTCAAGAAATAGACCCGTCAAAATTAAAAAAAAAAAAATCGATATTTAATTTTTGCGTCCACGTTTCGTAAAAAAAAATTATACCTCCGTGTTCTACGATAGAAAGTCCATCCGATTCCACTGCGATATTGAGTATAAGTTGAACGAACGCGTAACGATGGCAATTTAAAAAAACGTGGTTTTACAGGACGGAACGGGACGCATAAGCGATCGCTTCTCCGGAAGGCCGTGTTCCACTCGGAAAGTAGCATTACAGATTTAAATTTAACGGAAATTAAGGGGTTTTAATTAATTTCTCCCGAACTAATTGATATTTCGAAAAATAAACTATCCTATCTTTTAAGTTGGATCAAACTGCAAGTGGTGTGTAAATTTTATTAAAATCGGTTTAGTAGTTTAGGAGTCCATCGCGGACAAACAACGTGACACGTAATTTATATATATTAAGATATTGTAATATGATATTAGACATTATATTTCATTTATAAATTTTTGCCTTTGTCAAAAAAAATCTTTTTCTTTTTTAGTGGCTAAGACCATTTCAATTTTGACTATACCAATTATGAATTTCAAAATAAAATAAAATTAATTTTTTTTTGCTGGAAACTTTGATGAAAATAACTTTACTTGTCTGTCTTCCAGCAGAAAGGAAATGCAATACTAGATATAAAAATGTCAGAAACAAAGAATTTTATTTTTGTATTTAGCTCAAAAATAATTTGTCATCTCTTTAAGTCATAGTTATTTAAAATGTATTTATCATTTAAATAGAAACACAAAGTTAAATTTAAAATAACCACAAGAAGAAGATTCTATATATTTCATACTAGTATATATTATTGCATAAATGTATTTTCACCTGTTCATAATATATAATTAGAAATTTCTGTTCAATTATATCAAAACATTGCTTTTATTGCTTATAGTTCTATTATGGTGGCATCTCCCACCCTTGGAAGTTCTTGTGTGATCCTGGTAACTTAGATCATGGTGTCCTGATTGTTGGATATGGTGTACACAGTAAGTTCACATAACTAGAATTTTTTCCTTATTTTAGAACTAAGAACTGTTTGCAAGCCTAAGAATGCTATAATTATTTTATGAAGATTTTTTTTTTATTATGAGCAAATTACTAAAGTTTCCATTTTTTTAATTCTTGAATATATAATTTATATTTTTATATAGCCTTTTTAGATAAAAAAAAAATTTAGTGTGCGAAACATTTTTATTTGTTCACTAAATTATAATGTCATTTTTATTTATTTATTTATTTTTTGCTAGAGAGATCCATATATGTTAAATATAAATGTTGAAATGTTAACGATAAATTAAATTGTAAACTTTTTGTTAATAAATGGAAAGCATGCATAAAAACAAAATTGCCCGTTTTAAATAAATTTTCTGAAATATACTTCCTAAAAAATACATTAATGTGTTACAGGACTGATTACAAAATCAATTATGAAATTTCGTATCAAAATACATGCATATGCAAATATATTCTGTGATCTGTATTTTCTACAGTTGAACACAGCCTTTCACAATAGCAATAAACTTGGTCTTATAAGAATTGGAAGTCTCATGGAGTGTTATTGCATTAGTGAGGAGACAAAGCTGTTTATCAAAACTAACATTGTGCAGCTTGGAATTTGTGAGGAATTATACTATTTTGTATGAATATGTCATCCTGCTTTCATCGACATTGGTGAATTTATAAGACCACAAAATGTGTTAACATGTCATAATGTCATTATAGCCATGAAACAAATCTGAATTTCTGAAGAAACCACCTTTTAAAAAAAATCATTTCTTTAAAGCATTTGCAAAGCGTCTCATTCTTTTTTCATTTTCATTTTTTTTTTGTTTCCAATAAACTTGCACTATTAAGTGAATTTTTTTAAATGCATTTTTATACAGAACAATATCATTGAACTAGTGAGAGCACCATCAGAATAACTTTTTGTCCAATTTTTATATCATTCATATTAATAAAATGCACTCTGTAGCCCTCTGAGTTTGTGAAGTTTAATATGAACAATCCTGTACTTAGTTGATTGTCTCAGAAAGCGTGGCAGAATTGTTTGTTGAGTTATTCATTTTCTAATTTCATCTCTTTTTTTCTTAGCATACCCAATTTTCAAGAAAACTCTTCCTTTCTGGATCATCAAAAACAGCTGGGGTGCTAGTTGGGGTGAACAGGTATGCAAGTCTTAATATTTTACCCATTCAATTGCAAAACCAATTTTAAGTTAAAATTAAAAATTTTCCTCCCCTTAAAATGTATTTAACTGCAATTCATTTTTTATTTTCAGGGTTATTACCGAGTCTACCGTGGTGATGGAACTTGTGGTTTGAACTTAATGGCATCATCTTCTGTTGTGGATTGAGATAGTGAATTTTTAGAATGGATTTTTTCTTTTTTATCAAGTTAATCTAGACATTTTAATTGCAGGAGCTTGTGAAGAAATATGTTTATAAAATGACTTTACATGACGAATTTTAGCATTAAATGTTGTTTTTCTTTAAAATTTTGTGTTTAGTGCTCTCTTGAAATTTCCAATATATATTTAAAAAGAATTATAGTATTACATGTTATATATACTATTTTAAATATATTACTTTTATTAACAAGCCAAAGGAGCAGTCACGAGGTTGTCATGGCTCTGGGAGAACATGGAAAACACAGGTAATTTAAAAATTGCCTGTAAAAACAGAGAAAATGTAGGGATATTTGAAAATTTTCATAAAACCTGGGAAATTTTAGTTTTTTAAAATTATTTTTTCCCATCTAGAAAATGTCAATCCAACAATTGCAAGATTTAAAAATCGTAGTCACAGCCTTCTGAAAACAAAACAATACCATTCACGATAGCGTAATCTCGTCTCTTTTCTACTTTCTCCCCTTTTTTTCTGTACAGATCAGTACAGTTTCGATTTGTAAGACAGCTCCTTTTTTTCTTCAAGATTTCCGAATTGAAGCTAATGCGCATGCGCGAGACTTCTGTAACTGTGTAAAAGTAAAGAACACATTCCTCCGACTAGAATGGTAACATTCTATCTATGGAAGCAACGTGGTGGTGTTAAGTTTATTGAATGGTTTATTATTTGAGAAATTTGGAGCTTATTCATAATAGATTATAGAATTTATTTAATGCAGTGAACCGATCAAAATCCTTATACAAAACGAATTGTACCTACTGATAACAATCAGTCCTGATTTTGCTTAATGGGTTCGAGAAGTTTCGCAAAATCCATTTGCTACGTATTTGTCGCTTTATAAAAAGATAATAAGCCTAAATAACATGGGGATTTATTATTCATGCTAAAAAACAAAAATGTACAAGATGGCATGCCAGTTTCAGAGTGCTATCATTGATGTTGGACTAAGTATTTAGAAAGAATACAGAAGATGGCACATCAAATTTAATGTCCGAAATCAAGTCAATTTCGAACTCATTTAAATTCAATTAAATTCATTGAAAACTGATTTTTATGGATATTAAAACTTGTTGCGTCACATTCATTCTCTATTCAATAAGATATCGGAAATTTTGCCGCTTAAGTTCAACAATAGTGAAATTGTTTTAAAAATGTACATTAGGCCATACGTAAATGTCATACTTTATTTGTTACGGATTGACTCCAGGAAATTGATAACTGAAAAATCTGCAGAATTTGCATTAAGTGATGCTCAAATACATAAATTGTATACAAAAGAATAATTTTTTTAAAAAAGTAATCTTGCTTTGTAACAATTTTTAGTTTAGTAATCATTAAATGATTTGTATCATGATAAAAATATATTTCTCGTTGTATTTCATTCAAGCCCTTAATTAGTGTGATTTCGCCGTATACTTTTGCTAAAATTAAAATAAAAAAAATTGCTTTATTAGGATAGTAAATCCAAAATAGGGTTTTAAATTTCGGCTTTATTTCTTTGTGTATACAATTATATTTATAATTCTAATTCAAATAAATTCATGTTTTTCCTACATATCAAATAACAAAACCAGGTTTTAAAATTGCATTTCATACTAAGCACTCAGTAGCTTAAGAGCGAAGCCAATAATCTTAGTTCCCAAACTGATCGCAAAAGGAGAATAGTCTAATTTATTAATAAAATTTAAGTGAGTAGATAAAAGTTAATGGATTTTGTTAAATTTAAAACATATTGGTAAATAATGTCTTGCCAATTGAAGTTGATGCATAAAGGGTTTAACCGTAAGAAGTTTATTCTCAGTTTCAAAGTACCATTGCAGGTATCATTTCGAATGGCAATTTATTATGCTTTTTAATTCATATGCAAGAACAGTAATATTGGTTTGAACAATAGCGTTTTCTGTTCTCATTTTTTATGAAATGTTACCAGTATTCAAAAAAAGAAGGTGCCACTAGTTTATAATAAAGAAACTATATTAAAAGTGTATAAAGCATTTAAAACTGAGAGCTTACTATAAGAATAGAATGATTTTAAGAATTTTAACACTTGCAAAATACGGAGTAAATATACATTTTTTACGCTGTCTAAATATTCTTCGAAAAGATATTGTCCTGAATTTGGAGTGTTTCTTCTCTGCATAGAGAGTTCCATCGCAAGGAAGATAGTTTAGCATAGTTCTGTCGTTTGCTGTTCCGATGTCAGATGAAAGACGCCGACCTTGGTGACGAATTTGGCGACATCATGGAAGATTTGAGTCTTCAAGAATTGTGGAAACAATTTAGTCCAATTTAAGGTGATCTTACAAGTACTTCCTCTGCTCTCTCTCAGAAACTATAAGGTCCTGAGACCGAGCTGGAATCAGTCATTTGAGTGCATTTCAGGTAATTAGTTGGATGAGTTATCTCTCTAAGCGTTTCGAACTGCTTATCATTATTGCGCTGTTTGCTGAAAGTGCTGCTATTTATTGTTTGAGTACGTTTAGGTTGTATTTGGACGTCTGTAAATTCGTGTTAATAAACTATCGTTATTTGTTATTGAGGCCTGTTGAATTTACCCTAGTAGTGCTTTATTATTCTTTCAAGTAATTACTTTTTCGTATACGAAATATAGCGTAAGTAATGTAATCGCCATAAAAATTCGAACAAAAGATTTGGACAAATCTCCAAGTTGTAGACTTAACTGAATTCGAAAAATATTTTTTTCGGCATTATGTCTCTCTATCTGTGATAAAGGTTCTGGACAAGACGAATGAATTTGGTAAATGGTCTTTATAAAATTCATAGATCTCGTATTTTAAGGAAGACTGTCAGTCCGGCTATTAGAATATAATTTAATATGATAACTGCAACACAACGAGAACTAGATGAATAAAATTCTGTACTCAGATTTATCATCTATAGTGTAGGCATGTACCAAATTTTGAGCGAAATCCAACAAAGGATTGATCGTCTGTCAGTTCAGAAACATGTAAACACGATAGATTAAAAAAAAAAATGCACTGAATTTATATAAAATTTGGTAGGGAATTTTGTGCGTACAAGTGTAGTTCTGTGACAAATTTTGATTTCAACTGATCGGGAAAAACACAAATTCTATCGTCGAATATTTGACTAGAAATTCATTGCCAAATAACTTGGTAAGGGTCATAATATATATTTAGTAAAAATGTTTGTTTTTTTAAAAATAAATTACGCGAAAATTAATATTTTGTGACAGAGCTCTACAAGGCGTTCTGTGGAATAACATTTTTATCGTAGAAAGTTATGGGAAATCCCACCTGATAGTGTGTAAAGACAATAACTAGGCAATAATTCAAGTTATTTGAATATAAATTTTGTTTCAATAAAGGTTTCATAAATCCTGCTTTCAAACAGTGGAAGAGAAATATTCTTGCCAAATAAATTTGAAGAGGGAGAAAGCTTACTCGACATAATTTGTAAAAATTTCACAATTTTATTAACATAATTTAACGAACAATAACAAATTTCATATACCATTAACATTACAAAATAACTCTACCAATCATTGAAAACATAACAAAAGTAGTAGGATATAAACAGTTTTCTTACAACATAAATAAACCTTTGATAAATCACCCACAGAATGAATACACTTACACTAATTAGAACAAATAGACATTTTACACACATTTTTCTGCAACTACCTAAAATAGGTAGCACTAAGTTTTAAGGCAATTGAGAAAATGTTGGCACTAGAAGTGAGTTTAGCGCAGTTTTGCACTAACAATACTATGAAGAGAGGATTTTTACACTGTACACAATTTTGCAGTTTATATAAATCACATAACAAAGCTTCATACATTTTTGGCATGGCACATAATAAACTTCAGAATACGGTTTGTGTACTTGTATAAAAAGAATATTACAAAAGATACAGCAGTCAACTGGAAATAATATAATGACTGATCTTATTTTGAAGTTTTTTTAAAAAAATACAATTGGAATACTGATTTGTAGGCTATTATTACAAATTTTCTTTAAAAAAAAGAGCTAACATTCAAATTTTAATTAAAGTTTATGTGCAATTTCACTACAAACATATTTTGGAATAGTAAATCAATAAATTAATTAAAAATACACTAAATGCAATAATTAAGACATAAATTTTAACCAATAAATATTTGAGATGAATTTCTTGGTTCTGATTAGCATATTTAAATCATTAGATTAAATATTACATTTACTTTTTTATTCTTTAAAAGACTTAAATTATAACAATTTGTTAATGTGTCTTTATTAGCATGTTTTTCATAAATGAGCATGCAAATTAATAATTACAATTCCAATGCATCTTTTCTGTTTAAAATAAAATATGAAATACATCCCACCAATTTTTCAAGGGGAAAAAATCTTAAAACTTATTACTACTTGCCTATTGAGAGAAACAATCAAAATTTTGAAATTTTTCTTACATATTAATAGGGTTTGTTAAATAGATATATATAATAAGGAAAAATATTAAATAAAAATATCATAAATACTTTAGTTATCATACTATTATATCAATTTATGCATTAAATATAATGCCCTTTTTAGTGTGTTACATGTTAATAAAATAAAAGTCAAAATTACATTAAATGATACAACCCCCCAATTGTTTGGGGTTTATTTAAAAGTAGGGAAGGAAGAAGTTCCTGGAAATATATTAATATTAAAATTGTGCTCACGTCTATTTTCACAAAAATATAAATTATATATAAACAGCCATTTATTTATATTATTCTCCCCCTCCCCTTTTTCCTGTAACAGTTGCAAAAAAAAATGATAATAAGGGGGTACTTTATTAATTTTTCTCTGCAATCTGAAACTAAATTTATTCCAAAAATATAAACATTTGACACTTAATAAAAATTATATATTATAAAAAAAAGAAGCTGCAAAATGAAAATCAAGAAAACTGCTTTTAAAATAATATCAAATTCATCATAATTTATATGTATGTTTCTCTATTAACAATTATTAAGACATAAATAAAAAACACAAATGATGTACAATGAAACTGTGGAATGGTATAATGTAAATTTGCACCATACTTTATTTT
>JAOUZG010047530.1:429769-478948 GCA_026289955.1 Argiope argentata
GAAACAAATAATAAAATCTGTAAAGTCACATTATTTTCAAAGAATATCATATAAAAATGAATAGTTATACAAGTTGTGCTAATAATCAACATTCAAAAAGATATAAATTTTGTTAATACTTTTAATATAAAGACTTGTGCATTTTTTGATACAGGAACACAGAATTTTCTTTTAAAGAGGAGACACAATATATTTAATTTCAGAATATAAAAGTATAAGAACTTTGAAATAAATAATACATTGCAACATTTCTTAATCCAGCATCACAGTTTAAAATAACCAATAAAAACTCAAACACATTCGCTTCAAATAACACATTACATTTTTCAAAACACATTTATGTTTTGAAAAACGTAAATGTATAGTATTGCAACAATAACCTTTTAAATTTTGCTAGATTTTAAGATTAACATAAGGACAACATCACAACCATAATTTTTCTTCACTTCAAGATATTTAGAATCAATCTGTATACTCCCCCTTTCAACATTTACTAACAATATTCAACATATATTTTCATTTAAAAAAAACATTTTTATAATTTTAACATTATGAAATTTAAATATAACATTTTTAAAATAAACTTTTAATATATCAAAGTGAAATCAGAGCCCAGAACTGACATAGATTGTGCAATAGCACATGAAATAACATTGAAGGCAGGTCTGCCATTTGAAGTATTTATTAAGAGGTGAATAGATGAGTATAAGCTCTAATAAGCATCACCAATAATGATATTCAAGCAATTTGCCACTTTCACCTTAAATTACATTTTTGAATCACTTTTCTGAAGGCCATCTTCATATATTATCCCTGTCCCATAATGTTTTTAATTTTAAACACACTATTTCTATTTGATTAGCTCTGAGATTGATGTGACGTTTAAAAAATAAACATTAAAAATTTGCCACATTTAGTTTATTCACAATACATGATTTCAAATAAAACAAACATTAGTTCAATGTTTAATTTACTTGTTATTAAAGATATCCTGAAATACTCCTTCGAGCAGTTACACACAACAAATTTTATAATTTTGATATAAACCTGCTACAACCTTTATTTCATTAGTGAGATGCAAATTTCAAGATATTATGTTAATATTTTTTTTTATAATTTTAATAAATAAGCTTTTTTTAGTTTATTCACATTTGAATAAAATTATTTAAAGATGAAATTAATACATTTTACAATGGTATCTTCAGACATCATTTTAACATTATATTTTAAAATAATAAAAATGAAACTATCAATTAATTTATACAAACTATTAAAATACTTTAAAGGACATTTAATTTCACAGGGAAAAAATGTTAAATAATTTTACAACAGTCAATGACTTTAATCTACACATTTTCATGGAATTTCTATAACATTTTAAAAGCAACATATATAAACTACTTCCTTAAAAAAAATTGAAAAAAAATTGTTATGATTGCTAATAAAAACAAAAGAATCTGAAAAGAAAAACAAATTAAATACCAATACAGATAAAATATATTTTGAAATAAGGAAAACTTTTTAATGCTAGGCAATGAAAATTATTATAACAAGATTAAGAAATCAATATCATGTGATTTTGATAAAGTTAAAAATATTTAATTAATTAGACGTTTTATTAGGATTAATGCATATTCTGAAACTAAAAACTACCATATATTTTTTTACAGATAGGCATTTTTTATGAACATTTATTTTGTTTGAAAAATAAGATTCAGATCCAGACAAAATGAACTTTTTTCCCTGGATGGAAATTAATAACAATGACTACTAAAGAGTATTTTAATTTGTGTCCTTTTTAATACAAATCCCAATGTTTTTTTTAGAAAAAAAAATGACAATTTTGAAAGAGCTAATCAATAGATGCATTTAACAATCAAAAAAAGATTATGAAGTTTAAATTATGGCTATTTTAAACAAGCATCGCTTTATCATTCACCATTATAGGGCTATAGCTTTGATTTTGATGATAGATTGAGCTTGTTGACAATGGATTGCAACATAACACCAAGAACTTCGTGCCATGCCAGTTCTGTTTTTCTGGTACCTCTGTAAATATATCTTAAAGTAGATAATGCATTTGTGGATTTAAATTCGATGCAAAGTAACTGTCAAATGTTTAACCCATTTTTCTTTTTCAAATACACAAAAATAAATATTTGACTTTGTTTTTTCCACTTTCAAGAAGTATTAGTTTAGGTAAGAGAGTTTGGAAAAGTAAAATATACTGGCTCATTTAAAGAAAGAAATTTACTATTACTTGAAAAATATAACAATATATTGTAGAAAACAATAATAAAGGTAATAGTAAAAACAAATAATATGCCAAAGTATGAATAAATCACACTTGAGAAATAACAGATATCAACAGCTCTGACTAGATAAACATTGCACTATAAGCGACCATCCCTCACGATTCCAGAAGTATTTTTCAATCCTTCAGATTTAGTAAAATCTATTTCAGCATAAGTTAAAGTTTTTTCATCATCAGGAACTAGTGGCTTCTGTACAACAGGGGAGCGTGGTAACTCATCGCTTGCCGCAGGCGCTAGGTCCAACATAGCATAGTTAAGTTCTTTTTCTTCACTACTTGTAGAAGCAGGTCTTGAGCTTGTTGATGACCTCTGTGGAATCACTACATTTTCGTACTGGCCCTCACAAATAATTTGCTGGTCATCAAAGTTCTGAGATGCTGTTAATGTTTTGGGGCTACTATGAGTTGAGCTTATTTCATCACTAGCAGATGAAATACTGGATACACTGCTATGATCTGGAGATCTTGAAGTGGACACTCGCAAATGAGGAGTAGGTATTCCGTGAGATTGAAGAATTGGACCTCGCATGGGACTAACTGAAATCCCTGGTGCTGAAGGTCGTATCATGCTTGCGGATCCAGTGACAGGACAGGAACTTTTCCTCCCAGGGGAAGGTAATTCTGGTCTCAGAGACAAAGGAGCAGCAGGGGCTGACATTTGCTTACGGAACGCTGGAAGGGTGTTCGGAATGTTTCTGAATTTGGGTGCCAAAAGGGAAGATTTTAATGAATCAGAACTAGGATTCAAAGTGCCTGTTGGGGATCGTAATCCTTTGTGCCCTCCAGTGCCTTCATTAACAGGATTACAAGAAAACAAGAAATTTCGATCAGGCTTTAAAGAATTATTAAATGCACTAAACATCACTTCGGAAGAGGCAGGTATTGGTTTAGGGGTAGGACAAATAGGTTTCCCAAATTGGACATTAGTGTAGCTAGGGTCATTTGTAGCTGAGCAACTTGGCATCAATAGAGTACTGTGTTTGGATGCATAATAGCTTGTGGAAAGCTGATTAACAGCAGCAGAAGCACTGTTTTTCTGAATTTCAATATTTACATAATCACCTTCTGTATTTTCAACTGTTTTTGTGGGAATTGGTAACAAATTATTGCTTGTATCACTTGTCTTCAAATCTGTTTTTGATGCCACATTTTTAATATCACTATCTGACAATACTTCTGAATTATCACAAACATTTTTTGAATCTAAAAATGCACTTGTATTATCTTTTTCAATATAATTACAGTTAGTTTCTTTTTGATCTGTTTTAGTAAATGCCATCTGCTTAGTATAACATGGAATTTTAGTTGCTGAACATATCTGTGCACAAGATAATGAATGACTATTATTGCTTTTTTCACCAGAATTCAAGCAACTAAAATTTGTATTTTGATCAGGAGAACTGATTGCATCAGATTTATTTTGACAAGGAATGCTATTGTAGAAAACATCTTGTTCTTCAAGATCACAGTTGTCAATCTGTATGCTTTCAGGCAAATCTTTATCTTGCAAATCAGCATTTCTGTCCTCCAAATAGTTATTGTTTTGTTGAACATTCTGCATAAATCTTCCAGGTTTTCGCATTGGTAACGGAGGACCAACAATACTTTTTTGTTCACTTTTACGATAGGTTCTTTCTGGTAGAGGAGGTTTAGAGTCAACAATTTTTGTTTTATTGCTCAAACTCAACTGATCCATTTCAAAAAGGGGTAAGCTGGAATTATTATTATTTTCCACAGCATTCACAGTTTTAGAGTTACTTTCTTTGTCCTTAACCATCACAGTTGTTTTATTTTTCACAGTACACTAAACATAAAAATGACAAAATATTAATGAAAATGTTTTAATTTAATAATAATATCTATTATAACTATTTAAATAAATAACAATTATAAAACCAAGTAAATAGTCAGTGTAATAGTTAACATGTTTTCAGTGGTTATAAGTAACTAAGAGTATAATAAGTATTTTATTCATGACTGATACAGTGATAACACATAATTCAATCAAATAACATAATGCATTTAAATAAGGCAATTCACTATATTTTCTGATATTGTCAATAAATGCAAGATCACATATAAGTGTAATCATACAGAATTTTAAACATTCTGATAGTGCTAAAAGTCATGCATTGATCTGATTGCTTTAATTAGTACAGAATTATAATATTTTAAGCAAAACCTATTTTTAATATATTTTGAAGCATTTAATAACTAAAATCCTGATATTTTTGGGATCTGATTTAGAGTTAAAATAATTGTTCACTAATAAAGGAAAGTATGAGCTTAATTATACTAAAAAAGTAATCATGACTTGAGCATTTTTCATAGACATCCAAGGATTTGATGAATAACATAAGACAAAAATCATATAGAGAAAAGTATTTGGCTTGTCAGGTATTATTAATTTATTTTATAAAAGGTACATAAACATGGTAAAAACAATATATATGTCATAAATTTAGAGTAGAAATAATATATTAAATTTTTTTAAAGCTTGATAATAAAAATAAATATTGGTTCAATATGATTAAGAATCTATAAAACTAAAATATATACAAGACAAATTATTCTTATAGAAAAACAAAAGATACATACATCTGAATTGTTCTCAGAACTCTCCTCAGTTTTTAAAAAGGATAATACCTGTTAAAATAAATCAAATAATAAAACATTTAGCATTGGGTAGAAAGCACACAACTTTCAAAATCCTTCATAGAATTCACTTTGGAAATGTTTGATTTCTCTAAAACAACAATTAATATAAGAGTGAATGTAATAAACATTTAACAAAATAAACAAAAAAAAGGAAGTAATTAAATTCAGAAATTATGTGACATATGTAATAGTACTTTTTTGATGTGATATGCAAAAATAGTAAATGTCAATAAATTATCAAATCAAAAAGAAAACAATATAATTTTATAAATCAATAGCAGAATTTAGTCTAAGAATATTCTACAAAACATTTCTTAAGTACAAATACTCTACTGAGAGATACTAACTACTAACTTTCAGATACTAGAAATAAACAAAATTATATATATATATATAGTCTGTTATGATAGTTATTTAGTTTTTGAAATTAATTGCTAAAAATTAAGTCAGCTTTGCCTGTAGACCACATACATTCATTCTTATCATTATTAGAGCTAGAGAAAAAAAGCAAACAAACCTTTTCCAATCCATAGGGCTTTTGATCCCAATCAACTTTCTTACTGCAACTTGGATCTGAAAAAATAACGGTTGTTATTATTTAATGTCATATTAATTCATTTTAGTAATGACCTTTTTCACAAGATAAAAACTATCAATTTAATGGTAAAATGTATAAATTATATGATTTTCAAATCCTTTATATTCCACAGAATGGTATTTCATTGAATCCGATACAACCTAAATATTCTTATTTCTTAATTATATAAAATTTATAAAGGGAAGATTTGTATTTTATCAGACAATCTAAAAACTCCTGAATTGGAACTACATCTTAAGATCATACATCAAATAATTGATGAACAAACATACCCTATTTGAGTATAAATTTAAGAGATGATCAGGATGATTTTTATTTTGTCATCACAGGAATATTATTTCAATTCTTTATTTTTTTATTGGGGAAAAAAAGAGAGAAGAAATCTGTTTTCAGAACAGCACAAAAACTTCAAATGATACATTTTCAGAAATAAATAAATAAATAAAAAGCAATGTTTTCATTTTATTACTTAGGCCATCTTTTAATAGAGAATTTGATGGAGACATATCTAAATATCCATCCCTCGATACAGAGCTTTCACCAGAAGCAAAACCAGCATGTGGCACAGGGATATAGTTACAATGTTGCTTGACAGAATCTAAAATCAAAATTACTAAATTCATTATTTCTCAACATATAAAAATTAACATATATTTATAAAAATAATTATAGAATACATTAGTTTAGCATTCAATTCTAAGTTTCAAAATAATATTCATAATGCTGTGAATGCTGCAAATTATTAGTTCTGTAGCATTAAAAATAAGTTGCCCTTTTAAACTAATTTCCTGCTTTAAATAAATGGCAAAATGGTTTTGTTATTTTAATACTAATCACCACAGGTTATTACTTGGTTCACTAAGAATTCTGATTGCATTTGTTATCAGATGAGTCAGTTAGATATCATATCTATGATTCTATCAAACTGTCTGGCAATAAAGGCATAATAATTTATTGTTTTACTTAAATTCTGTTTATTGAGCATATGAGCTTTTCTAGATATAGTCATATTACCAAACAACAGTATTAGAAGTTTTCTGAATTTCATGATAATTGTGAAATCTAATGTTAAAAATTAAGCAAAAAGAAATTTTTTTAAAAAATACCGAAGTTCAGAAAAATATTTGAATGAATGTTGAATTATTGCAATTAAAAGAACAACTTTTTTACATTTTGAAGCATGTCAAAATAATTTTTGAATAGTTATCACAGGATTTTCTCAAAATTCCGATTTTAATTAAAATTCTAACAAAAATTGCAGTGATGTGCATATTCCCACCATTTGGTAACAACAACATGCATGCATAATCACACACATTGACTTCTTTATTAATTGTTAAGAATTCAGTTAACCAAATGGGTATTTAGGGTAGCCAGTTGACAATCATGTAAACACCATATGGATTCACAATTGATGTTAATTTTTTTTCTCAGCATAAGCGAACTGGACTCATATTCTATGGGGAGAGTGATCTCGGCCCTCTCCAGAGAAATTTTATGTGTAGTTCTGTATGAATACTACAATATGGAATAATCATATGCCTTTTGTTATTGATGTTACCAATAAGCCACATAAAAGACAATGTGTATCTTCAAGTCATTTCACCCATTCAGCAATCTTCAAAATCAAATAAATTATTGTGTTATCAAGAAAAATTAAATTTTTTAGAGATAATAAATTCTCTAACTTTATGGTACAAATTTACTTAAAAAAATTTAGATATATTTGAAATGAAGAAAAACATTTAAGGAATTATGTTGAAAAAAACACAACTTTTCACACAAAATTAGAAACAGTTGACATACATTAAAAATATCTATAAAATATTTTCAGTTAAATTTTTATTTTAAAAATTTCAATTGTCAATAAAAAAAATTTTTTCTTAGATTTTCCAGAGTAAGCAGCCTACAATATCTATTCTATTATTCAACAATGTGATATATTATATTTTTTACAATACATACTGAACTAGAAAAAAAAGCTTTAATTATTTTCTAATTTAAAAAATAAAAATAAAAAAGATTTAAATTGGTATAGCGATATAAAAAAATCACGGCCCACAAACTGGCATTGATTAGAGCAATAAGTATAGGAAGTGCTTAAAATGAAAAAGAATGTGTTTAAATGGTTTTAAACAACAGCAGTTGTAGAGAAACGCACAACTGTATTAATATAAGCCCTCTTTTGCTTAATCCTAGACATTATAATTTAAAGATAAAAGTAATTTACTTAAAGAACTATACATAAAATACAATATTTATGAAAATTAAATGCCTGTTTAATGAGATTATCAAATTTAAATCCTTAATAAATATGAGGCAAATAAATTTATCATTCTTTTGGATCTTTCAAAAATACATATTAACCTGAAAAGATATTTTAAAATAGTTAAGAATAAATTGGATGAATAATGTGATAAAGAATAAAACATATGAATGGCTTATTAATTTTCAAATGATGTTATTATAGAAGTGAGCCAAGAAAAATAACAAAAGATATTATCAATGATATAAATATTTTACAAACCTGACTTAGGAAGGGAAGCAGCTCTCATATCCATGTATTCATTTCTTTTTGGAATCACATCTACAGATTTTATCTTAATATTGTTACCTGAAAATAAAATATTTTTACCTAAATAAGAAAGATTCAGTAAGATAAAAAATATTTTGATTTTTGACAGTATTGTATACAAATAATAATATTAATTTATAATACAGTTCCAAGAATATACATGATGCATAATAGAAATAATTTTGTTAAAATGAGAAATTTTGATTTTGTATGATCTTTTCATAAAAATAAAATATCCCATAATGTTTTACAAAACAAAACATCATAAAACACTGTTTAATTTAATCATTAAATTTAAAATGAATGAATGAATTTATTTGTTCATTTATTTTAGATGATCATGCAATTTTTTTATTATGATAAATTATGAATAATTCAGTTATGATGAGATAGATCCCACTAAATTTCTATAGAGGATGATAAAACAATTTAATGAGCAAGTGTATTATCTATTTTTCAGTACAATTCCAATTATCTTTAATTCTCTTGCTATTAAACATTCAGATATATAAGAAAGATTAGAAAAATAAATTCACATTAAAACAGAAGCTACATTTGTCTTTATTTGCCTATGAGCAGAACCCTTCCAAAGCAACGAATAGCAAAAGCATGAAATTTGTATATGCAATTGCTAAATAAATTGTGAAGTTTTCAACATCTTAAGACATCTAATTAAATAAAAAAATTTAATCAAATGTCAGATTTCGGATTTTCAAAGCATTTTTCAAGGACAACTTCTCAAATAATAGTAGCACAAAAGTGGTTTATGAATCATCTAAAAAAATAGCAATTAATTTTCAAACAACAGCTTAAGTACCATGCAATGTTTTGTTTAAGTTTTACATATTTTCATTCTTATACAAGGATCTTCTCAACTATTCAGTCTCATTTCTACTGAAGAAAAGGAAATAATACCATTAATCTAGTTAAGTATAAAAAGAATAGAAGATAATTTTGAACCCTGGCAATACCCCCCCCCCAATAAAATGAAGAAATTTCTGTTATCACTATGTTAAAACTGGGTAAGGAAAAATATAATTCTAAGAATAACCCCCTTTATAACATGGACCATTGTATAAAGGAGAGGGAAGAATTTTGCTGACATGAAATTTTTTTCATTCCAAACACGCTGAATACATCAATTAGCAAGCTGATAAAACACTGTAAGATAATGAAATGATAACGATGAAATGGAAGGAAATTTATTAAGTATATTTTTAAAAACTTCAATACTTATTTCTTGATAAAGAAAGGAGATAAACTATTTTAGAAGCTAAACTGTTATTTTAATTATGTACTATATAAATCTTGTTTAATGATCGATTTATACTGGATTTAATTTTTTTCTTTTCTATGCATTAACTATAATTATCTTAATAATTACTGATTTTTATCTGCCCTCTCAACAACATATACTGATTTTTTTTAATAATTTCCTGGCTCTCCCAACATCAGTTTTGATGGAAACAAAATGCATATTATTTTCTTACCAGTCTTCATAGCTCATAATTTTAAAAATGCAGGTAACATAGAGTTTAATATGACCTAATCATTGAGAGAGACAATAAAAAGATGGACAAATCATTAAATGATACCCATTTGTCTAGTTATCTTATATATGAGCAGTAAACCATACAAATTGATAGCATATTTGATTGCTTATAATGTTGCCTCCCTTCCTTAAAATTTATTTATTGAATAGGCTGTTGAAATTAAATAACTTTTGCAAAATTAGACAAAATGAATTCACGTTAAATGATTTATATAACTTTTGTAAAAAATAAATAAATAAAAAAAGATTTGAAGTACATCCATGATATCAAAAGCATATGAAACTTAAAACAAACAAACTTGAATTTAAACTGAATATGCTATATCAAAATGCAAAGAAAAAGAATCCAACAAACTAATATTCATTACATAAACCTAAATTCAGTTAATAGTATCATGAATACTAAATATCATTTATTATAAGCAATAAAGAAAAGAGCATTACCAAATTTCTTTGACAGATAAAAGCTAATAAAATTTTTCTTTTAAATTGGAAAAAATTAATCAAAATTGAAATTTTGTAAGCTACAGATTTGAAACCCTTTGGTTAAGTATATTTTCTCTAATTGAATTAAAATAGAGAAAATATACTGAATCAAAAAGTTTCAATTCAATATTTTTATGAATTTGTTTTTATTTTAATGTAATAAGTTACTTTTAAAATTGTATTCGATATGTGAAAAGCAGTTGCAATCACACAAAAAATATTGCTAAAAGGTAAATATAAGATCACTAATTTTCCAAACAAATAAAAATTGAGATGAAACATCACTGTTTAATACAGATTAGATATTCAGATTATAAAGCTATATGAAATAAAATTTTACTTTGATGTGACAAATAATGTACCACTTAAATTTAGAAAGTCCATTTTCCATTTGAACAAAAATAAATAAATAAATAAATAATTATGTTTTAAAATTACAGAAACCAGCTACAAATATTTCTTGAAGTTTCTTTCTCAAAAATATTCTCCACAGTACATGTTTTCAGAAAAAAGTTAAGATGAAAGAGAAAGGATGAGGAAGAACCTAAGAAATTTCATGGTTTCCAATTGCAAACATATAGTAAATAAAGTGTGTGTGTGTGTGAGAAAAAAGAGTATTAAAAAATACTATAAACTGGTATGAAAGCTTATATACAGAAAAAATAAAATTTATAACATCCATAATATACATTTAATTAAAAAAATATTTACCTTCATTTAGAGACATTTTCAAATATTCATCAGGTACTTCAGTAATCGGGCGGTCTGATGATAACTTTCCATCATTTGAAAGAGAACATGGATAGTGACTATGAAAGACAAATATTTTAATTTTTATTATTTGGCATCAAGAATATGGACACATACAGAAAAACTGAAAGATTACTATCAATAAACCTATCTTTAATTTTTTTAAATACAATATTAAATTTAGCTTATTTATTATTTAGTTGTTTTAATTATAGTTTATTTATCAATACATAATGTATAAGATGAACTACACACTAATATTGTGTCCTTAATACAAACTGATAGATCAAAATTTTAAAAGAAATGTCCACAAGTTTTATCCCAGAAAAGCTTTTAGCTATTATCTAATGGAATATCAAATGCATAAATGTTTTATGTATTTTATACATGTATACATTAAAAAAAATTAAAGCATTCCCCCTCCCCCCCATCCATATGAGTTTTTTAAAGAAAAATTAGAAGTTTGTATCAGCAAATATCCTTAGAATTAATAAAATATTTTCATTTTACAGGATTAAACAAGATGCTCAAATTTTCAATTTTTAGACAAGGTTTTAAATTCCCTACATTATTATTGTTTTAATTTTAAGTTATTAGAAGTTAGAAATAGCATATTTTATACTATTAAACTAAGTGACATACTTGCTTTTACCACATATTTATGGTTCCATTTGCTTTCAATATTTTAATAATATGAATGAAAGAAAAATTAAAATATAAACTTTTTTATGTCATATAGTAATGGAATAGGTGGATTTATGTAATAAACATAAATTTTTTAAAGAAGTTTCGGGATCCTATTTATTACCATAAACCTTTTGGATAATCAACATTTTTATTCTCTCTGCTTGACACAAGTATGTACACATTGCTGAATTTTGTCTTAGACTTATACAATATAAAACTGGGAGTAAGAATAAAGCTATTTCTGGATTGATTTAAAAGATTTCTTTTCGGTTTTATTAGCACAGTTATGAAAAGAAAACAAACTGAAAGTTGAGATGTTAAAAGCCAAGCAACATATTATTTTAAAGTAAGAGAACAATGCGGTAAGAACTCTCTTCTTTAATGTAATTATAGTAGTGGTTGCATAAATTATGTTATAAATAAAATTTGAAATAAAATAATTAAAAAAAATATATTTGAATAAAATTTTGCATTTTATAAAAAAATAGATACAAATGCACAAAAATCAGATGGAGTTAAAAGTACGCTTGATGAATGACAGTAATGGCTAATAAGAGAGAAAAAAATAAATAAAAAGGTGACAAAATTATGACTATAGCATTATAAAAACTGACTAATTTAAACAGAGAAATAAAATCTTATTCAATGATTTTATTGCTGCTTTACTATGCCTTGTTTCTATTTCTTGAGATGCAACAAAATATTTAATATATATATATTTATTTAAAATAAAAATCTTATCCTATCATACAAAACCAATAATAATAAATATAAAGACAAAATTATTTTTTTATAACCATAGTGTAATGAAATTAAATAAATAACTACATTTATAAAATGATGTTTAAAATCAACAAAATACAAGTACAGTAACATTAGGAGCATCAAAGTGCTAAAAAAATTTAGCTGTCATACCCCACCCCCCAAATTCATTTCTAAAAGAATATAAATCACCTATTTTTACAACATGAGAAAGCTATTTTTATTAAACAATAATCATAAGGCACCTATTATATACATAAAAATATATTTATAGTTTCAATATTACATTACTCTATGGATAATCACTGCAATTTAATTTTTTACATGGGTTTTTATTAAAAGAGAAATGAATATTACCTTAATGACTGCTGCCTTATTTTATCAACTTCCTCAGTACTACTACTACATGCAGTACCACTTGACAAAGAACTAGGGCTAAAGCTTAAAAAAAAGAAAAAAGAAGATAAATTAAGAAATTATTCAAAGAAAATAAATTTCTTTGCAATGATTTCATTATAAGGGAAAGAGAGATTTTAATGCAATGATTCTGCCATTTTACCATTTTGCTACAAAACTAATTACTTCAATTTTCAACAATGTTTATAAGTATAATGCCAAACAGTATTTAAATAGGACACATATATTAATCAAAGAAATAAATCCATCAGAATTTAAACATAATGCATTTGATTACACTAATATATTCCTTTTTTCTATAAATAATAAAATAAGCTTACTTAGTACTTCTTGCAGAAGGTGAATTACAGGATGGCCATTCATACATAGAATGTGGCCGTGAGCTAAGTCTTCTGCAAGTAGCCCCACTTGTGGTATAAGGAGAAGAAAGTGCACTAAAAGAGTTACACAGTTTAATAAAAGCGCATAAACTCAGAAAATAAATGTGTAACAGAAGATGGTAAAAACAGAAACAAGTAATTCAAATGTAGCATTAATAATAATAAAAAAGATATTTTATATTTAAAAAATATTTTTAGAAAATATTTTATCTTTTAAACCACAAATGTCCTAAGCCCTATTTATAGGATAACCACATTTCACTGCAGTGGTTACTCTAAATAAATTCATTATTTTTTTTATTTTGCTTTTCTAACTTTTGATTAGAAGGTATTTCAAACTAATCTTTGAAGAAAAATCTCTAAGTATATTCATAAAAAGTAAAAAACAAGTAATTTTCAACAAATTTGGACAATATATAGTCAAAAAAATAATCAGAACTTAATTTTAATTTTTGGCTGTTTTAGATTTTGTATTTTTAATACAACTAAGAACATGTTGGAATCTAATCTTTAAATAAGATTTCGAGAGGTTAAAATAATTTTTCAGAATTAATTTTCTTTTATATATATATATATAACATTAGTAAAGTAAAAAAGAAATGTAACAATAACAAATAACAAAACATACTAAAAATACAACTTTCATTTATGTGAGAAAAAAATTTAACAACCTGTGCACACAATTATGTTGATTTCCAGTTATAGTCTTTGGCCTAGTTGGTAAACTATCACAGCGTTCTCTACTGTTTGAAAGTCCACTGCTGCTCGCAGATGATGATACTGTTTGAGGTGCTACAATTCCAATTGGACGTCTAGTGGTAACTGGGTTGGAGTTTTCACTAGTTGAGGCACTGCGTGGTCGAGGATAAGGATTGCCATCCTCTCGAATCTTGGAAGACTTCATTGCACTAGTAGGAAATTAAATGACAATTTTGATAACTTCTTGGAAAAGTAAATCTTGTTATATTAATTCTATATACATAAGTATATAGAATTAAATAAAATAGGGACAAGAAATGAAGGTAAATAATAGGAGTTTCAATATCAGATATTTTATAAACTAGGAAAAAAAATGCATGCATTTTTTTTTTCAGAACTACTAAACTGAAGAGCATAAATTGCTCTGCATAAGAATTATTAACTATGTTTTTATTTTAAAATACCTCAAACAATAGTAGAGATTTAAAAGCTATGCAAACATAAAACAGTAATTTAAAGCTTTAGATAATTAAAAATAATTTGAAGCAAAATATTTTCAGGGAGATATTTTATATTTCAGAGAGAGGTTTGTTTGTGATTTAATGGTTCAAAAGAGTTATTCAAAGAAATTGATTGCAGAAGTGAAATTTGCTTTTTAAAAAAAGTTCTGGTTCATGGATACTTTAATGAGGAAATGACTAACATTTGCATATTGAGAATACAATTGTTTTCCACGATAATATTGACATGGTCAATCAAAGAATTTACATCACTCCTTAAATGGATAAGCCTTTTTAACTTTCAATAATAAGTTTATTAAAAAGACCAATTTCTGATGTAATTCCATTACACAAATGTAAAATACAATAAGGAGTAACAATTATATTAATATCTAAGAATTTATTTGCAAGTAAAAAGTGTAATGAAAGCAAATATTATATATATATATTTCAATATTGATAAAAATCATTTAAAAGGGCTTTTAATAATTTTTTTTGAAACTGCTGTATTTTTTATATTTCGCATATTTTCAAACAGACTATCCCCCCTCCTGTAATAATACTGGATGCATAAAAATACATTATTATTGCTAATTTAGCTTGAAGTTTTGTTTTCTTACTGTAATGCATTAATATATATATTTTAATGAATTTGTACACTAATTTTTTTATTATTATCAAATAAATTATAATGAATGTTTACAAATGACAACAAAACTTCAAAGCTGAATGACTCTAAGTAATATTTGTATTTTTTAAAGAATCTATTTTGGTTCAACCTGTAAGATACTATATAAGTTATAATTTAATACTTCCCAGTTCAAACGAAAGTTCAAATCCATTGATGGAAGAAAATGAGGAAGGCACATAAAGTAAAAAATAGAAGAGCTTAAGGTTTTAAAATAATATGAGCTAAATATCTATCAAATTTTTAAATTGGAAAATATTGTGCCAAGAATGATTAAGATGTTAAGACTTATTTAACAGAAATTAAATATTTTGAGTATTTATTCACAGAATTAAATGCTTTACTAACAACCACAATTTTGGTAATTCAACAAGATATCAAAAGTCATTCAGAAAAAAAAACTGAATTTATATATTACAAATTGTTTAATTGTTATACAATTATTATTAATTAAAAGAATTGCATTTTCTTTCCAAGAATTCTTATAAAAATTAAGATAACTTTGATTCAAAACATACCTCAAAACAGTTTCATGCATATTCTGAGCTATGATGGTACCTTCAGTTGCCATATAAATTTCACCAGCACCAATAACCGAAGAACGGCCCAGTTCAATGAAAAAATGGTCCTTTGAATGCCCACATCTCCTAATGCTCATAAGCTGATAAAAATAAAGAAAACATGCATAAGAATCACCATGAAAAAGGAGATAAGTTTTAATGAGTTGTGATCATTAAGAAAACAGTTACAAATGTTCCAATGATGGTTTTTTAAAAAAATTTTTAGACATAAAATGATGTTTCAATATGTAGAAGGCAAATATCAAGAAAGATGAAAAGTTATTTTTAAAAAATAATTTAGCAGTGGTGACTAGTCCCCCCCCCAGGGGATGGGACTACCCAGCAATTGATACTTTTGCAATTCATTTTTCTTATTATGACACTTTCTTCTTCCCACTTCTTAGCTTTTTAAAAACATGTTTTTAAATATTTTAACTTTACATTTTGTGTCTTTATGCAGATTATGTACCTTCTGAAGAATTTCTTTTTCAGGTAATAAATAAGTTATTCAAATGTAAAATATCTGAGAAAAAATATAAAAAAGCTTTGAATTCATAAAAATTTAAAGGCAACTTTATAAAAATACTTTTAGAAATATGTTGGATGTTCAATGTTGTACGTGATTAAAACCCTTACAAGTCTAATATTTTTAGACATAAAATCAATTTTTTAAATTAAAATCCAATTGTAGCTTGGAAAGGTTTTTCATTTATATTAGGATAACAATTAAAGTAGATGATTTTAAAAATCGATGATGAAGATGACTTTCTAAACAAGTTAGTAATATTTGTTATATACATGCTAGAAATTTTGCTTACAAATGCAATGAAATTACCTATGAAAGATATGTGAGCATTTTGAAACAAACAATTAAAGTTACTTTATCATTAATTAAAACACGGATTTAAACTAAATCAATACCTTTCTTAATACAAATAATTAATCACCTACTTTTACAAATTTCCTTAGAATTTTATTCATGTGTTCTGATAACAGTTCCTCAAATGTATCATAGTTTGTCAACAATAAATATAGAAAAAAATGTTCATGACAGATTTGCTTTCCTAGATTTAGTTCAAATTTTAGTGATTCACTTACATTTTCTAAAGTAATTGGTAAATAGTTGATTTCACATAAATGAAAAGTCATCAGCAGTTATGCATTAAAATCAAAGAGAAAAAAAAATGCCGGTAAAATAGTTCAAAGTCTTAATGTAGTCAAAGAAAGAAATACTTATAAATTTCTTTATTTTAAAATTTTCTGCACCAATTTAAAAAGTATTAACAATTGAAAAAAAATGCATTGTTAAAAAAAGTAGAAATTTGAATATTAAATCAGCATGACAATATATTTTTGGAATGGAATTTATCTCCTAAGTTATTACAGAAAAAATGCAAAATTTTAGAAAATTTACCACAGCCTAATAAACCCATGTCACTGTATATGCTTTTACAAAAGTTCAATTTTTCTTATCTTTGTCTAAGTCACTGACTTTAGGTTTGTTTCTAGGGAACATTAAATCACTATTTTACTATCATTAAAAAAGCTGTCAAGAAATAAAAAAAAGAGAGAAATTAAAAAATATATATATTAGTGTAAATCAAAGCCTCATTTTATCTAACATAGACTATATGCTTCTTCATCTCAAAATAACACGTATTAAATTTTTGTTAAAAGATTAATAAGAATAGAAGAAAAAAATATTTACATTAAATTTTTTTTATAGTTATAATGGAAAAATGGCAATATGTTGCTTGATTTCTAATTAATTCAATTTTTGCACTTCGGAAAGTTTGAAGCCTTTTTTTTTTTCATCTTAAATATGTAATGGATATATGGAGAATTTTATTGAATTCAGCCCTTTGATTGAACTTTATAATTTTTTTTAAATATATATACATACACATATAAGCATAATTCTTATATATATCCAGTCAAGTTATCTCAGATGTAATTGTTCCATGAATAAAACTTAAAGGAACAAATGAAACAAAAAATTATTTTATCAAAACATAGTAGAGCTTAGAATTTTAACCAATCAACTGGGAAAAAGTAAAGTTTTACTCTCTAAGATTAAAACTGTCTTTTTTGTAACATTTTATACAAGGTATTTCAAAATATATGATACAAGATGGAAAAAAAACAACACCCACCCCAATAAATTTGTCATATAAGTATAGATGTAACAAGAAAGTTTAATTCTTCAAGTTTCCATTAAAGTTTCCATTTAGTATGAGATTTACAGTAAAATGATATATGCCAGTTGTTAGTTTAATTGAAGCCATATCCATGCTAAAGCAGCATGATTTTGCATACAATCCACATCATTTATTAATTACTTTCATCTTGAAAATAATGGAGAGCTAAAACAAAAAAAGTTAGGATGCAACGAGGTAATCATAGAGACAATAATTTCATTTGAATTAGAAGTTAACTCAACAAGGCTAACTACATAACAAACAGAACGAATGTGTTAATGTGTTTATGTAATTGCATATCAATTTACACCAATGTGATCAAACATTATTTCACTACAAAATGATGATTAGGAATTTTCTTTCTAAATTGAGACAACAAGCAGTTACATCTGGCAGAGAATTTCAAACTCTATAAACTCTATAACTGAAGTTAATTACATAATACATATGTAAAACTCAATAACTAAATTGAAGTAATTTAATTAGAAGATATGATAAACCTTTTAGAGAATTGCAATTATGTTTCATTATGGTATGAGGTTTCACTCAAATATAAAATTAAATATCTGTAACTTTGAAATATAACTGAATTCAGACATCTGCGAAAAAGAATTTGCACTGAAAATAATGTATCTCCGGATTATACCCAATTGAACCCATTTAAGTTCAATGGCGATTTTGAACCCTTGAAATTTGTAAGAATTGTAGAGCAAACAGTTACATAAAACATTAAACTGATTATCTGCCACAAGTTTAAGTTTTCTATCAGCACAATATTCTGGTTTAGATGAGATTTTTCCATTAAGAATTTTCCATCACCTGTTTAAAAAAAGTTATTGCTTATCCTAATTCAAAGAATTTCTGTCTAAAAATGTTTTGCATATCTTTTGATACTGTATCAAGCAGATTCAATGTAATGGAATTTTTATCCAAAAATGATTCTGGATAAAGATTACAGTAGAAATTTTGCATAACAATTTTTTAATATGGCCAACAAACTTGGAAAGTTACATTTTCATATATAAGTTATTTAGAAATAAATTACCTAAAACATCTACAAGCACACTTAAAACAATTACTTATAATTAATACCTATAAACTGAATCCCCTCCCCCAAAATAAATAGCTATCTGCAATCTATTTTTAACTTAAAAACCACAGCAAAAATAATTATTATTAAAGCAGAAAACAGTCATTATAAAATGTAGTTATGTAATCTACTTACTGGAAATTCAAAATAATCATTGTCATTTTCTGGATTCACTTTTATCAAAAACAAAGACTTTGAGGTTAGTGCTACTCTATAAGGTCCTACTAAGAGTCTATCATACTCCAAATCATGCCTGTCAATAACAACTTGCCACAAATGCTCTGAAAGATGAAAAAAAAATATTATTTTCATATGATTAAGATTTTGTGAAAAATTTCAAAAAACCAAAGTTGTCCTCACATTATTAAAAAATATAGCAAAGCCATGAATATTTTATTACTGCCATCATCTCTGGTTGAGAATAGCAGTGTCACCAAAAATAAAATTTCCAAAAATACAGTTGGCATCATTATCATAAACTTATTTCTTTAAAGCAATTTAAAATTCAAAAGTTTCATTAATTAATGTCTACAGACTTGGAATCATTTATTTAAAAAGTTAAATTTTCAGTTTTTTTAAAAAAATTCAGTGTTTATTTTTTAAGAATTTATTTAATATAAAAACAGGAAAAATTTTTTTTGGGTCAACAAGCAGCTTTTATTAAAATTATAGCAGAAAAATTTGGGAAACTATGTATGAAAAAAAAAATCTCTTTCTCAATAAATTAAAAAAATACTGGATATATTTCTGTCTCATTTGGATGTAAACAGAAATAAATCATCAGACAATATTCTACGTTTGAAGTAAAACTAAAATGAAATTTCTTTCTGAACTGATCCTTTAAGTTAATTTAATTTCAAATTAAATTTAATTTCAAAAGATTTTTTAAAATCCTTTTTTCTTAACCATTCCCCATAGTCATTTATGCAGAACTATTGCTGTAGATGTTAACATAAATAAACATTTAAGAAAGTTTATTTAACATTTATTTTTGAAATGTTACCATATAATTTTTTTTAAATTATTTTTTTGTCTGCAATTATTTTATTATTTAAATTGAAATTCAAAAAAAGATAAAAATATTATGATAGTAAAACATATCCAGAACTACCATTTTTACAAAAGTCATTCTTCTTCAAACAATATCATGATCAAATTATATAAATGTATTCATTCTACATATGCACATAAACAAAGAAAATCATGTTTGAGTTAACAATAATTCTTTTTAGACATTTTTTAAAGAAAGCTTAAATTTTAAACTTCTTCATAAACAATAAAATAAGAAATTATTTTGTTTGAGATTTTTTTTTAATGATATTAACAAAAAAGGACAACTAACCGTATCTGCTTTTAGAAAAAAGTTAACTTTAATGCTTGTATGAAGAAATATGTAAGAAAATTACAACTGAAAACAGACAGGGAGAAAAAAAAATCCATCTCTAAAGCAAGATATTTTCATCTTTAGGTGAATCATTCATATTTATGCAATTTATTTGACAAGGAAAACAAAAAGTATCTTCAAACTCAAATGAAAATTTAAATTTATGCATAGTTAGATTGATAATTAAAAATCAAAAAATAGTAAAAGTACATAAAATATTCTCACCATAAACATGAGGCCCTCCAGAACCATCATCAACATCCATATAAGTTCTCTGAACTTCTAATAAATCATTTAGCCACAGTTCCATTTCTTCTGGAGTTTCAGTAACAAATGAAAAGCAATCATTTTTTGTGTAAATAACAATAGCATTCTTATGTTTATTATGAAGCTTTCGACTTATGTTCAAACAAGCTTTTAGCTCTATGCATCTTTTAGGTGTACAGCCAAATTTCCACTTTTTTTCTGAACTGTAATATTCTAATCTTGCAACTCCATAATTAGATTCCATGTGAAGAATAAAAAATCTTCGTTTCATTTTCTGTAATTACAAGAGAAATTAATTATATAAGAAAACTGCTTAATATAAGTAAAAGAATAAGATACAGTGTATTTAAAACTGTCAAATTATTTTAATGATAGCCTGTCTAACCAATAAAAAACATGTTTTTGATTCAATAAAATTGAAACTAGGGTTGGTTGATAATGCATTAGCTATGCAAAAGTTTTGAGGAACAGAAAAATAACATATTCAGAATATCAAGTACTCAGTATTAGTTTATTTGAACTTAAATGGCAATATCAATGATACTATTTTTAATTGGGTTATATTATATAAATCTGATGCAAATTATTAGGTGAATATAGTCTGGTATACTACTCTACCACAGCAATGCAATTATTATGTTTTTTTTAATTATATATTTCACAACTAGAATTTAACTATCTTTTATTCCATGTAGCAGTACATATTTCTAAAAACCCTATCATTTATCTATACTAAATATAACAGTGAAGCCTTTCTTTTCCTCTTCTCAAATTTAATCATTGTCAGATCAAAGCTAGTACATCTTCAGCAAGTGAAGTTCCATTCTGAAGACTAAAAAGCCAAATTTGTAATTATATTCAAAACAGTATCAGTTATCAATCTTAGCTAGGATAAAGTCATATCGTATTAACTTTATACAAACTATCAGTGATATTTGCATTAACTTGATAGTATCAGGGTGATACTTGTACCAATATGAATACTGAATCCTTATTGTATCACACAATTCTAGCCTGCTAGTATTGGGACATTATACAAAAGTGTTATACATACTTTTTTTTTAGCTAAATTAAATATTTCTAAAGAAACAAAATGTATCCACTAAGATCCATTTTGGTAAGAAAAAGGGTAGGTTAAGGTTGAATCAAGTACAAAGTTATACCAAGTTTCAATCTTAACCAGAATTATTAAAAACTGACATCTTGAAAAGTCATAAATTCTGAGATATAATCATAAGAGTTTTCATGATATTTCTGTGTAATCACAAAATGTAACAAATATATTCCACTAACTACTGAATTTCTTTTAAAGCATGCAAATCTTTCTTTCATATAATTGTTAAAAGTTTGTTACATTATTTAAAAAGATTTAGTTCGGCAACAGAATAGCTCACTTTAATACAATCTAAGTGTTGTTTTCAAACAGAATGTTAAGAATGTCCAATATGTCTATCATTTTTAATAGAAAATTTTGTCAGCAAAAAGTTACTGAATTTTAAAGATTACAAAATTTATGTTTTCAAATATCTTTTAAAAACTTTTAATAGATTTTTAATATTATCCATAAATTAAAAACAAACTATAGAAGGGAATTTTTATTTTTATTAATTTATTTTTTAGCAGCTTATAAAGTTGATTTCTAATTTTGTAAAACTGATTTACGAACTAAGCAACAAAGAAACAATCTAAATGAATGTGGAATTAATGTTTCTTTTTATTTCCAAATAAATTCTACTTATAAATCAGTTCAGTGATTACTAATTTTTCCTTTTTTATGCCTATATAATTAGTAGAAACAAATTTACAAAACATTTCAGGTTTATCCATTAAAAAAAATATTTGATAAATCTCAAAATATTTTAATGCAATAACAGCAAATATTGAATGGTACAGTTCTCTTTAGATTTATTTATTTTAAATAGACAGCTTTAAGGTTTCTTATGTAAAAGCAATGATCTATTCATTTGAATGTTACAAATAGCAAATACTGCAAATCTCTTTGGTAGAAGTTATGCTAATAGGAAACAATATGTGAAAATTAGTCACCAGTTTTAACTCTATAATATATGACAAAGAGATTTTGAGACTCTTGGTATTACAAAACAAGCAAATGCATATAACACGTTTTTTTTTTTTAAATTTAGAAGTAAAAGAGGACATTTGAATTAAATTTGGAAGGGGGGAGGGGAAAGAAATAATTTTTTCAAAATATTTTTAATTTATGTTGTTTTACAGATAGTTAAACATTATTTCTTCTAATTTTCATACTTATTTTTTAAAAATTAAAAAACTATTAAGTGACAAAGTAAGTTATATTCCAAATAACTAACTTCAAATAATGATAAGAAATTTAAAAATACAGAGAAGCCATCAATGAACTGAAAATATATAAATGAAATTAATCAATCAATAGCAGCTTTAATAATAAGTCTTGCTTAAACCATTTTAACCTTCTGCTGTGGTTTTGTTTCTATAATCGCATCTCATAATTACATTAAATTGATCTTCAAATCTATCAACAGATTTTAGATTTTTGTTGTTGTAAAATTCAAAATATAATTGTAAACAAACACAGTAAAAAGAAACATAATAAAATAAAAAAAAATGTCACAATATTCTGTCCTTGAGATAGATAGATTTCCTCTCATTATGTGTATATCAATTTTATTTACTTTAACAATTGTATACAAAAAGCCAACACCCACCTTGAGTTTTCGCAAATAACCCATTCTTTTAACACCTGGTGGTAAGCCACTATCTACAGAACGATCACTAGTTCTAGAAAAACTCTTATATTTTTGAGACATGTTGAAATAATTACAGATTTTACATGCTTCAGCACATCCTGAAAAATCAAAAGAAAAATACATTTTAAACAACTTTAAAAAACAATAACGAAATGAATGTAAATATCAGTACATCAAACAAATAGTAATAAATATCATGCCTTTTCTAGAGTATAACAAATATTCACAAGCAAATAATCATCAAATGCACTGACTGACAAGACTGTTATATAGCTAGCCTCTAATCTTCAAAGCTAAGATATAAAATTTATTTTACTGTAAGAAATAAACTTCAAAATAAATTACAAATTTACTTTTCCCTACTGCTGTTAATTTCAGTAATAAATTTTATTTTTGAAATGAAAATAACAGAAAACTGAAATTAAATTTGTTAAGAAATTCAAATTTTTAATAATATTGAAATGTAAGAAAATACAAGATTTATTTTAAAACAGAATAGTTATCTTAAATATGCTATTGTTGGTGAAATAATTTTCTATTTACATTCCCATGTTTTAACATTCCATGTGCATAAGCAGTTGAATTTCATTGAACAAGAGCAAAGGATTCCAGAGATTAATCATATTTTAAAGAATACTATAAAGAAAAGATAAAGGAATTAAAGAAAACAATTGTAAATTCCAAAATAAGAATCTTTAAACAAATAAAATCGTCAGAAGAGAAACAACTATAGATTCCCCCCCCCCAAATGAGTAAAAAAATATGAGACACTCTTGAGAAAACTGATTTAGTAGATTTTTATAGGGGGGGATTTTTTTTAATGGCAAAAGAACCATGGTATTGATTAAGCTGCATTGAATTTAATAGAAGGGAAACTGGGAGTAGCATTAAGTGAATACAAGAAACTAAATTATTACATAAAATCCAACACTCTTATCAAAATTCTACAAGAGGAAAAAAACAATTTTTTAAAACCAGAAATGAACATGGTAGATTTATATCTTATATGAGTACGATACCGTACATCTGTTTCAAATGTGGGTGAAAAAACCCAGCCATAACTATTATTGATTATGAGAAGTTCAGCCTTTTCCCTTTCTTTAAACATTAAAAATTTGAAAAAAAATTAAGAAAGTAGTAGTTTGTTGATAACATCCTCATTTACCTGGTATAAAATTATGAAAAAAATAAAGTCAACTCAATATATTGTAACAATTTCATTTTATTTCTATATTCACACTAATAATACCAACTTTCAATTCAACCCTCCTTTTAGAATATCATACAAGTAAACAATACAGGAAACATATAAAAGAAATTCCTTGAAGTTGCACAAAAATCCTTCATTCAGATAATATCATTTCCTTATATACATAATGTATCTGATACACTAATGAACTCTAACAAATTTTGGTTCAATGAGATTAAACTATCTTTAATTATAAAAAAAATTACATCAGAATTTTTTTTAAATACATGATTACAATGTAAAGCAAGGTATTGGCATGCAGAGACAAATTAAAGCTAATGATTGAAAAGTTGCATTAATGTTTCAAAAGTTTATAAGAATGAAGAAATTGATGTACATCATTAAAAAAAAATCTACCAGACTTTTATAAAAGTAAGCATTAGAACAGTCAATAAATACATACTTATATAATACTGAAGAAATTCATATTTCTTAGACAAAAACTAAATTTTATTCCAAAAATTTCATATAGCTTATATATCTAAAAAATCTTAGTAACTAGTCAACTTAAAAATAAAATAAATATGCATTTTTTAAAAAGTAACTACACATTAAATTTTAGGAATCAAGCAAAAATGTCAGTAAAAAAAAAATTAATGAGGAACTTATGAAGTAATCAGCTGTTTTGAGAATTTTAAATGTTTTTACTCTGAATTTTCAATTGTCTCTTGTATTGAAATAAGGATATCAATTTCTAATTCCTAGTGAGTAATTGAACCATGAATTAAAACTGTTTTTATTAATATTTGAACCAAATACTTAGTATAGGTAAATATAGCATTAATGATTAAATACAACACTTTCTTGATGAATTTGCACATTTTGATGCACTACATATAATCTGGCCAATGAACTTTAATCTTTTTAATTTTAATAGGTAAGATTATAATTTTCATTATCAGAACAAAAAAAATATATGATTTATAATAAGGTTTTAACATATTAGGAAGTATAATTATTAATTTCTGAATGAGATATTTATTTTTAAAAAAAATCTGCTGCTGAATGTAGTATGATTTCAGTAGAAGTTACTGTTACTGTTCAGTAGAACATTACTGTTTTGTTTTTAATGATCAATTTATTGAGAATCAGATAAACTTCTAGCAGAATTTTTCTTACATATTCCCATTTGTTGCAAATAAGAAAACATATATAATAATTTGCTACAGAAATAATGAAAATATCCTTATTATGACAGAGTATGATGTTAAAAATTGCGGAACTAGAAAATAATTAGATACCATGACAATTGTATATTCTCTTTGAATAAAATAAAATAAATATAAAGTTAGATTAATATTTAATAGCATAATTCAACAAGATTTTATATCAAATGATAATATAAAAATAATTTTTGAATTAAGGTTCTTGATGTGAAGCATGCTAAATATTTTAATGGCTGTAACATTCACATGAAAAAATAAGATTTGAAGCACTTTTGAAAACAATAAGATCAGGACGTTCACTATGATCAAATTTAAATAAATTTTAAGATAAGACCTGAAAAGCAAGATCCTTTTTTCTTCTTACTCAACATTACATGAATATTTGGTTTAGCAAAAATTTCACAAAAGTCTTCTTAAGCCCTTCATAATGAGAAACGTATAGCAAATGCACTTTTTAATAGCACATTTCATTTTTAAATAATAGCAATTTAATATCCTCTCAAAATTGACAATTTTATAGTTAAATTAATTAGTCAGATAAATTATACAGATACCAGAGTCATAAAAAGATAAATAATGATTTCATTAACTGAGAAATGAATAAATTACTTAACAAGAAATGCTGAAGCCCATTAGTTTAAATTTTATAAAAAGATTCATGACTCTGAACAAATATTTTAAGAGAATTCTTAAAACAGTAATATGCATTAAATGAAAAAATGTTATAATTCGACATAAGATTTGGCAATATTTTATTCAGAAATAAATAAATTATAAAAATAATGAACAACAATAACAAAGATTAGGGATTTAATAGACAAGTATATTTAGATATCTGCTGAAGTTATGGATTAATCATACAAGTAATCATGAGCAAACTTTTATTAGCAATAAAATAGGCTGGAAACTGCTACTTAACTTTTTAAATGCAACATGAATACACCGCAAAGCAAATAAAAAATTTTGATTTAAAGTATATACTAGCTACATGTAGGACTTTCTAATAACTTTTATGGCAAAAAATGCATTAAATTTTCAGAACTCAATTTAGATGAATCAATTGAAATATTTATTAGCCATATGTGTACTGTATAAGTGAGATTTAAATAAATTTCTCCAATATACATTTTATTCTTTTAATTCTTTAAAAATTAAAAAATGCATCTGGAACTTCTAATTACTGCTTTAATAAAATTGAAAAACAATTAACTCAAGCATAATGAATTAATTTTCGCATATTAATTATTTTTTCTATAAATATATTAGCTTACATATTTGATAAAGGTAATAAAAAATTGAAGGTTTCATGCTACTCTCTTTTGCAATATCTTTAAAAAAAAATTAACTTAGAAATAAAATGCATGCAGCAGGTGAATTCAAATGCTAATTCAACATAATTTAAACAAGATATTTTCATTTAAATCTGAAATATATTTACCAATAAAATAAACGGATTATAAACAACAATTCTACTAATAGGAAACAACAAAAAAGTGCATGCAAAATTATTTTAAGTCAGCATTATTATGATTCTAAGCACGATTTAATTTCTAACAAGGTCTCCCAATGTAAAAATTAACGTGAAAACATTGTTATGAAATAAACTTGTCTTTACGAAGAAGTCATGTAGTACGCAATTAAGAAGTCCTTCCAAAAACCAATGCATCATACAGATTTGCAGCAACTTAAAAAATAATAAATAAATCGTTTTTTAAAATTATTGCTTACCTTGGTAGCAGGATTGTCCTACAACTACATGATAAGCTCCTTTTTACTTAGGAAACATTTCAGAGGATCAGATGGAATGTAAACAAACAAAATAGGTACTATGAAAACCTTTCGTAATAAATGGCAAACTATTATGAGCCAGCAATAGAGAGTTTAGAACACTTTGCTCTGCAGATGTCATTTTCTCTCTTAGTAAAAGACTAAATTGTACATGTGACAGATAATGTTATCCCATGCTGGATAATAACTCATAAATCATCCGAGATTATACTTTTTTTATATCGGAGAAAAATGCATGACACGTCAGGTTACAAAATACTGTACAGCTTTTTGAAATTTGTGCTTCACGTTTGTTGTCCTAAATAAATTTTTACAACAAAAAGAATAAGTTAATAAATATTCATAAATCCCCGTGAAAAATCGAAGGAATTATATCAAAACGATCCATATTGATTGATAGATAAACGGTCAGCTGATATTAGTTGTATACAAAAAAATCATTTACTAACAACACTGCTTAGAAATACTTTCCAAAGAGGGCGCAGTCAAGCAAATTATTCCATGGTTATCTTGGATCTTTTTCTGAAATAAAATTAATACTAAACGGAGATTTTTTAATTCTATGTGAAAGAATATGAAACAAAATTATATTAATTTTTAAAAATAAATTACATAAAATTTGATGCAAATTTGTGGATACATATTTATTTATTTATATACTATTTTGTACTCTGAAGTTAAGGGTCCATATCTAACAAACAAATATAATTATAAATATGAAATAATTCCTGTTAAATTGTTGAAATTCACGTTTATGTGCTTTGAAAAATACAAATCCTGTAAAGTGCGAAGAGAGAGGATAGTTTTTTTTCTCGAATAACTTTCGTGTTAGTCTTTTAGGGAAGCGAATCGTTACTGTTTTTACTTCTGGGATTTTCCACCTTATTTATTTAAAAAGTAGACAAATGGTATCTTTCCAATTTTCTTCTTTTCTTTAGATATAAATTATTTGGTGTGATTGAACAACTTCATTAACTGTTAACTGACTGAAGATTCAATTTGTTTTTGAGCGTGTTCTTGTGTTTAATTTATATTTTGTTCTAAGTATTTGAAACAGGGGATAACAGCCATTGTTGCTATAAATCACAATACCTTTGTAGCATCAGCCTTATCAGCTAGATAATATCCTTCGAGCTGAAGGGTCCCTTTTGCTCGAACGGTATATCGCTTGGCTACTGGCCCAACCGTCGCAGGTTCGTACCGCGACCTTCACTAGCTACATTGGTGACCTTGACAACGCAGCCTTCCGCAAAGTCGTGGCGCCATCTACCAGCCAACAAAGTCGTCGCTAACTCAACGCATCAAAGCCGCCTCTGAAGCCGTTGCTAATTCGACGCACCAAATCGTTCGTCTCCCGTCCGACTCACTGGTAGGGGAGTACTGTAGCGTCAGACTTATAAGCTACATTATATCCTTCGAGCTGAAGGGTCCTTTTTGCTCGAACGGTATATCGCTCGGCTACTGGCTCAAACGTCGCAGGTTCGTACCGCGACCTTCACTAGCTACACCTTACTTCTTTCAAATTTCAAATTATTTGGCGACATTGAGGCATACAATATACAATATTGCTAAAATTCTTGATAAGGATTTATTCTATCTGAATTCGTTAAAATATAAATTAAAAATGCACCCAAAGGTAAGTGAATTTCTTTTAAAAAAGTTGAAAATTCCCAAATGAACTTGTTAGGACAACAACAATAATTATTTTTTATCACTAGATATCTGCACGTCTCAAGCGATTTTCAAAAAATTGGTTGAATGTTAACATGCCTCCGACAAAATTGAATAAATTTTATTTCCTAAAGTAGCAAATGTTACAATTAATTTTTTTACTCTCATGAGTTGTTTGAAATAACTTCGCAGTTGCTGTACTGATTTAATAGAATAGCGAGCTGAATAAAATATCCAATAGATGCTGAACTCATGATTAGTTATTTCTAAATCACTCAACCTCTATAAAGAATAATTATTTAAAGTCAGTGCGAATAAATCACGCTCCTAATAAATTCATTTTAAGTCATGAGTTGAAAATAATATTATGAAATATATATTATCGACTTATATTTCGATACTTCTCAAAGAAATTTTTGCTGCGACAGCATTGAAGAAAACATTGTCTGACAAGCAAATATCTCAATCAAGAAATTTATCCGCAAAGAGAAAATGATATTTTTAAAAATGCAGAATCAGGTTCTTAAGACCAAGTAATACCTTTATCACAAAGGTTATGCAATAGAAGAGAGCAGAGCGCCTCACTTTCTTTTATTTGACACCCTGATTAAAATATTACATGAAAAATAAATAGAAGGATAAACCAAATGAAAATTGACAATTATAGAAGGAATAGAAACAATTGAAACGCGTCGATTTTTAAAACAAATTGGGATTCATGAAAAATCCCTTTTAGTTTTCGCACAATTTTTGCAATCCTTTTGTCGGATTCACTGCAAATTTGTCTTTCAAAAAAACATCTTTATTTATCGCCAAGGCAATGCTCAAAAAGTTTCAATTTCGTATCGACCAATAAGAATTTGTGATAAAGGATTCCAGGTACATTTCAAGATGGAGAATATATTTATGCATTTTTTTTGTACAGAGTTGCAACTCTCATAAGCACAGACTATTATTGTTTTTGTTGCGACAAAATTGATTTCTAGCAAGATAAATAAATAAATAATAATGGTTGGAAAATCTAATGATTCAAAGTCTTACAGATAGTGCTCATTCGAATGTTATTTACAAGCAAACAGATCATTTGGTTAGGGTATTAAATGCGAGTATAAGAAAATAGAGAAGTACTATATATCGTAATCGAAACTTTGTCAGAGGGTATTACGCCATTAATTGTGCTTCAAGTTAGTTGCTTAATTTATTTCACATGTAAGTCGTTTTCTTGTTCGAATCATATCAGGCTTTCCTTCCAAAGAAGTATCAATTGGGACGGTCAACAGAAGAAATATTTATGTGATATTTTCAAACTGAAGCAAAAACCACTCACAGATGTATCAATTACCAAGACGTGCACCAAACTGCGCCCAAAGCTTGTTCTTTACATAATAAGAAAAACAGAAAAAGTAAAATTTAAAATTAAAGTGCTGGTTTTACATAATAACAAGTGAGGGGGACAAATTAATCATAAAAACCCGCGGAGTATTCTACCTGAAACTTTGTCGGATATCTATTAAAGGATTTATCCTCGTCTCTATTGCTCTATTGATGCATAGAATTACAGACATTGGACAAGATGTGAAGGCCATGGATGCCCAGATATCTATTATCAGAATCCTACAGGGGTATTCACCAATTGATCATTATAATACAGATACCCGGATGTTGCGTTTTATTAACCACATGCTATTGAGGGATAATAGTCACGAAAAAGATTGTTAATATGTAATCTTTGGTGATTAATAATTTTGAAGCGATTAAAATACATGTACCAGAAAAACGAATATGCATATTAAACACCCTTTTTCCAAATAACAAACATCAAAATTAGACATAGAACTACAATTTCACTCCAAAAATAAAATACCAAATTCCATTTATGTAGTTACATAATTTTAAAGTTATTATATTAACATGCATGCTAAAGTAACACCGATAGAAGGTCAAATCTTTGACTGGCGTAATTTCATATTTGATACAATTCTACAATTTAAATGCTAAATTTGCACTCTAAATTTTATCAATTTGTTTTTGTTTTGAAGTTACCGCGCTAACTTATATTTGAAAAGCAAGACCGTCAGACTTTCTCTGCCCCCATTCTATAGAAGATTTTGTCCTCTACTACAAATTTATCTACAAATCTACTAAGAAATCTACAAATTTATTCCACATTCAAAGATCATAAGTCAAATTTTTTATTTCTAGTTGGAAATGTTTCCGAGTTCAGAAACAGACAGATATAATTCCAGTTTCAGGGAGATTTAAAACAGAGGAAAACTCAAATACGATTTTTTTTCCATCGTATACTTCCTAAATCAGAAAATAAAAATAGCTCAGTTATCGAATGTTTTTATGAAAATGTTCCTTGAATGGCTAAACTTTATAACACAAATTTTCTAACTTATTTAATTAGGGTGGAATAGCCAACCTACTGATAAAAAGGTGGAAAACAATAAAAAATCTGATCAAAATCAACAGCATTACGATGTTTCTACACTGACTTCTGGAACTCAATGTTTTTTTTAAAGATGTCGAAATATTTACCCGTCTCGAAAATCCTTTTTTCATTAAGTATCTTGGCAGTTTTTTTTAAAGATTATTCTCCACTCTTTTCGAGGAGGAAAATTTTCTGGGCGTTATTTATTTCATAGAATTGCAGAGTTTTAAAAAATCGACCCAATATTTCTCCTTTTTCCAAATCAAATTTCAAGATCTTTAAGGAGAACTTTTTAAATCTAAATCATCTTTTTAATTCAATCAAAACATTCCCTCACAGATCTTATCGACATTGTGGTCAACCTATAAGAGGCCTTCTCAAGAAACCATCTAGTAAAATTATTCCGACAAGAATCCGCAACAACACCAATATAGTAAGCAATACTAACAATTTACTAATATTACTATTTCTAGTATTTTTGGGACAGATAAATTTCTGATCCTCTTCTCATCTTTCGTGACATCACCTCCTTTACACATTGCGGAATTCAATATGTAATGATTTCGTTGAATTTGTTGCCAAATTCGAATATCATTTCCTTTAATTCCTCAAATTCCTATTTGTTTCAATTCCTACTATTGGTTCAAACTCCCCCTATATATGTATATCTTGCTCAAATTTTCAATCGTTAATACAATACTTTTTATTCCCCCACTCGAGTTCAAGTAAATTTTTTAAAACTTGTAGTAGATGGCATTTGATGTTAATACAGTTTTTACCCAAACATTATCGCATTTATTTTTTATTAATTGACTAGCCGCCTTTGGCGACCAGTCGGTTCGCCAGTATTAATGCTCGCTAAAATTTTCATTTAATATTTTATGTAGCTGTGTCTCATAACAGTTTTTTCACCAAAACATTTTAAAACCAAATAAATTTTGATAATCATATAACTCATTTATAGTATTATTTTCTTCAGATGTTCTGTTCATTGTACTACTCATCTTTCTGTTTCTATCCGAGCAATGATTGTCCCGGAATTGATATTTTACTTAAATGGTCGAGGGAAAGGTCTAAAACTCTACGTTTTTATAGAATAATGAGATTCAAATTTTCATAAATGTAAACACACTAAACAAATAAAGACACAATTGGTTTTCAAGAGATGCAAAAGTTTAAAAACAGCTTGGAAAATGCCGCGCACAGAGGAAGTAATGGTGACACACATACACCCTTCTTTTATTTCTTTTTTTTCTTCCCTGTCCAGACTTTATTTTGAGCAGGAATAAATTAAATATCCATACAGACTAATAATAAAAGCAACTATTTTCTTTCTTTTTTAAACATCTCATTATCTATAAATGAAAACCAACTGACTTCCGCCATTTCTTTATAAACAAATCATAATTCATTACTTCCTGCTATCTTACTCAGTTGGTGTGGGGGAAGGGAATGAAAATTCTTGGCGGGAAAGTAAGAAAAGTGTCGTTTTAACTATTTTCCTCGCAGTTTTTTCATTTTTTCTCTCCATAAGAACCATCCCCGTGTCTTAACGAAATTATTTTTAAAAAAATTAGCCGAATTGGTCGTTCTCTAGTTTTGCGATTAGCAACGCATTTCGAGGTTCTTTTTTATTAATATAAATTAAAAACTAATTTTCTCGCCTTTATAATAGTTGTAATTGTTAGATCGGGACAGCCTCGGTGGTAGGATATTGGATTCGAATCCCTAGTGCTGCGAGTTCGAACCTCGTCTCAAAGTTCTCCATGTAGATAGTTATACTAAGGAGGGGGATACTGAGTCAAAATTTATCGTTGTTCGGGTGTTCAGGGACCCATACCTTCAGAATATACTACACCCCTCCTTCCGTTATAAAGTGGAACTTGAAAACAACATTTGTAATTTTTTAATTAAATGTAACTAAAATAAAAATTTTCCTAATTATATAAGTAGGAAATAATTTAAAAAAATTGTTTTTTATATAACTTGTTTCAGCTTTATTTGAGAAAGGTTTCTTACTCAATGTGTGTAATGTAAAAAAAAATCACGCTCAACAGTCATTTTCTATCAAGTTTAATACTAAGCTAGAGGTTTGATTTATTGGAAGTGATCCTAATCCGGCTATTGCTATATGACAAGATTTATGGAACAATCCAGGATGGTCAAAGTTAATAAACAAATGTTTTATATCAATAAAAATTAATCTAATGCGTTAAAGTGTGAAATTTCGGAAGTCCCCAAGCGCAGCACAAAATATTTTATATTACCAAATATTAAAGTGAAAAACCCAGGAGAAAGCTGGAATTGTTTTGAAATATAGCTATATGCTACATTTTATTTTTGGTTTCAAGCAAAAACTGAATTTTAATATCGTAATGATTAAATTTAATATCGTAATAAAGAAGAATGAAATTATTAGGACAAAGTATGTAATATCAGTCAAAATCATTCCTGAATGTTTTATTCATTAATGAATAAAATATACTAACTCTCAAACCAAGGAATAAATTCTCCAAGCCTCATCCTTTATAATCATCACTCTATTCGATCACTATCAACTATCTTCTGTATTACTATCCACATTTACAAAATAAACTTTTTTTAAACTTTTTCCTAGATAATATCATTACCAGATTTTAATGGAGATTCAAATATCATCTTCAACTAATGTATGAATATTTAGGAAGTTTAAAAACTATCCCTTCTTCCACCGTCCTTCCCCCCTCAAAAAAATCTTCTTCAAGGATCGACAGCATCGTAGAAAATTAATTCAAAATAAATAAATAAATAAAAAAATAAATTATTTATTTTTCTTCAGTGTTTTTATAGGTGATTTTTTTCGAGGAGAATTTTATTATTAAATGTAATGAAAATCCCCTCGAATTTTTAAAGCAATGTTTTCAATATTTTTGGACTTAGATCGCAAAAAAAAATCGGTAATAATTTCGAATCCAAAATGAAATAAAAATGAAAATGAAAACGAAAATCAATTATTTCAGATTAATACCTTCACATCAATCTTTTCAGAAATCTTATAAAATATAATGGTCGAATCACAATTGAACAAGAAAATCCCGTCTTTTATGAAAGTCTTTCTTTTCCTCTAGGGACAATCAACTTTAAACACATAAAATTTACAGTGCCATAACTATAGCACAACTTGTAAATTTTTACCTTTATTGGTATAAATTTGGATATAGAAAGGTCATATGCATTGCTTCCAAGTCTAACCACCAGTAACATGATTTGATATCTTCAATGAAAGGGTGGGTTGTCCTGTATTTGCTGATGTATTTCAGATCAGTATCCTTTTAATAGTTTGTTTGAAATCCTAATTCTAATGAAATATTTTAAGTTTCACTCTCTATGATAAATTTTGATTGTTCATTAAATAATATTATTTTCCTAATTATCTTTACACATCAAATTTTTATGTCAAAAGTACAAACTTGAAATTTTTTAAAGAAGCTATAATTCATTTGAAATAATTAAACCAATAAAAATAAATAAATAAAGTAAAAGTAAAAAAAATTATCTGTAGGCCCAGAATATAACACCGATCCTCCCTTAACAGCCCCTGGAAATTTTTCTGCAAAATTTTCTAAATTTAACTAAAACTGGTTTACTTCTGAGCTGCAGAAATATCATTTGATTTTCAATACCTGTTAATAAAACTTTTTTTAACGCAATTATAAATACACATTGTAACAATTTGTGTTTTAAATCTTAACCTAAATAAAATTCAATGCTAATATTTATGCGTTCGTCTTCCATTCTCCTAAACTATTAGGATAATTCAATCAAATTTTGCACACTTATTATTTAAGACAACAGAAGAAATATAACTCACTTTCCAAAGTACGAATAATTAATTAATTATAAATTAATTCTCCCTTAATAGAAACTAATCAAAATTTTGTCTTTTGATCGCAATAACTTCAGTTGAAATTAATATCAAAGATATTTTTACATCATCTCAAAGCTTAAAACTGTATCTTTTCAATGATACCAATTACATTTAATTGCTTTTTTCCACTGTTAATAATTTCTTAAAAAATTAGCGTATTAAGTAATGTTAAAGTTTCAAAAATTAGAACAAAACTTCTCCATAAATGAGTTTCATCTTTCGGTTTAAAGTTAAATACATATCAGTTTGGAATTAAAATTCCATCACCAAAGTTTAAAACACATGGTTAATTCATAAATCCATGTTTAGATATGTTGACAGATTTAATTCAAATTTCGATGCAGATATACAATCCTATTAACCCTTTGCACTCGTAAAAATAATTCGATGCTTAATTATTCAATATACAAAAACTTGTTTATTGCTCCAAATTTGTGTGTGTGTGTTTAAAATTGAATTTCTCCATCTTTTTACCATTCTGTAGGTATTTTCAATAATCAAAATTGAAAAATAAACAAATAAAATGTCAAAATGATGCACCGTTTTGAATGATGCCCAAGAGGCACCATGGAGTGTAAAGGGTTAATAGAACCATGTCTTGGATTTCATCTACTAAACTGCTTTTGCCTTGAATTATCGCGTTTGCATTTTCTTGGTTGGGGATACAGGTTTTATGCTGATGGAATTGCTAGAAATTTGATAAATAGTGTCAGTTTCTTTTGTAAAGAATTTAAACAAAATTTCATTTATCTAGTTTATAGCGATTTCGAATAATCGTGTTCATTCATATAGTTGTAATTCGCCAACTTTATTTATGTCTCAGTGAAGTCTAAAATGAAGATATTGATCAAAATCTAGAGGTGGAATTATATAACGAATACATGTGTATGTGTATACTTCAATATGTGTATACTTCATAAAATTATATGTGTATACTTCCTAAATGAAAAACAAGAATCATAAACGATTTTAGAAATCAGTTTTTCTTTTCAAATGAACAAAACAAAATTTCATAAGTTCAATTGTGGTGTTAATCCTTTTTCACAGACTATCTCTATGTTAAATCAAATCAAAAATATTTAGTCCTCCAAATACACATCCTAAAAACCTTCTGCACATCCCGTCGGGAGGGGGGGGAGCACCTCGAAAAAAAGGATGAGATGCTTCTGGTATGGTAGTTAGATTTCGTGAACTTGGAGGGTACACAAATAGATAGGGGAACTGGTTATTCATATCGATGACAGGAAGTACTTCCTTAGGGAAACGCTGTACCGTGGCAGATGATGGCCCTTAGGTTTCAGCCACAGTTTTCGTCAATGCTGCTGTTGCAGCGGTCCGTTCAATAAGTTTTCTTTATCTGTGGGGATTCGGGCGTATCGGAGAGTCAGTGACATGACTAACCTTCTGCTTAACTGTTGCGCAACTATCATATACAATTAGTATACAAGTATTGATTTTTTTTCTGTACTACAAAGGCGATGAATTTTATATGTGGGACTTTGACGCGAAAAATCTGAGTATTTGTGGTGTTCCGGGTCTTGTCCATATTCATATTTTATGCAAGATGAGGGATGGGATCTTTATTAAAGTATTGTGTAAGAAAGCTTCAGGATGACTACTTCTTATTGTTTAAAACTGAACTAACAAAAATAAATAAATAAATAAAAAATAGATTGCCTTCATTTTAGCTTTCTGAAAGTAAAACGATTGTTTTGTCTTATTTTAAGGGAAGTTATCCGAAATCTAGTTGTTCTTATCATATAGCATTCATTAGACTTTAAAAAATTACATTTCTACATTATTTATTAAATGGCACCGTTTTTGAATAAATGATAACAGTTATTAATTAGTGAATACACTTTTGGACCGACATTATTATTTAAAGAATGTTCTATCTAAAAGAAACTAAACAAAAATACAGACATTATGAGATTCAATTAAAAATACATTACTTCTGAACCAAATTAATAAAAAATGTATTGTATATAGAAAATTATTGAACCCCAGGGATCTGAAACATTATTTTTGTGATACTGGTTTATTTATAAGTGTTTCTGGGGATTTTCGGGTCACGACGGGCCAATATTTTTGAACTAAAGTCTGATTTTTACAGAATAAAAATCCCTTGTTTGAATCCCTACCTGAGGGTGATCTTGAGAATTTGTACAGGCGAGATTCATCATTTCGTTTTTTAAATTATTTTTGCTTATATTAACTTTAAATTTTTACTAATTTGGTTTTTATCTAAAAGCATTAATTGTGAAAGGAATTCTAATGTTCTAAATCGGAGAAAGAAAATATTGTATATAAGAATATTTAATTCTTCAAGATAGCGAACACAAATTTAAACAAAAATATTATTTAAAAATTACAAATTTTGAACTATGAAAAATAAATTAATGAGTAAACATGACATATTTATTAGAATTTATTTTCTTTAAATGTATAGTTAATTGACTTTAAATTTCATTACGCTAAATGCATTCCTACTATATCTAGATTATTTATAATTAATTCAGCTTCGATTTAAGCCTATGTAAATTGAATAAATAAAATATTTGCTTCAGTTACTGCTATTTTCCCTTTTCTTGAGATGCAAAAAATATTTTAAAAATAAAGAAAAAATGATATTTAATATACAATATGAAACTCTAATGGCTTCACAGACTCAAAATATATTCAACTTATTAACTTTATGAAGAACAGTTTGAACAGTTTGCAGTCAGTGATCAGGTATGCAAATAATATAGCATATGTATGATAACATTCTGAGAAAATTGAGAGCCATGAAGTTCAATTTTAATCACCATAAATTACCTTAAAATGGCTTGATTCAATTAGGAACGAGGAAAAAATATTTAAGGTTTCAAAAAAATTCAATTATTAATGAAAGTGCAAGAGATGTAATTATTTCTTAAAACAAATTTAGTTTTAAATTGGTTGAAATCCTTTGAAGAATAGAAAATAAAGAGATCAGAAATTGCTATCTTAGTATCCTTAAATGATGGGATTAAAATCAAATCCAAAACTATTTGTTAAATGCCAAAGAATTTATCGTTGTTTTAGTTCATTCAACTCTCCGGTCCTTGCTCAGGTGAAGTGCAACAGAAGGTAGGCATAAATACCTAAAAGGTAATGACTTCTGTTCATAGGGTTACAAATCTAACCTTCACAGATTTTTTCAAATATTTCACGACAATTGTTGGGAAATACTGTAGTTTTCTTTGTGCGAAAAGAGATTATTCAATAGTATATAATATTAAACAGTATTCTACTACAACATTGCACAATGTCATGAAAAAAATATGATAAAATATTATAAACGCCTTTAGCTGTACATTGCTACAACATTGGAGAAATATTAAAAGACATTACATTTGCAAAGTAAATGGTATTGGGCGTTATTTATTACTTGAGATAGTTTCTTTTTTTAGCACATCGTCAATTCGTATACTTTATATTAGCTAAACATTTTTAAATATAAATTCAGGAGCCAATGAGAGATTAAATTTTGTCTAGGAGAAGCCGTAACATAAGCAATTTATGAATTAAAAAAATCACTCAATTTATACTAAAATTGTAAAAAATCTAAAAAGGGTACACATGACAAAACCATTTGATATACGATTATATTTATACAAGTAATGTATCGCTATTAAATACATCTGTAGTTTGTATTGGTTGTTTCCAATTTCATTTGTGTGATGATGTTGATTTCTTCTAATTAACAAACAAACAAGTTATTATGTCTATATCTCTAATGTGATTAATATACCTAAATTGGATTCCTTTAAGATGGTGGGACTCTGACACTTTGACAATTTAACCTATCCTTATTAATACTAAACATATTGTATTGTATTCTGATTCCATCGATCAATATTATGAATGTTTTCAAACATCCATCACTTTGCTTTGTGTTATTTAATTTTAACAAAAAAAGAGAGACAATTCTGGAAATTAAATATATTATATTAAAAATTTATCAAGAATATATTCTGCTTTTCAATGTCTTACAAAATAGAAGGTTACTAATATTAATACTATATAATACTACTTTTGAAAAATTAATAATCTTGCACTTAATTATTGCTACTTGGGATAGTTTACATTTTTTTTCAGCACTATGTGAATCCACAAGCTTGAAATTAGTTAAGCAATACCAAATAGAGAATTCACTCTATTGCTTGCTATAGAAAAATACAAAACAAACCTGTTGTATGGTTATTGTTGTTTCATCCCTTTGCATATTGTTGCAATAGCTGAACGATAAAAAAATCTCAGAATTTAAAAATATAAAACATTATAAAATGCCCCAAATGTGTCCAAACGACAAACGTAAATTCGTTTCTTAAAACAAATGAATTCAAGAAAGCAGAAAATAAAGGATAATTAAAAATTTTGGAATAAATTAATAATAACCATTAAAAGTAGTTTTAAAGTTCCAAGAAATATTCATTTTTATCGATTTTAAAATGGGCTTTAGAGCGTCTATTTGAAATTTAAGGAGTAAAAAATGATTTTAACTTTTCCTTGGTTTGAATTTTCACTTTTAAACAACATGAAGCCTATGTAGATTTCTGTTTGTTTAAAAAATTACATGTCAAATTACAATTTTTAAAAAAACTTTCTGATTTTCAATAAAAAGGATTAAAGATTATATTTTCTTATTGCTTAAATCTTTAGTTATAATTATTTTGCAATTTAAAACTGGAATTACTTGGATTAAAAATATTTTCGAGTCTATGCGTTCTGAAAACTAAACATTAAATAAGATACCTTTTCTATATAACATCTGTCGTTGATATTCTTTCGCCTGTTTTGCTTGATTCTGTGACTAGCAACTAAAATCCTCAATTCATTTTATTTCCATGCTTTGAACCACTAGACTCAAATTTAGCAACCTCTCGCATTCCACTTTTTCCTCATGACTTTTACTACACATACACAAATTTTTTTCTTATATCATGGATTTTATTACTTTTATTCGAAGCACTACTCCATTTTATTTAGTGCTTGTTCTTGTCACCGGAAACCGGCCGTATATTGCTTTTATTTCGTCGTAAATTTTTTTTCTATTCGATGGAAATACGAAACAAAATGCGTGGAATTCAGTAACTCTGAATGACCTTACTCATCGATTAGAATAATCTAAAAGTGTAAATTATAGATCATAGTTAATAAACTAACATTGATGGCTTAAGCTGCATGTAATACAAAAAAAAGATAGAAAATATTTTGAATAAAGGATTATTCTTACTTTTACTTTATTTACATATATATGGGTAAAAATAAGTGAGAAAAATTGAAAAACAATAAAATTGGTTGAAAATAATATAGACTATTTTAATTGTATTTAAAAATTATTAAATTTGAAGAAATTCTGAACAATTAAAAATTTTATACAATTTAAAATATATATTTGCTCCCGAGAATGCTGAATAAAAATTTAATTTATTATAACACGCAAAAATAACAGGTTACTGGCTAAAATCTTTGAGAAAGCTTCAAAATTCAATTTAATTTATCTTATTTGTTAAATGTACTAAAAAAGTAATTTATTTTTTATATTGGAAGTTGAGAAAAGTATAGTTGTCCTAGAAAAGAAAACTAAAATAGTAACTTTCCACGCTTAGCCGACAGATTGGGGGGGGGGGGCTCAAAATCCGTTCGATGCAAACACAAATCTACTGTGAATTTACGACATTTTTTAAAAGGTAAGTTTTTATAAGTAGTTTTCATGAGTTCTCATTCCTTAAAATCCCGTATTAGATCCCTAAGGTTCACCTCACAAGTATTCCTCATTCCTTTGGAGTTCTTGAAAGCAGACAAACATCTATTTTCTGCATTATATTATGGATGGCACTTTTGTTTTTAAATCTGAATTACTTTTAAATTATTAAATATTATATAATTTCAGAAAGAAAGGATTAAAGTTAGAAACTGCACATTAAATTTCACACGTCATTTCACTTCTCATCTATGTTTTAAATCTACATTTAAGCTGCTTTTCTTTAAAGTTTAGATAAAAAAAAGGGTTTTATTCTAAATTATAAAAAATATGGGTTATTATATACATTTTAATAATCATTACAAATGTCTCAGTAATAAATGTGATGAAAATATTAACTGTTTTTAGTAGACGTTTCAAAGAATATTTAGTCACCTATAGCTTTGAACTAACAATAATGTCACTTGATGGCAGCACCAAAATATAAATATTGCTCCCCCAATGTTATCGGTTAAATGTTTCACTTCAGATTATTGACGAAATATTGAACGTGCCTTTCCACAGTTTGCTGAAATGTGACATTAGCTTACAGTTTTCCTGAAGATGCATATTAGAAACATTTTCAATATTCTGTCGTTTTTTTTAACAAGAATATTTATTTTCGGGCCATACAACTGTTTCGGAAACGGCACGTACTCTACATTTCTATATAAAAGAAAAATAATTTACCAGAGTAGGAGTTACTATAGGTTACCTCACTTTTTAAAAACTTATAAACGCTTGATTTAATGCAAAGTCAATTTCTATAGCATTAAGTGCTTTAATTTTGAAGATTTGTATAGTAAACATTTTTGGCATGAAATTCAGATACCATTAGATCTTTAATGGGGTAATTTTTGAAACATAATGATATATTATTCAGAAACGTAACGATCGAAACAATTGATTCACGGATCTTAAATTTTTCATATCATTTACGAAATAATTTACATGGGGAATCTTAACCTCATCCCCCCTTTTTTTCCCCATGCGAAAAGAAGATAATCTAATAATAATAATAATAAAAATACATCGTGGAAATTTTGACAAATTTAGGTGAATTGTCATCCCTTTATTAATTAAAAAAAGAAGAATTATAATTGCGAGCGCATTTGTCCATAGGAACTGGAATATATTAATTTAAAATTAAGGAAAAAAAACCCCCTAGAGCAATGATATTTAGCAAATGATCCTCACATTAAGATTTTATAATGACACTCAATCTAGTTTCTGAATTCCAAATTTCACTTTCATAGAAATCACTCTACTTCTAGCAGATTTTATAACTTTAGATTCATTTGTGAAGCTGTTCTTCAACTCAGTATCAGAAGAAACATTTAGCTTAAAAAAATATTTAAAGTTTTTAATGGTGGAAAATTTTTCCTCTGAGAGATGTCAATATTTGGAAAAAAAAAGGATTTGTTTGAATAGGAATTTTTTGAGGGAACAATTTTTTTAAAAAAAAGTAAGGAGCAATTCCTAAAGTACGATATCCGTCCAGAATGCTGAACAACTTTAAAAGAAATGATCCTATCGGATTTGGAAATTAAAATCAAAGCAACTTTTGGATTTGGAAAAAATTTATCAATAATTTTAATTAAATCCTTATATTAAATTTTTTAGCCGCATATTATATATATAAGAATATTGAGAAATTCAAATATTTTGGAATAAAAATTTCTCCTAATAGTTTATTATTATCTATCTGTGCTACTATTTATTTCCTTACTTTAAAATTAGTTCTTCTCTGAATAATTTAAACAACCAAGCTAAAGACAAACGATATATTTTCGAGCTTTAAGAAAATAAATTTTCCTATTCCATGGTTTAAAAACGTTATGAAGTTTATGTTAATAAATATTATAAGAACAAAATAAGTAACATTATTAATCACAAAGGGAAAACATTATTGTTACGAACTTGTAATTTTGCTTCCCATCACTGCTAGTGTCATCGTAAGAAAGACCATTTTACTATTGGCCGTATTGCGAGTTCAGCGAGTTTCTCAGCTTGGTGAAAAACTTGGCCACTATTTGGCCATATGCTCTCCGATGGGTTCAGAAGATTTTCGGTCCGCTTCCCGGGAGCTATAATAGGCCGGCAGTCTTATGCTGCAGGGTGAACCTAAACCCAATATCAAAATTATAGAAAGTCAGCAAAATAATATTATCAAAATGATCTGTAAAGCAACCTGGGTTATGCCCAGCAGCGAGTAAAATACCCCTCTTTCAAACAAACCATCAAGAAAATAGCTGTAAATTTCTTCAATAACTTAGACTCACATGAAAACCCCGTCTTAAGCGAATTAGAAAAAAAAAAATAAGCCTGATCCCAAAATTAAAAGACCCAGGAATGTTCTTCTATTGTAAATTTTAACTTTTTTCAATCCCACTGACATGCACCCCAAAATTCCTTGGTAGACTACTTTCTGATTGACTCTGAACAAACCATAGTTTATCCTCAACTATAACGCAAAAATAGTCCGGCTAGACTTCTGCATGAAAACACAACCCAACGCACCCACCCAGAGGTTCCTGACTTCCTATTGGCTGCTGATATAACCCACCAACACCTCTCCTAGGGGAGACTGTTCTGCTTCGCAGAACAGAGTCATTCTACCTCAGCTTCGCAGCGAGACAACACAGTCCCTGACAGCTACTTAAGAGCCAAGTCAAAATAACTACTACATCCACGACAGGAGTTAGCTTCTACAGAAGCGGACACTCCTTAACTGCAAGTCATCGGTGCTGCAGAGTGAATTGAATTTAACTGGAAGCGGAGTTGAGTATAAGACAAGTAATTAGTCTTCGAGAGGACAGAGAAGCTACGGAGGAGTTCCAGTGTTGTGTGGATCTCAAGCAAATACTGAACAGCTGTGTGCCGAGTCTTGCTGTCTATTGGTGAAAGAGCGTCTTGTCGTATGTGGAGTAGCCAGTCGTATGGTAGTGAGTCGACAGCTAAAACATGGAAAACAGTGAGGACTTCAGCCGTTTGGAAAGACCGTAGAACAAAGCTCCGTGGATTCCCTATTATCATGGATTCTGCCTGGCTTCTTTGTGTGCTGTGGTCAATTTCTACTTATGGGCTACTGTCAATTGTAGTGTCATGCTGTGTATTCGTCTAGGCTGAACATATTTGTCGTATGTGTATTCGTTGTCTTTAAGTTAATATTTTTGTTTCAAATAAACGTCGTTGTTGCTTTCTACCGATGCCTGTTAATTGTGTTCTTGTCATATACTCAATATAAGTGAACTCGGAGATTTTTAATGTTATAATTCGTTTTTTTCTATTTAGAAAAAGGATTCCAAACGCATACCTAAAAAGAGATATTGTTTCAAATATTTCTAAAGTGAAATAGCTGGAAACAAGAGAAAAAAAACATCGATGCAAAAATCAATTTGTAAGTCTTTAAATACAACCATAACAATAATAAATAAAAAAATAAATCGATATTTATAACTTAAAAAAAGCAAAGCACCCCCCCCTAAGTTTTGTCAAATTTGTGGCTCAACGCATAGACATTTGTAGAATCCTGTATTAAAACTATTTAAAAATTATAGATAGAAATGACTAAAAAATTGTACAAACTTGGTCCCCTAAAGTTTTCGTATAGAAATTTTCAGTAAAGATTTTATGATAATTGAATTACAGAATTCTACAACAATAGAAAAATAAGAAAAATGGGAAAAAATGCTAAAATTAGATTAAAATACTAACAAAAGAATACTTTACTTTCGATATTTACAGATTGATTCATAAAAAGTGAAATTTCATTAAGATAAAATTGCCAGATATGCATCGAAAAGTACCACTGCATTCCTTGAAAAGATAATGACTGGTACACATATTATATAAATTATTTTTGAACATATTTTTATGAATCTTTCTAACATTTCATCTGGAAAACATTATACGCTTGGTCTTTTGAAAAGATTATTATCTAAGATCAAACCCATTACCATTGATGGACTCTGAAAAGTAGTAGATAAAAGATAAAAACAATTACTCCTAGAAATTTTACGAAGGTCCTTCCATTATGAAATCTATAATAGAAAGCATATCAGTCTCAACATTAAAAAATAGTTTTTGCATTTTAACTAATAATTAAAAGTCTCCGGAAATCGTTTTAAAGTTTGTAAACATTTTAATTTCTTTACTAACTTAAGTAATAATTTCATTCAAAATCTGAAATAGTATTGTAATTTATAGTTTTAACTCTAAATCGACTTGAGAATCTAAAAAACTTTATTTACTCATTTGTAACTTTTTCATTAATTAGATAATAATGATGTTTGAAATTTATCATCAAGTGTTGCCTGGCCATCGAAATATATATTGTGTTTAAAATAATAGATTATTAGATCATTATGCACTGAATAAGTTAAAATAACATTTTGTCATCAAGATCACACAAGTGTGCTTGATTTGAAAGTACATCAGAAAGAGAGAGGTCAAAGGACAAGATCCGAATTAAATAAAAGGACTTAAAAAATTGAAGAACGATCTTCATTTTTTACAGAACATTTTTCAAAAGGGGAAGAGTTATTTTATTTTGTATGAGTGATTTATTTCAAAATAAAAAGCGCGAAGCCTAAGTGGGGGCACTCTTTTATTTTTTAAAATCTTTGAAATAATTTTAAGGTGCAAATTATTAAAGTAAAAGTACAATATTTGTCTAAATTATTCGAAATGAAGTTAAACAATTTTTGAAATGAAAACACAATATGAACTTAGAGTTCGATATAAATTATTGAATTCTTAGCTATGTGGTGAAAGCTTCATATGCTAGATAACATCCTCCTTATAAGAGTAATTACTTTTATCTAATGGCTATATTACTCGGCTATAAACTCTAACGTTGCGAGTTTGGTCCTCAATAACCATTAATCGCAGCTACAACGGATTGCGGACCCTTAGTTGTAAGGTCTCGTTTCTTGAGTCGTAGGGTTTCAAGCTCGAGACCTGATTCCACTGAAGAACCGTCGTGTAATGCGGTTTGTAGAACGTTAAATCTGTCATGGCCAAACGTACGCCTGCTTATGTGGTGCGGTATAGAGGGGGGAGTGTCAACTCAGGTGTCATCCACGTCTTCTGACTGCGGTTCAAAATTTCGAGGGCCATCCTCAAATAGCCTTAGCGTTGCTTTACAGCTTGGTGTTAATATAACTAAACTAATCACAGCAATAGCAAAAACAATAAAAATCGCAAACTTGATAACTTAAGAAGAGATATAATGAAATGGAACAACTTTAAATAAGCTTTAACTTCAAACTTTCATTAAATGAAAATTATTTAGTTAAAAACTGTTAAAAAAACTTTCATTTTATCAAAGAGATCAGATGGCAAGAGATAAGTTTCACACATGACGAAAAAGCAATACATTTAAAATCCCCCTCGAGAGCTAAATAAATATCAGCAAGGCAAGTTAAATATTTTTTCAAAAACTTCTTCAGATTTCTTTTTGTCAAAAGTCTACACCCCCAGTCGACAGTACTGATGGGTAGAAGTCCAGGTATTTTAAGCATAATTTGTTGTCTACCTTATCACTGTTCGTAATTTATCGTCTGAGTTAAAAAAAAAAAAGAAAACTCCCCCTTCTTCTAGATTTTACTTACCAACTTGTTTAAGAATCTGCCATTTGAATACTGATAGTTCCCCATGCTTAGTTACGTCTTTTTTTGCACATTTGTTACAAATTAAGAACGGTAGTTATCGCCTTTCTTCTCAACTTCCCTCCTTATTCTGCCTTCAAGAACTTGTTGACTGATGGCAGCAGAAAAGAAATAAACCAAGAAAAAGGGGCTAAACAAAAATTCTTTCCTTCCGAGACTTTAATCACTTCAGGGTGCGAAAAAACCCCCTTCCATCTAAGTGTCGCGTTACTCTCTCTATATTAATGATTGTTTCGCATACAAGAGTTGGGGTCCTTGAAGCGTTTTAGTTTTATCTCAAAATGATGCGACTTTTGGCAGAAGAAGAAAAATGTGTGGAATTGGTTATAGTTTTTTTTCTCGCTTGCTCAGAGATAAGGAAGACCACAGGAGAGAAACATTTGGAAGAGTTGAAAGGCATGGGTTGAATTACGGTTCCAGTTAATCACTGGATAATGCTATATTTTATAGCGATGATTCACGAGAATGATTTTAAGCTTCTTTAGTGCTTTTTTTGTGTAACAATGTTATTCGAAAAATAAATTACTGCTAGTTGCAAAAAATCAGTGAGCTTTATTGGGATATGCGTTTGACTCCAACACTTAATTACTAATAGTTTATTTACACATTTTTTTCAATTACAAGGAACTTTTTGACTTAATTTTAAATAACAAGAAAAAAAATAATACACTTGCACAGGGAAAAAAGGAAAGTTTTTTTAAAATTTATAAGGCACACTCACTTCCATAAATTAAGGGCAATTCAGAGTCACGCGGATATCGGGCTCTAAAATACATATATCCCCCGTAAAATGACTACACACATCGTCAAAAATCCTATACCAATTGCAAGAAGCCACCGAAGGACATTGAGTGTACGTCACAATGACGAGAGTGTAAGAGAGTGATGTATAAGGAATGCAGGCAAAGAAGTAAAACTGTTCGCAAGCGCTTTATAGGATTTCAGTGAAATAAGCATATAATTATGACACAAAAAAGGCAGTTGGATGATTTTTTAAAGAGATAAACTGTATCCACTGTTATCCATTTACTCCACTGTCAGCTAAAGCAAAGGATGCTTTTTAAAAATTAATAAAATCTGCTCTTTTGGGAAATTGCTGACTTAGAACTTATTTTGCTTCCTTTATGTTATTGACTCTCAGGGGGCAACTCGTAATTGAGGAGGAGAAGCTTCCGACATGGTGGTTGGATCTCACCATACTGGAGGCTTCACTAAAAGGTAGATCTGGCCCCTCCCATCGATGACGGAAAGTACTTCCTGAGGGAAGTTTGTGCCGTGGCCGGTAATGGCCTTTCAAACTCATCCACAGCTCCCTACAATGCTGCTGTTACAATGATCTGGCCATTCAGATTTTTCCTTGTGCCTTACGGCGGGTCAGAGTTGCCAGTTCAAAGTTCCTTTGTATTATAAGTAAAAATCAAATTTTTTACTTTGAATGTTCTAGAAAAGTTATTACTTCGTTGCCTTTATAGCTGAGGAAGTCACAAGAATTATTCAAAGGCCAAAAAAATCTTAGCACAACAAAAGGGCTGAAATTCCTTAGAAGATAATTAAAAATTATCGAAGATAAAAAGATGCTAAAAAAGAAAAATATTTATACTGAAAAAGTAACAGTATTTGCAATGATAAAAGAAGGCGATAGTGTTTTTAACTCACTTTTTAAAGTGAAAAAGATTCGAAATTTTTCACAGCTTTTGCCGGCAATACATTCATTTAACAGTTTCAGACTTTTAATACTAATTAAATTATCAAATTATAATTTTATAAAAATTAGGTGGAAAATTTGAGGAGAAATAGTTTACAAGATTCCTGGTTTTTATAATAGTGAACTGTGAAACAAGGACTAAGTTAAAGAAGTTAAAATAACTAAAATAAAAGGATTGCTTCTTTTTAGTGCATTTATTCGTCTGTTTTTATTATTGTTTTTGTTATAGTCATTTCCAATAGTTTTTCTCTTAAGGTTAAAATTCTTCCAAATATTTTAGATTCTAATTTAAATTTTAATTAGTTATTAATTATTACTTCTTAATAATTTTTAAATTCTATAACAATTTAGTAACTGTATCGGCAATGTGAAAACCACCTGAAATTAAAAATGGTGCCCTACCTCGTCTATATAATTATAAGAGAAAGAGTAGAGGCTAAGTTAATTAAGAGAAGAAAATAATGTAAAATATATAAACAATAGGTGCAAATTTGATTTTGAAATA
>JAOUZG010047530.1:483948-520996 GCA_026289955.1 Argiope argentata
CAATAATTGTTTTTGATTGTAGTAGATTGCTGATCATTGTATTTAGCCAGCAATTCCCGTTTTACCTATTCCTAAGCCTTTCCTTTCTGTTTTGAAGAGCCCGACAGTCATTCTCTCGACTATATTATTTTTATAACATTTATAAGGATTATTTTTGATTTTTAAATTTATTTGAATTTTAAAATATTATTTAATCGACACCCCCAAAATTAAAGCAGAATATATATAATAATTTGGAATTAATCTGTAACGGAAACTAACAGTTCATTTTACTAACAATTTATAATTATTTTGTAATATTATATTTATATTTTATAAAGTAACTGCGATATTTAATTAAAATTCTATAAGACGAGTATGTTCTTTTTAAAAGTTCTGTTTTTATTAAAGGCATTAAATATTTTAATACATTAACACCAAGAATTTTGTATTTTTTCTTCCTTTGTTACTCAATAAGCTTCCGGACTTTCTGAACTATTATTGAGGACTTGGTAAAACAAAATTTATTGTTATATTTTTGACTTTCACTCTTTCTACCATTATATTCATTTTTTCCCGTTCAACTCTAACTGGTCTACAATGTACATCATCTGTTTTGTTAAGAATTTGAAGGCCCCGATGAACTGGTGGTAAGGTCTCAGCTTCAGAACCAGACAGTTCAGGTTCATGAACCGATTCCTGCAAAGAATCGTCATGCAGAATGGTCTGGTGCAAGCTAAATCCTTCAGGGCAGATAGTCTTAAGCTATTGTGGCGGAAGTTTGGTGAGGGGCTGCCAGCTTAAATGTCGTCTTCGTCGTCTGATCAAGGCTCAAAATTACAAAGACAGAATCAAATTATCCATAGTGTTGCTTTCAAACGGGACGTTATAAAATTAAACTGAATTTAAAGTTTAAGAAATTTGTTGAAACCACGCTATTGTAGATAAAAAAAATCTGAAATAAAAGTTCATTTCAGAATACAAACTGTTGTTGTTATTGTTCTCATGTTCTGCTCAACAACGGAAAAGAGGAGTGCAGTAGCTTCTGAGGGTATGGATTTCTGAGAACTCGGGGGTAGAAGTCTGATTTCTAGCTCACACACGTCTCAAACCCTTTTTTCGAGGCAGACTTCATTGACGCATTTCATTCATTCATCCACAGATCATAGTTTAGATATGGAACAGAGAACGATCACCTCTTATCCAATACACTTCAGTGGTATTTCTCTAGACATGGAGAACTTTGTAACTACTATGGATTTAACGTGTGCCAGACACCACACACACATACACGGGAGAGTTTTCGACTGGAGTTTTCAAACTCGCAGCCCAAGGGATGCGAAGTCAACGTTCTGATAACCAGTTTATCCCTTTCCCAATAAAACTGGTGTGACTGATCCAATAGTTTTGCCATAACAGTTTAAAATCAAACGGTTACAATGCTCTATTAACAAGGAGATGAAAATAATGTAATATTTTCAAAATAAGGTGGAAAGGTTTATGCATAAATGTGATAATTTTATATATTTTCACAAATTTAATACTCGAGAAAAAAAAGTGATTCTGATTCTTCTAATAAATTACTTGACGCGTTCATCCTCGAATTCGAGTGTTTATCCACTGGTTTTATGTTTGAGCATGTTCCACTCAGCAAACAACTCCTCCAATTAAGGCTACAAGCCCTATTTGAATTTGTTTAATCTGGGTGGACCTTGTTTTGTCTGTTAATGACTTTAATTAATCGGATAGCTGTGGTAATTCCCTTTAGGAGAGTGAATTAACAGGGTTTAAACAAATTATTGATTTAGTTAGAAACGTGTCACACGATGTTTACACTAGAAAGAAATGTAACAAATTTTGGTGAAGATGTTATAATGCGATGACAACTAAGGCGTAAACAGACTTAAAGAATTTCATATGAAATAATTTCACTAATTTGTAAAATCACTTTGTGATATAAAAACGAATATTCAATTATTATGCCTTAGTTTAATTTGTTTTGGACTCAGATTTATATAGTTCTATTATTAAATCAATGAAACTATTTGAAGATTTTGAAATTAATTCATTATATGGCGGGCTGTCAAAAGAAAGTAAAAAGATAATAAAAATATAAATAATCATTAATATGCCATGATTTAAACTCTTGAAAAGAATTTTAGAATACATTAATAGTAGAATTGTATTTAGTTTTGTTTTTTATGGCACTTCCCAGACAAGCTCGCTGAGGTAGTTAATTTAAGCCTAATAAGCGTCTCTTGTTTTGTAGTAGCGCGAACTAGAACCAAGAGAACGACCTTTGATGCTCACTCATCACATTCGTTTGCACATTCCCCTTTTTTACAGGGGGACACATTCACTCATCTTACAGATAGAACACAGGCAAAGAACCCTGCCCGAACCGGGATTCGAACATGGGACGCCCAGATCACGGGGAAGACGCGCTACCCTATGCCATTACATCGGCGTATTTATTTCTTTTCACAGAATTTGATTATAAATTTAAATTTTTCATAGGTTTAATGTTTACTGCGTAATATGCAAAGATTTGATTGGGATAAAAAATTTCCAATTTTTTATATCATCATGTACATATCACAATTTACATTATTATTTTGTATTTTCGTATTTAAAAATTAATTTTTTTATAACTCTGTAATCTTTTTTAATAATTAAGTACTTTTCCCACATGTATATGAGTTATAAAGATTACTGAAAAATATGAATGCCTAACATATATTTTAAAAATTATGTTAATTGCATCTGTGTTGGTAACGAATCATTTTTATATTTGTGCTGTACATAATTATCATCGAAATAGTAAAACTATTTTGAAACTCAAGCATAACATCATAATCAAAATGAATCATCACACTCCCAAATTCTACTTAAGTCAATGAGGAAGATTAATTATGTGATTTTTGTCAAGTTTCCAAATCTTGAATAGTATGGTTATGACATAAATTTGATTTATCGGCGATTCTATAGTTAAATTCATGAATCCTGTTTCTGAAACTCTTCTAACCGAATCGTAACTGCTGACTTATATTTTCGCTTAATGGGCAATTTGTCTTTGCTTGAAATAAGACGTCAATGAGATTTGAATTATATACTTTAAGTAAATTTGAAATCCAATTACAAAATAAGAAAAACTTTGGGTTTCAAAGATGTGCTACATTACATAGTAGAAAATCACACACACACACACACACACACACACACACACACACACACACACACGTGTGTGTGTGTGTGTGATGTGAGTATATAATAATAATAATAATAATAATTACTGTTAATTGCAATAAGTTATTGAGTAAGGAATTACATTTGGATGAAATTTTGTGATAGTGAATTGCCTTCAAAATTCAATTTTTATTACAAAATTACGTTAACTCGTAACTGGAGACGGAAATCAAAATAACTCCCCGTTGTTAGTTGGCTCTGACTATTTAATGCATTTTTGTCCTTGAATGCAAAAATTTGTTTAGTACCTTCAAGTAGTACTTTTAGAAGCATGTTGGCAGAAGTCCAAGTTTGAACCCATTCATAAAACCAGTTATTCGTTTTTAAAGTTTTAGCTGCTATTTAAAGTGTTGTTGACTTCACATAACTGAAACTGTGATTGAAAAAATATAACCCGCAAGGTAATGTTGATTTGTAAATATTTCGCATTTCAATCTATATTGTATTTTTTAATTTTATTTGTTATATTAGCAGTTATTAACATTAGTGTCATCCCATATTATATAAATAAAGTAAGTATTATATAAATAAAGTAAGTATTATATAAATAAAGTATTATATAAATAAAGTAAGAGTGTTTAAATTTTTTTAATGTAATCTTTAGAACATTTAATGTTATAACAGTTATCATTTATAAAATTAAAATTTTTAGTACTTTTGATAATAACTTAATTTTCGGAATATATATTACTTTTCCAAAACAAATTCCAATGCTGTATATAAAAGACAAATAAGAAAAATAACAATACAATCATTTTGACTTTATGTTTTTGACTGCGCCAAGAAAAACATCCCCAATTTAGAATTAATTAGAGTATGTGGTGAAAGCGTCATAAGCTAGATAATATCCTTCGGTAACAAGTAATTACTTTTGTCTAGTGGATTTGTTGCTGCAAACTGTAACGTCACATTTGAACCAATTTTCGATGTTTCAAGCAATGAGTTACTCATTTGTATCAATTGGTCGTATAAACAAGATTCTATAAGTGGTTTAAAAAAGTAATTCTGATTGGATAAATCAGGAGATATGGCCAAAGGACTATCTCCTATGGCTAATCTATCGGGCTACAAAACTAGCCTACCGTGGTAACTATGTTTTTTTTCTCTATCTGCACTTTCCGGTATCATTTGTGCGATACACTTCTATACAATATAATATTGTTAACAGTGTCCTGTACTAACTTTTAAAGCCGGGATTACCATGTATTTAAAGGCTTAAATTTTCGGGATTACCTTGTATTCGTAACATACAGAAATTCGATTGCAAATAATGTTTTTATGTTTATTCGGATTGCATCTAATCCATTCAGAGGAAATAGTGGAATAATTCAGAACTTTACAATAGATGTGTCCATGGAAAGCTAATTTCCAACTCACCGAAGACGCCAATCGCTTAATAATGATGTTAATAATCAAAACGCCAATTAGAATACAACTGCAAAGTAAAAATATAAACTTCTTTTGATATTTTTCGTAGCTCTCTTATAATATAGTTGAGATTATACTCTTTGTTTATTAAGGAAGAAGGGGCTAAATTGATTTCATAAACTATTTCTGATATGGAAAGAGCAATTAAAATTATGATAAAATGATCCCCAGACAGCAATTCTATGTTCTATAAGTTATCAATAAAAAATATTAACGAAAACAAATCATGAAATGTCTTCCAAATGCTAAAAAAATAATATGAATAAAAGAATGTTTCCTTCATTAAATGCTCTATTAAATAAAGTGATTAAATAAATAAATTTAATCTTTTAAGTTATTAAGCTAAAGAATGAATAATGTTAGTTGAAACAAAATTCGTTGAAAGTAAATAAAAATATTTACACTATATATATTCTAATCAAATGATTTGTAACAAAAGAAATTATGTGGTGGATTTCATAAAATGAGATTTCATGGCTATCTGAAATCACGAAACTGTCAAAGAATATCATAAGAAGAAAGCAGAACATCTATTAATTATTCCTCAGTATATAAATTAATTAAAAAACGATTTATAAAGCATATTTTAACATCGCAAAAAATTCATTTTTTTCTCTAATTATTTTATATTTTTTATATATTTAATTTATAACTCGTTATTATAAATATTATTAACTCATCAAAAATATTTATTTTACTAAATATAAAAAGAAATAACATAACTCATGAAGGAATCAAAACTAAAATTAAAATAAAACACTTAAATTGAATTGAAAAATTATTAAAGTGTGAAAATATTAAAAAAAGATTATATATTGATGTACATGGTATATAAGCATACAGAGTTTCAAATTCCTTTCACAGCAGTAAATGGATAAAAAATTCGATTTCAAAATTCCATTTTTACAAATATGAAACCAACCATCTTAAGTAAAATGTGTAAAAATAACATGGGAAGAGATTTGAGATGTTCATTGCGAGTACATATGAAATTAGAATACTTCTTGTGCCCAAATATATGATTATAAAAATGTATTATAATTTTATATTCAATATTAAAAGCAAACAAATAATGCCATAGTTTCTTAAACACTTTTGTCAAAAATAAAGTAAATAATGAAATTCAATTAAACTATGAAAACTATTTAGAAGCAAAATAATTTTTTCCTGTATTTTAATCATTTAAATAGATTCTCTGGATTATTAAAATAATCTGTAGGACGTCAGAAACTTATTTAAAGAATAAACATTTTTAATATATGAGTTTATGTTTATTATCTCTACATTTTGCATATTAATTCTAGTGCAAAAAGATTTGATAAAAATATTATAATAAAAATGCATAAATGTTACTTGCCCTGTTGTAGTAATTTCATTTTAAAACCGTAATTGACAAAATGAAGTCTTTCAGGATTTGAATTTTTCTTGTGGATTCTCCTTAGTATTCTATATTGGATGAATAAACCTAGAAAAAAAAGGAAACACCACCCACTTGCTGTCAAAGCAATTTTCTCACCATTTCGACTTGGCGAAAGCTGGAACTAAAATCTCCTCTTGAATTTAACAGAGTAGAATTATGCAAACTTCGCAGTTTTTAACTTTGAAAACTGCTATCAAGCTTGACGTTTTTATAAAACAATTCCAAGAAGCCTCTTGTTTTCTCTTTCAATTGAGATTTTTCAAACAATTTAAATTCAATCTTTTTTAAAAAGAAAAAGTTATAATTCGTGTCAGGAAGCAGTTAAATCAAACTTTCCATGGCATAGTTTTCGGAGCAAAAATAGAGAAACAGCTTATTATTTATCATTTTCACAGGAAATATCTTTTATCGAAGCATTGTATGAAGAAAGAAGTAGCTATTAAAAATAACCCGTTAAGTCTTTTTCTTCGGAATGAGGTGTTTTAATCTTTAAAAGAGACTGATAAGTAAAAAGACAAAATAATTTTAATTTTCTTATAATAAGCAATTTTTTCTTTAGAAGAATGATGATAATTTTTGAGGACTACCTTTATTTTGATGCTATATATAAATTTGTGTCTAGGCATTTTTGAAGAGCAATTTTTAATTTTGAAAAACATGGAGCTATCTAATTTATAGTTAAAAGATAAAAAAAACAATGACAGGTGATAATATAAGTTGCAAAAACTTAGAACTTCTAATTAATAGTTGAATACGATACGGGCAATTTTATATTCAAACAAAGTATATTTAACAAATCTCCTTTAGAAAAACATGCTAGAGAAATCGCAAAGATGTTGAAGCAATGGGGATACAGTTAGAAAAGTTTTTAATTATTATTATTATTCTGTTAATCTGCCATCATCCCACTAACCGGGTCAGTGGGGATATTATTTTCTTCTCAGAACATGGCCCTTTTCCTACCTACCTCAAAAGATTAAATCTGTCAAAGACTGACCACTGATTGACAAGACCTCTGCAGTCTTCTGTGACGTCACAACAAGAGGTGACGCTTTATTCCTTTAATGTCAAGTCTATGTGTGCTAGAGAATCACGGGAAATTACTTTTTAATTGTTAATGCTATTTCATATACAACCACATCATGCAATTCAGCACACATGTATTGTAGAATACATTAATAAAATACATCCACTTTTCACATCCCCTTTGAGGTATGGCTCTCGGTATGTATTACCTTTCATGCTTTATTTGCAAGGTAGGTTTCCAGGTAGGTGTATCACCTTTCGATTAAAAAAAATTATTCAAGGAAAAAGAAATGAAAAAAAAAAAAACCTGGTTGATAAATAAAAAAAAAACTCCATATAAAAATGATTTTATAAATATTTACTGGGGTTTCAACTCCAAGTAAGTAATAAAAACAACATTCAATTCTATTGATGTTTCAAAGAATAAGAAATAAATCCTTGAAACTCAGAAGCGGGGTTAGCAAACCTTTGGTTTTTTTTTTGTAATTTTTCCTTAATACGTCAATGTGGGGTTTGAAGATTAGATTTTTATCTAAATGAACACCGACATATATTTGGTGTTAATTTTATTATCACATCTTTATAAGCTTGTAAATATCTTTATAAGCTTGTATATTATAAGCTTGTAAATTGTTTTTTAATGTAAATATTTTGGCATTCAATAAAATTCTTGTAACATGCCCATCAAACCACTCTGTGACCAGAATGGTTACGGATACTCGGGTATGAGAAGGCGTTCTGTTATTGTGCATAGATTTCGTTCAGAAATCTGTAAATTTGTTTAAGGCTATATAGCAAATTTCATTCGTCCAGATCACAGCGTTTTTTATGTATCATGTTCACAGATAGGTAGACAAAGTTTCAAAAATTTGTTCTTCCGGCTGTCTAAAACTTGTAGATTAATCAGCCATCCGACTTTAAAATCTTTGAAGATTTTAATTCTTTATTGCATACTTTGTATGCGAGAAAGTAAAAAGCAGAATTCCAATAAATATAAGGCATTTGACAGGAGAGTAGGAGTATGAAGATTATCCGGAAATAATAACGAAGGTGAAATGCGACTTCGTTTTTATTTCTTATGATTCAGAATTAAAATTCGAAAAGAACGATCTTTTGAGAAGAATTTCAGCCCTGACGAGACATCAAAATTTTACAGACGGAAACAGCAGTAACATTAAAAACGGAATAAATTCCAGTGGATTATTTGAAATTTTTAATATTGTTTCAAAAATGTTTCTGAAAATACTGTCAGACATTCGTCGCAAATTCTTGTATTGCAAATTTCTTTCCTTTCTTTGAATGGGCGAAGCTTGTGACAAAAAAGACTAAGCACTTTTTCTCTTTTTATAGCTCGCAGTGAGACACAAGTTGTTTATAGAGAAAATTCTTTTCGATTCGAGATGCGAGGAAAAAAGACTGTTTTAATTTTAGGAATTCTCCGTAACGGTATGCAATAACCGACGCTCGGATGTCAAGAAATGTGAGAATTGTTTTTCTTCTCTTTAAAGATATTCGTTTTTTCATTTGTACAACGGAAAAGGATTGGGCAAGAATAAAACGGTTAAATGCAGATAACAAAAACTCTAAAGAAGGAATAAGTGCAACGATTTGAAAATCAGTTAAAATGTAAAATTGTTAGAATAGAAATATACTTGCTCGAGACTTGAAAAGAAAATAATTGTAATCGTGAAAATACAAAATTTTGTTTGATTATGTTTCCGAACAAGAGGAATTAAAATATTCACATACATATAGGAAATCTATACTACTATTATAAATGTGAAAGTTTGGATGGATGGATGGAAGATGTTTTTTAGTTAGAACAAAATTGGATGAAATTTAGCCGAGAGATAGATTATAGTCTAGAAAATAACGTATGTTACTAATTATTCAGGTTAATTGAGTGGTCAATTTTTTATTAATTAAAAACTAACTTTCCAGCAAGAAATCTTCACTTCCCCTTAGCCAAGGTGACTTCAGTTTGTCCCCCCCCCCCCATAATGATTTCAGGCTTAACATGTTTTCGACCGATTATTTCAAACGATTCGGTTTATTTTTTCAGTGTTTGATGCATTTAAAATTAAACATCGTTAATGAATTAGTTTTTTCGGATTCATTCTGAAATAGTTTTGAATTAAAATAAAGTATAATAAAGTAAATTAATTTTTTTTATCTGTATTGCGTTACCATAGCTTAAGTAGAAAATTCACGCATGTGAAGTATGTTCTGTTTTTCTGGACGGATTCGGACTTGATTTTGTTTTGCCAGACTAATCAGGAAAATGGTTTTGAATAATTGGTTCATGTTTTGTTTTATTTCAGGTACGCACTTCTAATAAGTTTTCTTTAGGCCAGTTGTGAGTGCTAAGCTTTGATATAGAACCATTTGGTGCTACTCGAGGTTTGTAATTTTTCGAGAGGGATTTGTTTGGGTTTATATTGCCGCCATTTTTAATGTAACTATAACTCGATCTTTTCTGTTCATTTCCCTTGATTTTTTCCTGCTGTACGTATTCCTTTTGCCAACTTCTATTATTTTCTATTAAATATTTCTGCATTTATTGATTTTTATTTCTACTTAATCATTAATTTGCTGCAGAGTTCATCAAAAACTTACTATTGGAAAAAACACCTTTCTACCGATTGTGTCACATTCTGTCAATTTACAAAAAATTGAGGACAAACTACTTTTTTGACGAAGTTTTTTTTCAACAAGACTACGATAATGCAATTTGATACCATTTTACATTGTGATCATACCATCAGTTCTCACTCATACACACGAAAATTTCTACCGTACGAAGTTGCGGATAAAAGCTAATAGAAAACAAAATATTTCTGATTTAAAAATATTTTACGCATATTTGAAAATAACCACCTTCTTACAAGCATTTGTAAATTTGCAAAATTGCTGTTCTTACTATATTCAGCTTACTATTACATTCAGTTATCCCAATCCTAGTAGCACACAAATAGTGTACAATATTGTATAACATTGATCAATGTTTGAAATATTGTGGAATATTAATTAATATCATATAATATCGCAGAATATTGTACAATATTGTAAAAACAGATTGGGTATCTGAGTATTCAGTCTACTGGATGAGTATAAAAACAATATCTAAGACATCATTAAATTAAAAATCCACTTAAGCATTTTGAAAAACTGTTAACCAAATTATTCAGTAGCTCAACTAATTTATTACAATTCTATATCTTCTTTTTTTATCATATACTTGTATTTGTTACAGTTATACGAGTTGATGAGGCGTTCTAACTTTCTCTGTTGTTCTTTTAGGAACTTGTTTTTGTTTCCTCTCTTATCCATGTCCTGAAATTTGAATTGCCGAAATGTGGGGTTTCCATTGAAGTTCACATTAAGGTATTCAAACATTTATTCATCATATGTATTATGCATCCTACATTTACACATAAAGTTACATTATTTTGCACTCCAAGTATTCTGGTTAAAAGTTTCATGCAATATAACTCAATTGCTTTCGGGAAAACGAAGGAGTAAAACATTCGATAATTGCTAACCTAAAGCTGCTTTATTGCTATAATTGATTAAATAAAATTGTTATTTTTTTACATTTTCGAAGAATTTGATTTCAGTACATATTAATCCTTTAAAATATTTATTTGTGGCTGAACAATATTAATGAAATAAACAATAAAACAAATAAATCTAACTAAAGAAAGCGCTGAATACCCAAAATAGAAATTAATGTTTAAAATATAGCAATAGAAAAAAATTTAGCCTGAATGAATACGAAAATAATGTAGAAACAATTTCTCTATTTAGACAGAGACCATGCAGGAAACTTGATAGGATCGCCGATTAGCAACTCCACCCAGTATCCTAGTACGAAGGAACAAACGACACACACACACACACACACACACACACACACACACACACACACACACACACACACACACACACACACACACACACACACACACACACACACACACACACACACACACCTACACACACCTCAAATTGTAATGGGGTTATTTTATTTCATTATAAAAATTGATCATTGTGAGAAATCAATTAAAATATAAAGAACAACGAATAAAAATGAGAAAATGAATCACATAGAATCTTTGTCAAATTGACGTAATTAATGCAAGTGTGCTAAAAGGAAAGAATAAAATCCAACATTAATAAGGAAGTAAGTTTTGACTTAAGGAATTATTTTTCAACGAATTAAAATATGTCAAGAATAATTGTGTATAGATATGTGTGTATATATAAAATAAAATCATGCATGGTATCCTAAAGCATTTTTGAAAAGATAGAAGAGCTCTAATGACAATTTCTTTGGACAAGATGCTGAACGATGTATTTTTTCAAAATTTAATTTCATTAATCAGCATTTCTATTTTTTTTGACTTTGTACCCATTACTTTCTCCCGATAAATGGTATTTAAGAAATTATTTGCTCTGATAAATTAGAGACGAATTTCATATTTTTTTTACAAAAATCTTTCACAAAATGCCTGAAAGTTCGTTATACATTCATCAATCTCTAACAACACTATAACATTTGAGGTAATTTATATAAATGAATGAGAATAAACTGTTATCTGATTCAAATGATAGAATAAACATATACCTTTACGTATAAAAATATTTCCAGAGATAAGTATTTAGAACAAAATCTCTTGTGCCCGAAAGATAAATACTCAATATTCTGAATAACATTTATTCATAGAATTTAACCAAAATACCTTGATATTCTGAGAAAAAAAAGAAAGTTTTTCGTCGTCAATAAAAATTTTGAAAGTAAACAGGAAATATGTAAAAAAATTCGTAAAGTTTTATTTTGAATTTTACAAATTATTTTGGAACTAAATTTACATATAAAGTCAATATTTCTCTATTTTGTAGGAATATTTTACACTGAATGCAAGAATGTTTTTTAAATAAACAAATCAAAAGAAAAGATACTTAAAGAAATAGTTATTTCTTTTTATTTTTAGAAATTTGAAAGAAATCTTTTCAATACAAATAAATAGAAACTTAGGAATGTTCTAAAAAGGTTTTTTTTATTGAAAAATGTATCAAAATAATAGATCATGATACAAAGAGTAGAAAAAGATTGCAATTAAAAATAAATTATTTTTCTTCAGAAGTTGTTTACCTTTGAATAACGAATAAAAATATTTTTGAAAGAGAATCCTTATTTGTTTTTGTTTTTATATTTTTCAATTCATTGAGGAAAAAAAGATTTTTACTGGTATAATTTAAATGAGAATCCTAATAATGGGTAATACACGAAAGAAATGAAGTTTGCTGAGGTTTATCATTATCTTTACTTCGACTTCTAAGTTGAAGTTAAGTTTTAGCCTTTATTCGAAGTAGACACTGATAAAAATTAATTGATACTGTATTCATTTTCAATACTATGTCAATAGACGAATAAATAAGAACTAATGTATTTTATTTTGTGATTATAAGCAACCCATGACGAGAGAGTTGATCTGTAAGAGGAGATCATACTGATTCTTATTAGAGTAATGTTAATTGATATTCAAGTAGTATAAATTATTATTCAAATTATCTGCAGCACAAAAAAGTTTTTTTAATAAAGCACAGAATTAATTTTGCATTGACACAAGCATTTTGTATTTTTTGATGGATTTGCATTAAAGTTATAGATTTTATAATCAAAGTTCTTTTTTGACATTGATTATATCATGGGACAGTTTGGTGATATTTAAAGTTTTAATTCATACAATATCTGGACAAACATATCTGAATTCAATATCTATCGTCAAGCGATTGATATTGAATCTTGAATTAATTTGTTCATCCCTCATAGTAGAAAAGTGTTCGATCTCTCTCCTCTCTTATTTAATTTAAATCTTCTATTTTAGGTTTTATTCGGTACTATACTGTTATGGATAGTTCTAAATGTGCAAAATTTATCTATCTATTGCATTAAAAATATTCCAAACTGCAATTTTAATTATTGTAAATGTTAAAAAATATGCACTTTAATTCTTTTATTTGAATTATTTTTCTTTAAAAATATTTCTTCTGAAAGGCATTTAAGGAATATTTTGTCTCTTTTTTTTTCTATTGAATGCCAAAGTTTCTGATCAGTTTTTAGAACATATATTTCGTTCTTCTATTAAAATTTCCTGTCTCTCCTTCCTTTTTCTTTACTTTCTTCTTCCTTTACTGTTTCTGTCGAATTTTTCAATTTGATTTTGAATTTTTTAAATTTAATTTATTTCAAATTGTGGAGGCGTTTTAAATATTATTCCAAAGCTGATAAGTCTAAAGATAATTAGTTTATACTGTTGTCCGGCTCTTTCTTTTGTAAAATCGAAAAGATTTGTTGAGCAAAGATTTTGCTTGCATTAATTTAAAATGAAAATATTGAAACATGAAATTTAATTCCTTTCCTCTAAGAGAGAACAAAAGTTCTTTCAGAAGATCTTTTATTCATAATGTATACTAACTTTGATTAGGAATAAATGTTAACTACGAATACATAAAACGAATTCATCTCTTATTATTCTGTTTTCCACAAGAAAATATCTAAATTTGAGTATATTTGATAAATTATTTCTTTTGCTATTTTTCAAAAAATATTCGTTTGAAATGATATTTTTCCAGAATATATTTTTGCAAATACTTTCCTAGAAGGAAATGGAAGGAATCTTTCATGGAAGTTTGTGGTTTCGTCGATGCTGATGTATCAGATTTCTTAAAACCTAGAAACTGCACCGAGGAAACGTCCAACATCGTTTTGTGTACACTATCAGGCAAAAAATATCCTGAAACCCAGGTGTAAGAACTAAGAGCGTACTGGGGTACATATTATTATGATTTTGGTCCTCCGTTTGCATTGACGTCGGTCTGCACACATTTGGGAAGACTTTACAACAGTTTTTGATAGGTGGCTATAAGAATTGACTTCCTGGCGTCCATCAGAGCTGAAGTAAATGATTGAAGGGAGGATGGTCGATTAGGCTGGCTACTTAATCTGTTCTCTAATTCGTCCCAAAAGTATTTTATAGGATTTAGAGCAGGGACTCTGAGCAGGCCAGTCCAGTTTTTGGATATCCATTTCGTCAAACCACGTCTGTGCAAGCCTGGATGCGTGAAATGAGCAGTTATCCTGCAGGAAGAGAAATGGTTCTTCCCCAAAATATAGCCAAAGATTTGGGAGTGCAGCATTGGGCATATATATATCTCAGAATCCATGTTTCCAACCGCAAGAATTAACGCACCCAGTTCGAACAACGAGTAACACTCCCGAACAATTATGCTTCCGCCACCAAACTTAAAATTCCTCGCAATTCAGTCACTAAAGAAACGTTCACCAGACTCAGACGCTTCCATCCAGACTGTAAAGCACCTGCCAGATGGTAAAGCGAGATTCATCACTCCAAAGAACAGTTTTCCACATGTTTACAGTCCAATGACGGTAAGCTTTGCACCATTTCAATCGATATTCGTATTCTATGGAGTGATGTTCGAATTGTGCACTGCTGCACGACCATGGAAACCCAAGATTTTTACATCTCAACGAATAGTCCTGATGCTAACACTAACACCCGATGAGCTTTGGAACTCCTGAGACATTTCCACCAACGAGGAATTCTGATATTGTTTCACTCCCCTGTTCAGGGTTCTACGGCTGCATTCACCAAGTGTTTTCTACCAACCAATTCGTTTCTCTGCAGTTTCACTGCATAGACATTTCCTCTTCACTATAACATCATCCACGGTGGCTTTAGGCATCTGTAGAATATCCACAGTCTCACGAACTGATTTTCCGCAAAGGTGGCATTCCCCTATAATACCACGATCAAATTCACTAAATTCCTTTGACTTACTATCTCATAAACGAATAAATACAACCTGACATATCACTACTAGCACTGTTATAGCTTTCGATTACGCTTCAGATTGCGTCTCCCGCCAGAACCACTTTTTTAGTAGCGTCCGGATGCTTTTGACCAGATAGTGTAGCTCATGACTAATTCAGTATTTTAAAAAAATCGATGAACATGTTTCTACAATTTCTGGGGATTTTAAAATAGTATAAATTAAGATAACCTGAGTTCTAAATTATATTAGAGCTTTAAGTTTGAAAATCAAAAAAATATTATTTAATTAAAATCTACCCGAAAGTAAAGACAATCTTGTCTTTAATATAGTTTCGTTTCATATTTATATCATAAAATTCCCTAATAAAAATATATTTAATGTATTTTTATAAGAATTTTTGTTTGATAGTTTTGCAAAAGTAGTACAAGAAGACCCAATTTTCTTTTCAAAAAAATTCCAACTCAATATTTCCAATCCAACAAATTTATCTGAGGTCAATGGCTTTCTTCTCTTCTCTTTTTTATCCGAAGGAGTGTTAGAAAGATAGACATCTGATCATGACATTTCCAAAGAGAAATAAATTTCTCTCCCTGCAACACTACAAACACCCGTCTATTAAATATGTTCATTTTGTCTAGATTATGCAGTTTTTACCTCCACGCGTATGAAGTATAGAAAGCATATTGTAATCGTCAAAAAGAAAACATTGAAACTCGTGATTTTGATGATTTTCTACATTTTAGACTTCTGAGAATTCCAAAAACATATTTTTTACATAATGAACAAAGATAATTTTTACATAATTTCTGAAATAAAGAGAATTCAAAATTTGGTTTGAGCTAGACGAATAAAATTTAGCGTATCAGATTTTTATATTTTTAAAAATGTTAAGCAAAATCCTTCCAAAAGAAGACTGTTGTTCGAATAAATACTAACACGATTACATTCTTTCTGTCGCCACCGAATATCCTTGAACTTGGAATCTCGAGAATTCCCTAAAGGTTATACGTAGAAATATTTATTAAGATTTTTTTGTTTACATACTGTACCCAGGAAAAGTAACTATATACAATATGATGATGATGAAGGGGGTTTCGGAGGGGAGTATGAGTTGATGAATTCTACTGAAGTTAATATATCATGAAGAAGAGGCTAGTTGAGATACGAGAGGAAATTTTATTCAGACGGGTGTGGTGAGATCAATTCCGCATTGTCTTGTGCAAACTACACAAAATTTCTAATTTCATCCCTGGACATCATGTTTTCTTTAACGCTGATCCACCAGATTCTTTCTTTGGTTTGGGCTTTTTGAGATGTAAACATGTGGTGAGAGGTCAGCTGGTGTCACAATGAAGGAGATCATCTACTTCACCACGGCCACATTGATCCTATCCTTTAATATTGAATCGCTTGAAATACAAAGGGAAAGGGCCATGGCTACTTATAAATGTCAAGCCTTTACAATTGGATAATGCTGAGCCTTTTCCAAGATGATGTATTAAAGGAGAATTTAGAGGTAATTTAATAGATGTTTCTGCCAGTTGAGCCATTGTTCCATTCATCTTTCCATCACTGTAGGCTCATTTTATTTAAAGACACCTAGACCGACCAGACCTATTAATTTCTTTTACTAAGATGTCTTTTATTTGAAGATACCTAGACAGATAGCTATATAAAATTTAGTACAAAAATTTAACATCTATCATGCAAAAAATTATCAAATTTTGAGACAAATCCAGAGATGGTTTGTTAGTACGTTTTTTCAAAAGCCTGCAAACGCGATAACTGAAAAAAAAATAGGACTTAATTATAGGAAATTTGATTTGGGATTTTGTGATTACAATTGAAATTCTGTATCAAACTTAGCTTTGAATTGGTTGGAAAAACTACCCTAAAACTTAAATTTGATTTTCGGACATGTTGCATGCGAGAGATTAATTTTCAAAAAGTTGCAGAAGATCACAGGGTTGATTAGTAAAAATTCTACTTCAAGGTAAATATTGTTTGACTTCAATAGTTCAATGTCATGAAAGGTGCTCTGTGGTATAAAACCTTTTTTAGAGAGTATGTGAAAAAAGTTTGAAACTCCCTGCTCCACTATTTCTCAATTATTTTTCGCATCAAGTATCATAAAACTGAATTTTGACATCAGGGCATGCGTTTCATTATTACAATTTAATAATCTGAAAAAACTATGTTAGTAAGATTTATACACGGATACAACATACAAGTTTAGAAAATTAGTGTAGTGTTTCTGTTTTGGGTAAAGCACCCGAGCGTGCAGATATTTGTCAATTCTTGAGTTCTTAAAATAATTTTTATGAGCTAAGAGTAATTTTGTTGATTGTAGAATTCATCACCAGATAAGAATTTAGAGGTGGGCAGTGAGATATCAAAGAAATCAAGTGTTTATGTTCGAGAACAAAATACCAGATTCTAATTTTTAAAAGGTAGTTCTTCATTTCTTAAAAGACTTCCGCCCTTTTTGTCGTCTAGTCGTAATTTAAAATTTTGGACTAAAAGGGCTTTGTGCAGGTTCAAATCTGGAAGTTACATAATCAGTTTCTTTTACTAAGGTGTCTATGTAAGCTTCCTCTCCAAGCTTTTAATATAAATAAAAGTCCTTTTAACATGTATTATTGAAATGAATTCACTTTTAGAAATATAAGAATATTTTAGCAGAAGAAAATTGAATAGATAAATTTTGAAATATAATGTTGCTACTATTAAAGATCTTGTATACAGTATTGAGTCTAGTGTCAACATAGATTCTTTTACTATTAAAAGATCCTCAATTGACTCATACTGATATTAAATCTAAGATAAGATCGAATGATTAATGTTAGTGAAATACTTTTTCTAATAATGGCGTTGGAACAGTTTCAATAAATCTGCACTAACTTCAGCAAACAGTGCATCTGAAATGTTTTGTTTGTCATTGTAAAGAAAGGAAAGAATTTCTTTACTCGAACAAATTCTTAATTTTCTTCGCCTACCTTTCAGGACATATTTCGAAGTGGAAATTTGGAAGTTAATTCATTTATGTGTAAAACAGCGTTAAAAAGAAATATATTTTTTTCCTTCTTCGTCCTCTTTGCGATTCCCTTTTTAAATTTATTCACAAAATTTAATTTTATCAGAACGAGTTCTGAAAAGTTTGCTTTACTCATTACCTTAATAAAATTCTCGTTTTAATTTGATTATTTGAATTGAAGGCGTTTTTTATATTTTCAATTTTCCTTGCATTCTTTCAAAGAGGGATATAACATAACTGAATAATTCTCTGGAAATATAAGCTTAATTTCTCTTTTCGTAATTTTGAGAAAAGAAAAGGAAGTAATATACACATTGCATGCTTTTTTAATAATTTAAAAATCATCGTTTTTTAGAAGTTCCTGTCTTTTCCTATTTTATTTTCAGAAAGAAGTCCAGTATTTGCTTTACACTCTTAAAAGATTCAACTTCTGCAAGTGACAGATTAGAAGATAGCGGTGTTGTTTTTGAGGGATTTTCAATCTACTCTAAAATTCTAAAGAGCTAGTAAAAAATACCTCTCTCTTTTTTCATTAATATTGTTACTTTAAATACTTTGTTCTAACTTATTTCAAAAATGGAAATGTCTTGAAAAGATAAAAAGATGTACTGATTAAACAATGGCTACTTTTTTCACAATACTTTATATTTCACATAAATATTGCAAAATAAGATAACAATTATTTTAATCTTTGTTACTTTTCCGTTAGCCGGTCACCAGCGAAAAATCGTCAAAGAAATTTGGCGGAGTTCTACATTATTTGGCAATTTTTCGCTGACTCCCGGCAAACGGAGAAATATCTAATTTTTTTTGCATAAAAGTGAAATTTTATCCAAATTCTTACAATGTAAAGAGAAGCTTTATTAAGTGTGTTTTCAAATATTTAATTTGTAACATATACTATTTTAAAAAATATATTTCTGAATAAGTATTCTGAACTCGCAACTTCAGTATCTTATTCATATTTTCAGCTGTGCAGGTGAGATTTATTTTTTCATTCAGAAATTTAAAGTTACTTTAGAAACTGCGTCAAAAACTATGTCAAAAGAGTTACGAATGTATTTGAAATTATTCGTCTTTAGCAACTAGATGATTTTTCAGTAATATTTATTATATTTAACTTCAGTTACATAGTTTAGATGTAATTTCAATTTATGATTCCTTAAATTATTTAAGTTCATTTTAAAATAATAGGGATTATTAAAAACATAAATATCCTATTGAGTTACTTTCTAAATTTCACAGTATTATAACTTCATTTCTTTATTTGTCTTGTAAATTACTCAGATATTAAACAGAATCTTCTTCCATTAGCTTTCATCTTAGTTTTTAGATTAGCTTATTTTTTTTAAATTTTCAACAATGGAAAAAGAATCACGTAACTAAATATTTCAAGAAACAATTAAAATGTTTTGAAGTTATGGACAATAAATGCTGAAAATTAGGCAAATAATATTTTCAAGAAATTATTAAAAAAATATAGCAATTCACACGACTATTAAATTGACATCATTAAAAAAGAAAGTTTTTTAAATAGATTTTAAAAAGGTGTAAAATACACTGGTGTGCAAAACTTAAGCAACAGATGTTTTTTTTGTCTTTACTCCACGAGAAATTATCTGAGAGATATGAAATTCAGAAATGAAAGACAGCATTTTATACTTAAAGGATGACAAAAGCATAGTTGCCCAAAAATGAATACAATGAATACAATAATGAAATAAAACTAAAAAAGGATTTGTTGAATTCATAGTATCGTAACACATGATTGTCTGTCCAGGAGGAAGAACAACAAGCAGTTGTTCCTTAGTACGGGATGTGCCCTCCCCTTACTGAAATGGCTGCTTCGCACCGTCTCCCTGTACTCAGCACTAAATCGTCCAACAGTTCTTGAGGTAAGAGTTCCCATATCTTAATCAGCATCTGTTTCAGTTATTGGGTGTTCCACGGAGGATGTAACCGTGCCGAAAGGCGTCTTCTCAAAGCATCCCACACATGCTGTATGGGATTTAAATCAGGGGAGCCCGCTGGGCAATCCATTCGAGTGATATCTTCACTTTCCAGTAGTTGATGAACATCAGGAGCCCGATGTGGTCGTGCATTATCATCCATAAAAACGAAATCTGCACTAATGGCGCCTCGAAATAGACACTCATGTGGAAGGATCACCTCCTTACAACAGCGATCTACGGTTACAGAACAACCGTCGAAAACGTGGAGTTCAGTTCTTCCGTTCAGCATAATGGCACCCCAGACTACAACTCCATTATCACCAAAACTGTCTCTTTCCGTGATGTTACTGGGATGAAACCGTGTCCTGACCTCTCTCCAAATCAACTGACGTCGAGAGTCGCTTGTAGAATCAAAACGACTCTCATCCGTAAAAAGGACACGTCTCCATTGATGAGATGTCCAGTTTTTGTGCTCCTTGAAATACTAAAAAGCCGCCGATGGCCAACTTTCAAAGGGATACAGCTTTCAGAACGGTAGGCAAATAGGCCCCCTTTGCGAAGGCGCCTGGACACAGTAAACCGCGACACTTGTCGCTCCTTTGCTGTACACAGTTGCTGAGCAAAAGCGCTTGCCAGCTGGTTTCGGGCTCTTTTCGCCTGCAAGACGATATATCGGTCATCCAGTTTGCAGTTGTTTTCCTGGGGCGGCCACCACCAACCTTTTTAACAGCTGTACCTGTGGTTTGGAAGGCTTTCCAAGCGCGCGAAACGACACTTTTGTTGATTCTGAACTCTTCAGCCACACGGATGACACTACGCCCCTCCTCCATTCATTCTTCCGATCATTCTTCCAAGCGTGAAATCGTCCAGGGGATTTCTTTTAGCCATATTTCCCGAAAGAACTCACTAGCATTTGCAGCGGTTGTGTTCAACTGCGTCTTCCTTTGATTGTAGCCTTGAGTTGCGCGCGCCAACCGCACGCGTTTTGCGTACGCTCACGTCACCTGTGACGTTTCGTTCTTGATATTTGCATGCGCGTGACCTTTCTCCCGAATTACGTGTTCATTGTATTGATCACTGTACTTTTCTGCAGTTTCCTGGCTGTCTGCTTTAAATTTACATTATTGCTGAAGTTTTGCACACCACTGTACATTTTTGTGGAATAATATTTCCTGTTTATTCAGAAAGGCATCAACCTTCAAATTAATTTTTAATTTGTTGAAATGTTAACTTTAATTTTAAATTTTAAAAAATCGCTCCAAAACTGCTCATTTTTGCCATTTCAGATATATATTTATAAATGCCGAAATTGGTAATAAATAAATAATCTACCTACAGAAGCGCAACAAATGCACGTACACATATTTTACTTTATTACACTTATGGATATGCAAATCCTCTGAAATTTAAATTTATTTTTAATATCTAGTTATTTGAGCAATTGATCTTTAAAGCCGTTAAGAAATTTTAATACCGTTGCGCATACTTACCCATATTAACTTTTGAACTCTTATAAAGATATTTTGAGAAATCAGTGCTGAATGCTATACATTCTTAATTATTTCAATGGTATTAATATAAATTTTTAATCTGTTATTTATATTTCATTCATCTTTGGGAGTCTCGGACTCGAGTCCTGGTTCCGGCATGGTTGTTCTTCTGTTGTCTGTGAGATGTGTGACTGTGCCCCTTGTAAAAAGGGGACGTGAAAGCAAATGTGGTGTGTGTGTAGCTATGTCGTACTCTTGACCCTAGTTGGCGCTACTTCAAAAACAAGAGACGCTTCTTTCGGCTTAAATCTGCTGCTGTATCAGCAGGGGGGTTGTCCATGGCAAGTGCCATAAGTAACAACAACAACACATTCATCTTTCTCAATATTTAATTTTATTCTGTTATCTCAATTATTATCATGTTAGGACATGATGTTGTTTTTGGGATGAGGTTTTCGGTGTCAACAAAAATCCATCGACGAAAAATTGAAGTTTTAATGCAGGAGCCTCTAAAAAAACAGTAAATTGCATTTACAAAAAATGTATATAAAAAAAAGAATCTGTCTTATTTGTCTCGTGCATTTCTTTCTATTTAGTTTCTTATTAATTTCTTAAAAATATAAGAAATTTAATCACTCAGAAATCCTTATAACGTCATATTTTGTTAAAATTAATAAAAATTAAAATCTTTTTTTGAAAAATTGAAAAAAAGCTTTTATATTGTTTAGTCTTTTTTTTCTATACGTCAAATTTAATAATTTAAAACTTTTTTAGTTTGAAAAAGTTCTAATTACAAAAATTCGAATCTAATATTCTTTTCTTTTAGAAGAAAAAATAGTTTCTGAATAAATGTACTCTGTTAGTGACTATTCGCTCTAAAAGCATCTTTAGGTCCCAGCTTAACTGATTGTGTCGAGCGTTATTAATTCCCCGTATCGCCATATTCTTTTACGTTGAGTGTACCTATCGACGGAGATATTTTTCTCCCTTAGGAGAACGCTAATGCTAGCTTTTTTTGAGAAATGATTTTGGGACTGATTTTTTATTTTTCCTCACTTTTTTTCCAGAGAAGTTGTTATTCTCTAACTTTGCCAAAGAAAACAGTCCGAGGGAGTGAAACTTGTGATAATGATCTGTTGTGAGCAAGCTGGACTTAGCAAGGAAAGAGTTTTTCTTTTCTATATAAATATACTCGCCTTCTTCCCATAACCCAGTGTTTTTTCTCCCTCGAGACGCGTAAAGCGAGAATAGAATGTGAATTGGTTTAACGGGTAATGTATATAGATTTAGGGAACAAGATATGGAGTTATATAATTTTTTATGGGCCTGACGTATTTCCTGCTTTACTCATGATTCGATATGCTCGAATTGTGGAATAATGGAGTGGAAAGATAGTATTATAAAGTGTTATTAAGCGAATATACTAAGAATTCAAAATAAATAAAGAAATAATCCTGGAAAGCATTTTCGAGGCATAAAATAAATATTAGTCTCGTAAAAGGGTAAGAAATGTAGAGGACGAGTAAAAAAGAAAATTAATGCTTTGTTTTCAATTTTGAAACAAAATGATATTGTTTTTTGCTTATGAATTATAATTTGATTCATTTCGAATGTATAGACAAGACTTTAAACTGTGTACATCTTATATTGAATATATAAAAATCATTGAAATTTTATTTTAAAGAACTGTATAGCGTGCTGTAAATTCAATTCTTACTATTAGTTTCCACTCTCCCTATATATATGTATATATCAAGTTGAAATTTCCAATCGTTAATAAATTACCTTTTATTCACCCACTCAAGTTCAAATGCACTTTTAAAAACTTTCATCTGACATGAAACTTTCTGTTCTATGTTAAACGGGTGCAATTAAGCGCAGTTCCGTTGCTGGTTGCCCAAAGAAATGCTATGTGTTATTCTACGTTGATGATATGTGATGTCAAATTACAACAATATGTAAGCAAAATGCAGACAAGAATTGTTCGTTGGATTCCCCCTCCCCCCTACACACAACAAACGATCATTATCATAAGAAAAAAGATTTTCAGGCTAGAGAAATATTAACACGTCTTTTTACTTAAATTATTAATTTTATATTTCTTTAGACATTATTTTGGTTGTCTGAAGATAAATTAATTCTTCCGGTATCATTCCAAGCTCAAGTTTTATAATTTCCTAAAATGCTACACAAATTGAGTATCCATTTATCTACTTACGATAAAATGCAAAAACCCCCAAAAGGAAATGGTTTTAACTGCTCTATTTTGTGTACCATTTTCGGGTATTATTTATACCACCACTTTGCTAATTACTTAATGAAAACACCCCAATGAAGGTTAAAGCCCCTGACTTTTCTGCCGGCGATAAAAAGCAACAATCAACGAAGCTTTCCTCCCGGCTCGTTAAGAGAGTTAGCCATTGCTCGGATGATCGAGGCGATGTCGTTAATTCGGTTAAGGAAAGGAAGCCCCGTCGATTAATTCGTTGCTGCTCGACTGCAGTATTCGCGGGAAATCAAAAGTGGGCAACTGTTAGCGGGAAATAGAAAACGCTCTAAAAAGATCAATTACTGAATGTAGAATCTGCTAATGAGAACATGCAAAATTCATTCTGGATTTTAGGATTGTAAACATAGTAGAATTTAATATTAATTCTGTATAGTCAAAAAATTAGGTAAATGAAAGTATTTTAGGAAATTCTAAAATAAAACTGGTTTTATATATTGAATTGGTTTGTTTATGAAAAAAATATTCTAAAATTTCCTTGGATTGTTGAAATTTTATATTTCGTCGAATAAGAGATGCTTTAAACTCTTTTGACTCAATACTTCATTTAAAATGAGGCAATTTTATTTTCAGTTCATCAATGCTCCTTTATTATAAAAAATGATACCACTTTATTATAAAAAATGATACTAGAACAGATACGTATAAGTTGCTTCAATAACTATACTAAAAAGGATTTTATTTGAATAATTTTAATATTAAGTGATAAATAATACAAAGGTTGAAAAATTCAAAATTCTTCCTTTGTAAATAAAGCATATAATGAACATTATTCTACAATGAAGTTAGAATAAAGAGTATCTGGGAATCAGCTCCTAAGAGGAGTTTTAGTGGTCGCTAATGTGAACAAAATTGTAGGTTATGCGAGGAGATATTTACCCTTCGAATCACATTTATGTTTTGTATTTTTACTGGTTATTAACTAGCTTTAGTCCCGAAAAACACCAAATTAAAAACTTATTCTTTCTTATTAATCCTTATTAATAAACAACAATTCTTATATCAACAAAACATAAATAACTTTTCGCCAATTTCATGTTTCTACAAATCTGATAAAAGGTCACATTCTACTTTAGAATATGTATTATAGTAATCATAATACACAATATTAGAATGGATCGAAGCAGATAAAATGTCTAAAAAATATTAAGCTATCGAATATCTATTATATTGAATTTCACTGAAAAAATGAGATTTTTTTTAAAAAAAATCAATAGAACTTGGAATCATACTCTCCAGTTTGTAAGAAAGAGGAGAAATAAGAAAATCCTCTTAATAACAGTAAAGTTCTATAGCTTTTAATGAGTTACATCATGAGATTTGCTTTATTCATGAAATCTATCCTCCCACCGTAGATTTTCCCAATTTTTAATAAAAATAACATCGTGAAAAATTAGTAATTTGGAGTTTAATTATTCTGAAATCCGAAGAGCTACTATGACCCATAAAATATAGTTAGAATTTAATTTCACGACAAAAAATACATAGTTTAAGATTTATATATTTTTAATAACATTGAGTTTATAAAATTTCTGTTTTTTTGTAGATGTTTTTTAAACATTATTAGTATATAAAAAACCAATTAAATGATGAATACATTGCCTTTAATTTAAAAGAAACTGTCGTGGAAGAATAACTTTTTAACTATCACAAAAACTAAAAGGTTTACAATTCCTTTCAAATTCTCAAATTCAGTTGAGTTCTTAATATTAATGATAAATAATTCTAGTGTAATTTTAATATTCTAAATAAGAATTTGAATGTTAAATATCAGACTAAAGTCAGATTTATAAAAGAATTTTTATGGTATAATTTAATAATGTACATGATGGTAAAAAAGAGGATGCAGTGATATATTTTAAACAGGGCTAATTTCTTTTGATGAAGTTTTATTTCTTAGTTAGTGAACATGTAGTTGAATGTTGGTCTCTAACTGAAATTCAATTACATGTTTTATTTTGCGTTTCTGCGAAGATTAGTAGGGTTATTTAGTTATGATGAGAACGTCTTGAGATTGAAATCTCAATTCAAGTGATTTATTATCTTTCATCAATTCACGAAGATGCTCGTTTTTAATTTATAGCATTTTATAAATGATGAAGGAAATCATAGATTAAATAATTAATCTTATCGACAAGAAAGAGGATGTATGGAGCCTAGAATACTGCTTTTCGGTTACAGAGACGTCAGGCCAAAAATGCCATCAGGAAAAACTAATAAAATTATTAAGAAGGACAATCACCATGGATCCTTTCACCGAAAAGCACCATTAAAATATAAAATTTGAGCTGTCTCTTTCAGTAACGAGTATAATACATAGTTTAAAAAATTTATGTCTGCTATTAGTTAAAATTGATTGACAAAACAGAAACATTCATTTTTTTTGTTCAGTAAAAAATAAATGAAAAAGATAATTTCTGTCACTTTCTCAACTACTCTGAACTAGAAATTCTGGTTCTATTCTCTTCAATGTAATTCTTAAAGGTCAAATTTTTTCTGTACTGAATAAAGTTTAATTTAATTACATTGCTTTGAGATGGAACTAAAAATTTTAAGTCAAGGCTCGAAGAAATCACCCGCGCCTGAGTTCACTCTCCAAATTTTCACATTGCGCTGACAGAACATTTAACGTACACTAAACACGCAAGTGCAACGAATCTCTATAATAAACTAGAATTACGATCCCATTGTTCTCCGGCCTCAAAATTAACAATTTTCCAACAGACGATATCGCTTCTCTAATAATTTTCAAATCTGACATCAATCAATAAAAAAAATGAGCATTTTTTTATTACATCTCTCTATGAAAAAGTAATATTTTGACCAAAAATTCAGTTTTCATGTTCTGATATAAAATTTGAGATTGGATAATTTGAGAAATGTTTACAATATAGTGTCTACCGATTACAGTAATTTAAAATTATTAAAAATAAATTATGATTGAAAGTTTAAAATTTTTGAAATTTATTATTAATTAATTAGAATTTATTAAAATTTCACCATAATTTAAAATCATTTTGAAGAAATGTTGACTTTTAAAGAAAGATTAGATTCGTTTTTTTTCATTGGTGATTGTAAAACAGCGCACACTTATCTGATTTGCCGTTGGTGGAACTGAAATGATGTATACGCGGCTGTCAGCCAAGGTTACAAGAGTAACATCATAGCCATGAAGTATACATTATCTATTGCTCGTTTATTCTGATATATATGTAATATTATTATAATTTTTATAAATCCCCCATTGGAAAATTATGATAATATTAAATTTTAAAGCTATAGTAATCGCCATAGAACATTAATTTTGCATTCTAACAAAAATCAAATTTTATCAGTGTGAAAATGAATGTATTCCTAATTATAACGAGAGAAGAAAACATTATAATAAAAGTTTATCTTAGCTGTGTTCAACAACCTTAGCTCAAATGATAATTTTGACCAAAATACGTAGTTCTTGATTTATTTTTGAAAAAAAAGTAACCTGAAGCAAAAATTTTCCACTGAAAAGTGATGAAATATATGTATAACAATATCTTGATAAGAAAATATTACTCCAAAGCTTAAAAACTACGTTTTTTGCTTTGTAACACATATATTTTTTAAAAAAAGTGTTTTATGCGTAAAATAGTGAAGGGAATCTCAGGTATGTTTGCTGTCATAGGAAAAAATTAGTTCGTAGGCATCTGGCTAAAGTGATGAAGCAAAAACTTTTATGTTTTTCTTCATCTGTCAGTTCTATATGATAATCAGCAAGAGTTCTCCGTTTAAAAACTTTTGCAAACATTTTCTTACTTCCTTCAAAAATAGACCGGAATAAAATTTGAGATGAAAGGGATTCCGAAGAGGGGGGGGGTCCGAAAGGGATTTTTTTCTTATTCTTTTATGTATTTTTTCTTTTCTATTTTCTTTCCCGGAAGTATCAGTGGAGGAAACGAAATAAACAAATAAAAAATGTATTGTTTTGTTGAATATACGCAGTCTTTTTTTCTTTCTTCCCCTCATATTTTAAAACAGTTATTCTTATCAAAGTTATTACGGTAAAGAAATAAGGTAGGTCTATTAAAGAGGATTTAATTTTTATTTACTCTTCCCGTCTACTTTGCAAACATTAACATTAAACATATGTACATAGAAGAATAGCAAATATTGAGCTATCATCAAATATGTACTTAGTGATACAATCGTCATAGAGATTTTTTCGAAGATTTTGAAGCGATGAAGATGATTTTTTGTTTTTTAAAATCGTGTTTAGCGAATAATTTATTAATTTTATATGAAGATTTAAGTACAATGGAACGTATTTTTCTAATTGTATAAATTTTGTATGTAGTTTTTTTTTAATGTAAAGTAGTTTGTAATATATAATATTCATTTCGGGGATGAAATGGCACGACTAGCAAATTCATAACAAAAGTATGATGCCACAAATAAAAGAAAAAATTTAGCATGATTAAATGAAATCTACTTGATAACGTAACTTCTTTATAATTACTCATTTCTGTTCTTTTTGCAAATATCTGAAAGAAAATTGAAAATTGAAATTACACGACAGATTAACAATCTATTACATAAAAATGGAATTCAAATATGGATTATGGAATTATCCAATATTTATATATGATCTAACAAACCATTTGTACATTTTTGCATTTTTATTTAAAATTTAGTATTATTTCATAGTGATGGTATTAGCAATTTAACTCTGATAAAGGAATTATTACTAAAAAGGTATTGGAAAAGCAAAGATATTAAATCCAATGTTTGATTTATTTGAAAAATAAACGAAGTCTAAATATTTTATTTTGTTGCGTTTTGATAGGCTATTCAGATATTCCCAAGCTCTTGGGTAAATATAAAAATGTGCATCTGCTGGTATAACTTTTAGAGTTCAATTTTTAACAACCAACAATTTTTAGTGTTCAATTTAATTTTTTCAAATTTTAAATAAAATTAGTACTATTTAAAACAATATCTTATAAAAGATTCTCCATTTAGTTTGATTTCTTATTCATACAACCATTTAGATTTTTCATTTTAATCTTATTTTAATTGGGAACTCGGTTTTTATTAAGAATATATATATTAAGCAATAATTTTCACAAATATATAAGAATTATGTTAAACTTTATTTTTGTATTATTTTTATGAAGCAAATGTTGAACGAAACCATATGAATTTATAAAGTAATAACATAAAATAAAATATTATTCGCTGAATAGCAACGTTACTATAATTATTGTAACTGGAAATAACAGAAACAATTTAATAAGAAACACACACATTAATTAATCAGGTTTGCAATAAAACTATGATTAAAACAAACTGCATAAAATTCAAACTTTCTAAGGAAAATATAAGACATACTTTGAATAATTTGATTTGAATTTCATGAGAAATACAGATTAAATGTTGAGATGTACTTACAACACTTATTTATAAATATTCATCAATCTTTCATCTGAATTACTAAAGTCTAATAGCGAATGATTTCAGCATTATGCATCTCAGAGAGGATATCTTACAATATCTATGATGATAACGATTTCTTCTCCATCTAATATATCTTGAGTCCCCACAGAAACCTCAAGATTATTTTGTAACCCAAACATCATACTTAAAATTAATTACTAGAATGGAACGTTCAATTTCAGATACTGAGGAAGATTGATTATTTGCCTTTACTTAAGTTTCCACTATGGATATGACACTTATTTGATAAATTTTGGAAGTAGTACTGAATTTAATGATGTAGACTGACGTTTCTCAACTGTTTCTAAAGCAGTTAGAACTGTTGCTGATTTGACGGATTGAATTCCGCCCAAAACGAAACACACAGAACTAGAAAAGAGAGCTTTGTTTCAAGAGTCGTGAACGTTCAAAGTTACATAATAGAAAAATATATTTTTTCATTTTTAAAATTTTTTCTAGAATTTTACTAAAACCATCAGAGTGAGTTAGAATAGACAATAAAAGATGCTTCAGTCTCCGACATACACAGTTTAATAAAAGATTCATTATATATTAAAAAGAAATTAAAAATATCTTCATTAGGCAATGTAAATTTATTGCTTGCATTGCTGTGGAGAATTTTAGATACTAACGAATTAGCTTTTGAATTGCTTAAAACAAATACAAAATTAACTTTTTAATATGATAATCGCACACAAAGTCAGATATAATTCTATTCTAAAGTGTCGATTTTACTATGGGTGTTAATTCCATCAGTTACATAAGCCTGAAGCCCTATTTTTTTGTCAACTTTGTAAACGATATTTTTTTATATCTATAAAAATATTTTTGCTCTCATATCTGTTTTTTTTCTACATAAATTATTGATATAATATTGAGTGACTCTATCATTAAATTGATATTTTAAACAAATAATTAATTACTTATTTATTATTTGGAAAATAAATAATATAATTGATTATATTTACTGAAGAAAAAGTGGATTCATCACTTAATGTTCCTGTAATATTTGACTTTCCAATTTTTTTCATATCAAGAAGATTTAATTATTTGTTAAAAAATAAGTTTCTGTTATTTGTCATTTTAATTCAAAAACAATCGTTAGAATAAGCATAATTTTAAGCTAAATAATATAAAGCAAATTTTATACATTTTAATAGAAATTGATATGCATTCTATGCTTTAATTGTTTTGAAAGCTATTTAAATGAGTTCAATTTTAACGATACAACACATTAATATTAGCACAAATGATATATAAATATAAGAGTCCCAATGAAAAACTAGCTCAAAAGGATTGAATTTTTTAAAGATAATATAGAATTAGTTGATAATATTTTTCTTTTTTTTAGATAAATGGAAATATCTGAAAAATATTGTTTACACATCGATAAAAATATTGTGGATTCCCATACAACATGGGGATTCTGAATAGAGCGAAATCATCTAAGATTATACAATAAAAAACATATTACTTATAATCGTAATATAAAGCACAATTTTTCAAAGATGCTTTAAAATATTTGATTGAAATTCCTTCATATTTTTAAATTTCTGTACCATCTAAATATGTAACTTTTCCTTTTTTAACTCTAACTTTTCCATTTTTTTTTCACCAGAACTAAGTACAATACTGGAACCAGTATTCGCCATCAATAATAAAGTAAATCTTCCGGGCACTAAATTTCCCGAAAGTACTTGTAGACATGAGCATATTTGTGCATATCGCACATAATTATTTTATTTTTGTTTTGCAACACTAATTTCTCTTGTGCTGGGCATACTTATCTGCATAGATATATTTCTCTTTCAGATAAAATGGAATTTTTTATGCACTGATTTTAAGACTGATATTTCTTCTCTTTTCACTTCTTTCCTCCTAAAGAAGTCTTCCTTCATTTCTTCAAGTAATGCGCAGGGAGAATGAAACTTGTTATAAGAATCCAAAGGGAGCAAATGGGATTTATAGAAGAGAAAGTTTTCTTTTCTATATAAATTCACTCGCGTTCTTTCATCCAAATCAATGATTTTTTTCGATGCCAAAATATAAGAATCAAGAGCATTTTCAGAATATTTAGAAATTTTAACGCATTTTCATACCTGGTCTTACTTTATTTTGATAAGTTGAATCATATTCTGCATTTGACGTATATTATCTTTTATCTTTATTGATAAAATTTTTATTCATCTTTTATATTCATTTTTATCCCTTTATTTTATTTTAATGAAGTCGATATTAATGTATAGAAATTTTTATTATACATTGTGTTTCTATTAATTGTGAGACAAGTGTAGATATGATTTCATTACAATTTTTAAATAATTAAAAGTAAGTATATATTTTTAATCTGAAAAAAATTTAAATGAAATAAATATAAAATATAATGCTGAAAAAAGTAGAATACCACAATCATTTGTTTAACTTCGAAATAGAATATTAAATTACACTGTAATTGTATATAAGTGCATTTAAAGTTTAAACTATCAAATTTTGAAAATGTGAATTGTTTGAAGGAAAATAAAAATGTTGAATAAAAAAGTTTTGTTGAATTAAATTGAATATTTTATTGTTGAATTAAATTATTTTTCAAAATTGTTGAATGGAATTGTTAAATTTCATTATAAATCAATTTAAATATTTAATATAATAATATTAATAAATGAAATGATGGTTACAATGATAAAAATAAAAATATCAAGGCTTTTTCAAGAAAAATTATAAAGAAAATTATTAATATTTTATTTTTTTTCAATATATAATCATGTCCTTAGATATAATCAAGATTGCCATCAAGATTTATCAATTTGTAGTATCTATAGACAATGTTTCCAAACCTATCTTCGAGAAACATTGCTTCTTTCGTGTGAAATGGAACTTAACTTTTTTTTTAATCTGAAAAATCTTTCATATAAAAGATCTTTTTTTATATTTCACATTCTTTCGTTATCTTTTATCATTAATAGAATTCTTGGAGTTTTTCACTCTATACATTTCTTCAGTTCAAGGACATAATGAAAATAAATTGTCTCTAAATTTCATTCTTAGTGAAGGGGGCAAATGTTTCCAGAGTATCGTTCCCAAACTATACATTATAAAGAGTTAATTAAAAGGACCCAAAACATATTAACTCACTTTTAGGCAAATAATCAAATATGAAATGCCTTTCTAAAAGCTTGGAGGCCTCCGCATGTTAAATAATCGAAAGAATTCTTAAAGAAATTTTAAGGGTTATTGGCATTTAAAAGCTCAAAACTCGGTACACTCCAATCATATATTAGTGAACACTTTTGTTAAAATGTACCAGCAACATGTTATGAAGCATAATTTATGGAATAATGGGATTGCATGTATTTGAGCATTGAATATTGACCTGTAAATAATAGTATATAATTTTTTTTAAAAAAAATAATAAATATGTTCCTGCAAAAATAAATGCATTAACGTTTTAAGGTAATAAATTTTTTGTGGTTGAAACTAACCAAATTATGAGACTTCAATTTTCATTATTTTTAGATAATTTAAAGTCGATTAGATTTAACTCTGAGTATAATCTTGAATTTTTTAAATCCCTGGTTTGTGAGAGCAGAAGAGAGAAGCTACTCTGTATATTTTGCAAAAATGATTGTGCGTCAAAAATATTTTATTAAAGAAAAATCTATCAACCCATCAAAAATCCAAAACTACAACCATGAAATTTCGAATTTCAAATTTGAAAATTTTTAAAGATGTAAATGTTTTTAAATCTAAAATTGCATATGTAACATCTTTTCTTTCAAAAGAAAAAAAGTACAACACTGGTCACTTGTTTACTATCAGCAACAAACCATATCTATTAGATCCTAATCGTTCCAAAAACGCCCGTAGGCGTGAGTGTAATCGAACTTATCAATTTCTGTATTTAATGTCACCAGCTTCATACAAGCTGGGAGCACCTATCTGCTGAGATATTTTTCTCCTTCAGGGAAAACACGAATCTTAGTTTTTTTTTTCTAAATTATTTTAGGAATGCTTTTACTTTTTCTTGGCTATCTTTTTTCGGAGAAATTGTTATTCTCTGACTTTTCCGACAGAAGTAGTCCAAGCGAGGGAAACAAATTGTAACTAGACTTAGCCAAGCGAAGGTGTTTTTTTCTTTTTTGTATAAATGTACCTGAATTCTTTCCCCTAACACAGTGCTTTTTTCTTCTCTATCTCGTAAAAAAGCAGAGAATTTGAGCTGGTTTGAGAGGTAATACATACATATATACTTATAGAATAAAGCATGGAACCTTGAGATATTATTTTTTTTCGAAACTCTTTTTTCTTTTGGAAAACTCGATGTTAGATCAAATTATAGAAATAAGTAGCATATAAATGGTGCGTAAATGAGCTATTAAAATAAATCGTTAAGAATAAAAAAAGAAGTAAGGAAATATTTTGGCCAGGCATTTTCGTGGAATAAAACACTGTAAGAATCTTAGCATAACAATAAATTAAAATGAGCGGGCGGAAAACAAAATTATGATTTACAAACAAAGTTACAATTCCCTTATGCTATCTATTTTTTTCAAAATGTGTTTCAGTTTAAGAAGATTTCTAAATCGAGAAATTAGAGACTTTATAATTTTTTATGGATTATCTATGATGTGGGTGCTGAAATGTGTATAATTCATTTTGGATTTTTTCCGTTAATAATGTAGAATTCCGCCAAATTTCTTTGGCAATTTAACTTGTGCTTGGATAACCGAAAAATACCTATTTTAGTTTATGTTATTGTTGCTCATATTTATTTTATGGCCATTCACATTCATGTTTAGCTTAAAAAGTTACATGGAGGTAAATGGATTTCAGTCAGTTAAAAATTGCATTTATATAGATACACATAAAAATATATATACAGAAAGTGTTATTAAATTTCACACTCAAATCCAGTGTCTGCAAAACATTCCAGTATAATATAAAAAAATTTGAAAAAAGTTTTTTTTTAATTTTAAATTTTATTACTTATTATTGTGTTTTATTACCGTTTTTCCACAAAAGCGTTTAAAAAAATAAAAACGATTTTATATTGATTCTTGGAAATAGTAAATTTTATTTAAAATACGTTATTTAAATTTATTAGATGCACTATTTTGAAATAAAAATAATTTATATAATGCTTTCAAAATACTTAAAAGAAAAAAAATGAAATCTGTTGATAATAATTTTCAGTATTTTATTTATTCGGTGTTTTATTGTTTTATATTATTTAAAAAGATGAATCAAAATAATTTATTGGTAACTCATATGAAGCTTTATGAACTCGGATATTTTTATTTTATTTTTTGAGCTTCCTTATTGTCAATACATTGTCACAACCTTAATGTAGTTATGAGAGAAAAAGCAGGCACGATACTACAACAGTTTTTAGGAGATTTTTTAAAAAAATTCTGTGAAATATGTATAGATTAATAAATAAATTTTTATATAAATTATTTTTGGAAAAAATGCTGGAATTAATATTAATTTATTCTGTTAGGAATTACTTTTTAGGATGATACAAGTCCAAAAAAAAAGAAACAATTGTATAAAATAGAGTGTATTGTCATCAAACCAAAAGCAAAACATAATGTAAAATATGAGAATACCAAGGTGAAAATATATATCTTCTATTATTTTTCAAATGAAATCTTTTGTTTCAGCTTTTATAAATTTAGCTGGTTTAATTGACATTTTAAAACAGAATAAAATAATTTTTTCAAAAAAATATATATTTGGAAATTGACTTTGAATTTTTTAAATAGGTGCATAATTTGATGAATCCTATTTCAAATCAATCGGTTTTATGACCAAACATTAGTTAAAAAGAATGACTGACTGTTAACACTTAAGTTCCAAAAATTCATTGTATGTACGAATTTAAATTTATTGGAAATATGAAAGACACTTTCAGCTTTTAAATTCATATGTATATGAAGTAATAATCGCAGCACCAGAAAATTATCAGAAATTATACCAACAATTTTAATTCCTTTTTATGAACTTTAGTTTTTGAAAAGATGGAGGCATATTTATAAAACCAATAAATTTAAAATACTTTCTTTCCTTTCCCAAACATCTTTGGATTTATTATTGAACCACATAATTATTATATTCGAAATAAAAATTAACCAAGCCTGTAAAAACGAAAATGTATAAAGAAAGATTAGATTTGTTTGGATAGAGACCCGAATACCATAATATTGCTTAATTAGAAAAATTGTTGCATATAAAATTCTTCCAAACTAATTTTTAAAAGCCTTTAACATTTACAATTACATTTTATTGAAATTTCTACTCGAGAAAAATGGAAATGGCATTACTAATAGTGATTTTGATGTAACATTCATATTAAAAACAAATATCCGTTGGAAAACAAATAATCTGAAATTAACAGAAATTACATCTTTTCTAGACTTTTTAAATAATTATAAAACTACGCCTGCTCATTGGTTCAGAAACGGAAGATGAAAAAAATTAATATTAGTTGTTCCACAATATCAAATGAATCTCGTCATTGAATTCAATTGCAAATGAATTATTGTTAATAAAGAATTTTCAACTCTTTATATATCTGAATCCTTAAAAAGGTGTTAAACAATGGAAGTGAACATTTCATTCATATTTCGGTTATACAAATACTCTCTAATCAAAGTTATTTAACGTTGTTTCAAATTCTGCGAATCACAATGACTTCTTTCGCAGCATCTGAAATGCAGTTAATGATGTTGAAAGTGAGATTTAATCAATGAGGGAACTACAATCATTGTCATCAGGATTGCTTTTAAGAATCCAAACATTTGGTAATGACCTTAAAACAATGAAGAGTTGCTTTGTGATTTTTGAAATTTTAGGGGAAAGGTACATAATGGGGGAGTAATAACGATGACACGAAATGAAAGAAATGTGAATAAATATCGCTGTGGATTTTAATAGTATTAATGAAATAAAAATGTTGTTAAGTGAAATTAAATGTCAAGTAGAATGTGTGAAAATTGTCTGTGCTGATTTATTTTGTCAGTTGCTTTCGTATAAAAGATAAAATTATAAATCTTAAATTAAAATTATCTTTAGCAGATGTTTTTTTCTATCTAAGATGACTTATAATTTTTGATGTTACAAGAAAAGATACTGCTGAGACATGAAAATATACGAAACAAAACAATTTCTGTTTGCTGAAATTAATTACTTTGACTATATGAACATTATAAATTTATTGAATTTTGAAATACATTAGCAAACTTTTGGTGATCAGTTGGCTCATTAGGAATATGGGTTGTGTTGTATTTGAGGTAAATCTTATGCACTTCATAAGAGTCACATTGCATAACACTACATTTGCAGTGTCATTTGTTATAGTACAAAAGCGTTTATCTTTGAAAAAACAGCTGCCTTAATTTTAAACAAAATATCGAGACAAAATAATTTAAAATATATCTGTTTGAGGGATTATAATGTTTTTTATGATAATTAACAATTTTGGCAATAATTTTTGAAAATATGTCAGTTCAAATATCTGATGAAAGTTTTATTACGGAATCTCAGAAAACAATTTCATTTAGTCAATATTTCTTCTATGAATTGAATATGTTTATTAAAAACTTCAATATTTACAAAGACAAAATACAAAATAGTATCAAACCCTTCTATGTTTAAACTCATAAAATACAGAATGATATTTGCACGCTTTCATCAACAAATTCTTTATATATTAATTGTTCTCTTTAGAAAATGTTATAATATAAAATAAAATACAAAATTAATTTCAAACCCTTCTATGTTTACAATCATAAAATCCAGAATGATTTTTCCACGTTTTCTTTAGCAGATTCTACATTCAGTAATTGATTCTTTTAGAGC
>JAOUZG010047530.1:521396-559548 GCA_026289955.1 Argiope argentata
ACATGAATTTAAACTAATTTACAATTTTCATTTAATCTAAATAATAAATTTCCTTTAGCCTATTTTAGGATCTCTGTGGCTTTAATTTTAAACAGAAAGCAAAACGAATTCAATTACTTAGTTTAAGAAAAGCCCAAAGTATAACTATCCTAGATAGAAATAATCCATATACAAGCTGAAATTTCAATTTAAGCTTTATTTTTTCATATTGGCGAATCACTTAAGCACATATATTGACAGACAATATATGTGCATTGAAGACTTTCACACAATCTTATTAAATTTAATTTTTACTTAAAAATATTTTAACATTTTTATAAATAATAAATCCATAGTAATATTTACAGATATTTCTTTGCTCTCGTAGTTTTATTGATGTCTGTAATTATCATTATTCCTTCTAAATATACAGATATCCTAAAGCAATATTTAAAGATCATTAGTCAGTATTTGAATTTCAACAGCAATGTAGTTGATATTAATTTCAATTATGGCATTGATCAAACATCAATTTTAACATCATTAACGACATTTCAGTTATCGCAAAAGAATGCATAGCGATTTGCGGAATTTAAAACGACCACAAATAATTTTGTCGGAAGGAAATTGGCATATCTGCAACAATAATGAAATGCTCATTTCCTTTGTGTAAACCTTATTAAGGATTTGTATATGTAATGAATATTTTTATTAGCAATAATTCCTTCAAAAAGTTAATTATTGCACTTGAATTCAGCAAAGAGATTCGTTTGATTTTCTGGAGAAATCAATATTAACTCTCGTCTCCAATTTTTGAAATGATGAGAGATGTCATATAACAGTTGTTAAATTGGTCTTGAAGAAGTGGGATTGATTTTAATTTCGAATTTCGCAAATTATTTGTTTTCGGAGATTTGTTTTTAATCCAAAAATTCATCAGAAATACTATTTGCAATGATATTTCCATTTTTCTTAAACCGAACTTTCGTTAAAAGGCAATTTTATATATTGAAAGTTAAAAATGGCCCAGTTTGGAATACTTTTACTTATATGTTCCTAACCAAGAATAATTATGAAACTCACATCACCATCTAATCAAATTTTATCTTTTATTAAGATTTTTTGATTTTAGAAGTCACATTAGTTTTCGTTTCGAATTGTAATAAATATGTGCATCAACATTTAATTTAGAGATGTTTGAACAACTAATAAAAGTAATTTAAATTCATCAGTGTTACAAATACGTCTTCATCTTTTGAAGAACACAAATTAATAAAAAGGAATTGACGTCGTTGATATAATTTCAGATTATTTTCTGCCATTCTAATTATTTTCTCATATAAATAAGAGTAAAAAAAATGAAAGAATCTTTTCTTCTACCTGTTTAAAAAATTTAAAAATCCTCTAAACAATGAATTTTCTAATTAAATTTTGACTATAAAACCTATTCATTAGAAATTATTCTCATTAAATTATGTACTTATTGAAACAGTCAAAATTATTTGACAAACATGCTGCTTTAAAATGTCAATTAAATCAACTAAATATATAATCGAGGAAACAAAAGATTTTATTTTAAAACCGGAGGAAGATATCTATTTTCATTACGATATCCTCTTATTCAACATTATTCTTCGCTGTGGTTTGAAGGGAATAAAATCTCTTATCTACAATTGCTGATTTTTTAAGTCATTTTCTCCTCCTCCCAAATAAATTCATTTTGTGCATTTGTGTTATTAAGTAATATTAAATTCTAATCCTTTTTTTTCAGAAATATAATTATATAAAAGTCTTTTATTAAATCTACCCGTATTTTCGAGAAAATTTTTGACCTAACCGGATTTCACCTTTCATTACAAACTGCTAAAACTCTATTTAAAGTATAAAAAAGTAAATAAATTTAATGAATGAATCAATATTTGAAAAAACTGTATTAAGATCGAGTGTTACTACTACAAGTTAAAAATGTATTTGAATTTGAGTGAATGATAAAAAGTATTTAATTAACGATTGAAAATTTGAATAAGGTATATAAATATATATATAGAGAGAGTGACTAATAGTAGGAATTGAAATAACCACATCTTTAAAAAAATCAGTACTTTCCAAGTATAAATATTAAAGTTTTTTTTTAATTTTAGAAAAAAACCCTTTTATGAAAAAACGCCCCCAAATTATATGATAATAAGTAAAATATTAATTTAAAATAACAAAACTTATTTCACGTTTTATAAGTTTCAAGTTTTAAGAAGTAAGTGTTTTGAGAGTAACTAATATCATTGCGAAATATTAAAATTTCATGCATATGTATTTTTTTGTGTATACCTATCAAAATACTATCTATGACTGAATGAAATCCGTAATGTTAGAATTTTCTTTTGATCTTTTAAAGCTAAATATAAAATTTAACGACCAAGAAACAGACGTAAATAATAATAATATATTATAAATTAATTGGTTAAATTCGATTCCTCCTCCACATCATGGACAACCCTCAAAAAGCAAATGTCACAAATTTCTCGATTTAATTCTTTAAGGAATTAAACATATTTCGAAAATATTATATTTGGGTGTTATACTTTATTTGTAAACCATAACCTTATCTTCTGTCCATCATTTTAATTTCTTGTCATGCCAAGATTCTTACCGTTGTTAAATTCTTCGAAAATGCCTAAACAAAATATTTTATTATTACTTTTTTTATTCACCATGCATTTGCTTAACAGCACATTTACGCGCCATCTTTCTACTACCGTATTCTATAATTTGATCAAACATGGAATTTTGAAGAAAAATAAAGTGTTTCAAAAGAAAAAAAATCATTATGTTCTATGTTTTATTCTTTAATTGTATATGTATTACCTCTTAATCCAGCTCACTTTCTCATCTCCCTTTACGAACTTCGAGATGATAAAAAAACACTTACTTGGATGAAAGAATGTGAGTATATTTGTATAGAAAAGAAAAAAAAACGCATCTGCTTCGCTAAGCTTAGTTACGCTGCAACAGATCATTATCACTGGTTTCCCTCGCTTGGACTGCTTCCGTCGGAAAAGTCAGAGAATAACAACTTCTACGGAAAAAAGAAAGCCCCAAAAAAGTAAAAGCATTCCTAAAATAATTTAGAAAAAAACCCTCCTCAGACTCGTGTTTTCCCTGAAGGGGCAAAATATCACAGCAGATAGGTGCTTCCAGTTTGTATGAAGCTGGTGACATTAAGCACAGAAATTGATGATGCAAGACAAGGTCGATTACGCTCACGCCTTCAGACGTTTTTGGAACGATTAGGATCTGATAGATGTAGTTTGTTGATGAGAGACACTGACTAAATCTATGTGTGCGTTTTCCTTTTGAAAGAAAAAGGCATCAGATTTGCAAATTTTGGATTTAGAATTTTTATATCTTCCAAAAGTTTAAAAATTAAATTGTAAAATTTGATGGTTATAATTTTTTATTTTGATTAATTCTTGGAAATCTCTTGGGATTTTTTTCTAAAAGAATTTTAAAGCACAAGCACTATTACACTAAGGATACAGCAGCTCCGAACTTTTACTCTAAGAATCCAGTGAACAATTTTTGAAAATCCCTATATTTAAATTCTAAGAGCTGTATGGCAAATTACGCACAGAATTTCATTTGCTCGACTTTAATTTGTGTAAAAAAGTAAAAGCAACTAAGGATAACTTGATCAGTTTCGGATACAGAGAGTTTACGACCAGTGAATTTTTCAGGAATATTTTATTGGTTTAAATTATTAAAAATATAATTATCTATAGGCAAATATGCTATACTGAAAGTTCAAACAGTTTCCGATTCTTTTAATTTTATTTCATAACATATTTTTAGCACATATTAAACAAATTCATTATTATATGATTGAAGTCCCCCGAGTATTAAACCTTGAATATCAATCACTATTAAAGCAACTTTAGAATCCTTTTATTATTTGATATGCGAAGGTACTTCTACTGTTAAGAAAACATGCAAAAATTAATTATTTCCCAAAAAGCTATTTAATATATTTTTAATCATTTTATTTAATTTTTATAGTTTATATCTCGAAAACAGTACTCTTTCTACCTTGTTCCCCTTAATTGAGAATGTAATTCAGAGTCGAGTGATTTTCATCATATCTTTGAAGTGAAGAATTGTAAATGAAGGCAATTTAATAACTCCATTGTAATTAAAACCTTTAATAGTACGTTAATTTCCATCTTAAACTAGTAGTGATAAGGTTTCTCAGAGGCAGGCTCTGAAATCTTATCAATAAATAGGAGAAAAAATGAATCTTTATGACGATTATATCCCACGGCAACATGATAATATAAAATAGGATTCTTTGTAACGGCATGATTATAAATTTAATGAAAAAAATACTAATATTTTCTTTATAGTTTTTCTTGCATAAACCTTTAAAATTTATCATTTTTATCAGTTTAAGTATTATTTATATTATTAATATCATTCTGTTATTTGTTTAAACTGGTTAATAATGAAATGATATTTTTAATTTCTTCCAAAATTAAATGGTTTCAACTTGAATTATATTTATAGACCACAAAAATGTAATTTAATATTCTATTACGTAGCCAAATAAATGATGTATGGAAACTTATAAATAGTTCAGGCACGATATGCAAAAATAAATAAATAAATAAATAAAAATTTCCAATGTATTCAATATAGATAAAATAAAAATCAAATAAGATAATAATAAATATAAACATTAAAATATTATCAATAAAGAGAAATTACAATATATTCAAAACGGAAATGTAATTCAAATTTAAAAATTGAAATAAAATCAGGTTTGAAATTGCATTAAAATTTCTATATAATCTGGCAATGCTCCAGATTTCTATTTTTCATCCTCAAAGAAAGATTGTTGGTTCGGATAAAAGGACGCGAGTAAATTTATATTGAAAAGAAAACATTCTCTTTTCTAAATCCAACTGGCTCCCTATGGATTCTTATAATATATTTCACTCTTGTCATGTTTTAAATGTAGAAATGAATAAAAACTTCCTTGGAAGGATTGAAATGAAAAGAGAAGTATCAGCTATAATATCATTCCATAAAGAATTATTATAATTGATTTCACTGAAAGAGAAAAATATCACTCCTGGTAAGTATCCCCAGCACAAAAGAAACCTGGAGTTGCCGAGCAAAAATAAAATAATAATGCGCAGTACACTCAGTTATACTCACGTCTACAAGCGCTTGTGGAAAGTTTAGTTTCGGAAAGATTTGGTTTATTATCGAAGACGGATACTTATTCTAATATCGTTCTTTGTTCAAATGAAAGAAATACATACTTAAGAATTTTGCTTTTTCTATTTATACACTATAGAAATTTAAATATTTTGATTAGAATAGACAAAATTTGATTTTTGAAATGAAGTCTGGATTATGAATTAAAATGAAATCGAATTTCCCCCCTTTTTTCAAAAGAGGGGGGTGAAATAGAATTGCCTGTTAAGAAAATCGTTTAACAATTTTGTTGCTTTGAAGAAACTATATAATCAATTAATCAGGAGAAAAACAAAAAGTAAATCAGACATATACGGTTTTCAGATTTCTATCTCTCTTATGATTCTCAATGGTATAAAACTATGTAAAGCAGCGAAATGAATTTAACAGAGAGAAAACAATACGTAATACAGATTAAAAGGAAATCTGCTATGCATATTTGAATGTATAATGTCAGAATATAATCTCTAGAACGGCCAAGCACTCTTGCAAATTAAATTATATTTTTATTCGTTTTAACTGTTTCATTTAATTAGTCATACTATTGGAAACGATTTTTTGAGCCAAAAATTTCCTTCACAAAGAAACATCATGCTCTGACGTGATAAAATATATAGAAATTCTGATACTTACAAGGGGTGTTCAAATGAAAAGGTAAGGAACGACATATTTCTAAGCGTTAACATATTTGACTAAGCCACTGTGGGAGAACGTGAGACATCTAGGGGTACGATTGGATTCTCCGGGGGTAGATTGGATCATGTGCAATAAAAAGCAGATGCTCTTATAAAGAGAGCCGTATAGTTAAAATGGCATTGCATGTGAAGACAGAATGGCACTTATTTCAAAATTCGACGATTGAGGAACAGCGCGACCTTATCCAATTTCTAACAGTGGAAGATGTTACACCATCTGCTATTCATCACCATATACGGGATATTTCCATATACGGGAAAGACTGTGAGTAGAAAAATCAGTGAGAAAATGGTGCCTGTTTTCGTGCAGGCTCTGAGAGTTTTGGTTAATGATCCGATACCAGTCCACACAAGCACGATCATCACGGCCTATATCATCGACGAGGTAGAAGACCATGAAAGAAGTGACTGGTGTGTCACATTACGAATGTTGACGGTGGAGGTAGATGTGAGCGTTATAACACAGTGGACAATTGTTCAAGACAGGTTGCATTATCGAAAAGTGTGCGCGCAGTGGGTTCCGAAGCAGCTGACTGAACAACACAAGACACTGGCAACCATTTCATTATCATGAAAACCATTTCATTATCATTCCGCTTTCCTGGAATGGATAATCACAGGTGATGAGAACTAGTGCCATCACTACAAGCCATAGACAAAGTGGGGCAGCATGCTGTGGAGGTATATGTCGTCATCTCCGCCTAAAAAAGGCTAAAACATTGGCGTAAGCAGGTAAGGTATTGCTCACCTTCTTTCTCGGCTTCCAAGGTATGTTACTTGTTGAATTCCTCGAGCACAGAAGAACCATCAATTCCGATGTGTACAGTGAGACACTCCAAAGATTACTCAGGCCTTTAAAGAAAAGACTGGTCATTCGCAGAAGAAGTGTTTCTGCTCTATGATCATTCGTGTACACATTTCCACATAGTCAATTATGTGGAACTGGCCAAGTTCAAGAGGTATCAATTCGCCCATCCACCCTGCAGCCCGGGCATGTCACCCCACAATTTTCATGCTTGTTGACGGGATGGGAAGGGATGAAATGGGAGCACTTCACCACGGAAGGCAAACTCAAGGACGCTGTGAAGGACTGAGTCTCGTCACGGGCTCAGGAATTCTGTGAACAAAGAATCCTTTGGCTCGTTAATTAATGAGATTGTTTTGCTCAGGCCTTTGATTATACCCACATTGTTTTTCCATACCTTTTCATTATATATATATATATATATATATATATATATATATATATATATATATATATGAGAAACTGAAATGTGAAAGCAAATACTTCCTTTTCTTTTTCTGGTAATGCAGAAATAATGCATATTTCCTTGAATTCACTTTTTACATTTTCCCTTTTTGTTAAAAGATAAAAAAATTAAAAGTTGAAAAATTCTTTAATAAATAAAATAATCTAATTAAAACTTTTTCTTTAAAAAATAATGAGTAGTGCAAATTTTTAGGAACTCGTTCTGGTAAAAGTTTTTGCTTCCAGTAAGAAGAAAAAAAATCTATTTTTTTAATGCTAGGCTAGTTTTCTAATGATTTTTCTAAGATAAGCGAATTAACTTTCGTATTTTATCTATGAAATTAGTCCTTAAATAGTATAAAAGTGATAGTCAAAAATCAGAATTGAGTTTGGATTGAGAATCGAAGTTTTATAAAATCAAAAATCAAATGAGAAATCTGTTTTTCAATTCGCACACATTTGTCAAATAATACATATATTTTCTAGAATCATTTCTTGCTACGAGAAATCCTCGATTTATACAGGAGTGCACAATTTCCATTTCTGTGTGAATAATATTTTTCGGATAATTCCATAAATGGAAAACAATGTTAAATAATGTAAAATATTCTTATACCTTTAAACAATTCTTTGGCATTAAAATTTCCTTAGAATTTTACTTAATATCCTTTCATATCATTTGAGCGAATATAAAAGTGACATATTATGGAATTGAACTAATTTAACTAACTTTCAAAGCCGTTAAAGCATTGTATCCTCCTTTTTCTAAAATTCATAATTGCATAAAATTTTTATGTATAATTTATGATTATTCTGATGATCGTTTTTGAATTAAAATAAATAATAAAATAAATGATTTATAAATAATTTATTTTTTACTGATAAGAAAATCTTTTTTTAATCAGGTAAAAATTTCGTTGGGGAATGTAAGGGCATATATTACTGGAACATTTTGTAATGAATCACTTCAGCTTCAGTAAAAGGCCAATTATCTTTTTAGTGGCTAAATAGTAACTAGGCACATAACTATTCGTTTTGTAATTTCATTTCATTAATGAAGTGTTTCAATGAAAATTAACGTACAGGAATAGAAATCAGATATAAGAACAAAAATATTTTTACATGTGTAAAAAATTATCATCATTCAGAACGTTGACGCAAACAATAAGGCTTCAAATAAGTGCAGCTGAGCAACATCAATAGTAAAATCGACAATTTAGAATATAATTATTTGTCACTTAGTGTGTGAACATCAGGTTAAAAAGTTGATTCATCATTTTTCATCAGCAAATCATAAACTAATTATTTAAGATCTGAAATTCACTACAGCAATGCAAGCAACAAATTTGCGTTGACTGAGGAAGAATATATTTCTATATTTCTGTTTATTATATTACGAATCTAAAAAAATGCATTAGTTTATCAAATGGAGTTGCTTTCAATAGGAACATCTTTTAGAGTTCAGTATAACTTAATCTCCCTGTTGTAGTAGAATTCAAGAATCAAATCTAAAAATGAAACAATATGTTGCTTTACTACGTAACCTTAAACATTCGGGACTTTTGAAGCAACGTTCAGTTTTCTAATTCTGATTATTTCCTTCTGGTCGGAATTCAATCCATCAAATCAGCAACAGTTCTAACTGCTTTAGAAACAGTTAAGGAACGACAGCTCACATCATTAAATCCAGAACTACTCCCCAAATTTATCAAACATCTGTCGTATCCATACAGGAACTTAAATAATCAAACCAAATAATCAATCTTCCTCGGCAACTAAAACTGAACCTTCTATTCTAGCAATTAATTTTAAATATGTTGTTCGAGTTACAAAATAATCCTGAGGTTTCTGAGGGGTGGTTCAAGATATTTTCGACAGAGAAGAAATCATTATCTGTAAAGGTATTGTGAGACATCTTCAGCAAAGATGCATTATTATTCTAAAAAGATATGACATTACTGTCTAAAAATATAAAGACTAAAATGATATATTTAAGATATATTGTCTGAGATGTGTAATGCTGAAACCATTTGGTACTAGACTTTGTAATTCATATGAATGATCAGTAAATATTTATACATGAGTGTTATATGTACAATCCAGATTTCAATTTATATTCCTCATAAATAATCGGTTAAATTATAAAAGATTTGTTTTATACTCTGAATAAATCTTATAATTTCACATGGGCTGGAATGTTTGGATATGTGAAATTTATTCCAATAGTTTAAACTATAGCTCAATTGTAAATAAATGATTATTTATTTCACTATAAATAATTTCTGTTATTTTTAATGACATTATTTATGAATAGCATGAATGCAAATTTTGATTTTACATTAAAAATTACTTGGTCCACAGAATATATTTGTAAATAGATCCACTATCTAAGAAAAATCATGTGATAGTATAAACACTATTTATAGACTGAAGTATTATCAATGATTTTAAGCAAATTAAAAATATCTGTGACGAATAAATTAAAATACATAATGTGAATAATTCCCTCTGATTTTCATTTAAGTAACTTTCTTTGTAAGCTTTTGTAATATTTTGTATTATAAACTATACACAATATTGAAAAAAGGCTAATTAAAGTTAAAAAAATAAGAATATAACCACTTTTATTATTATTATTAGTTTTATATTTAAAAGAATCTTAATTACAATCAGAAAAATTCATTAAATTTTTTATGGTTTACAGTAAATTAATGAAAAATTCGAATAATGAATAATAGGAGTGACTTTATATTCATCCGTTATAATAGTCGTTGATTGCAATAGGAAATAAAATACAAGATTATAGTTTTTAGTACATCATTTTGTTAAAAAAAAATATGAAAAAAATATAAAAATTATAAAGAAACACATTTTTGGGTGGGTAAATGTAACAAATAAATTTCCAAATTCAGTTTTAACTTTTGAAACTGAGTAAAGGCAAATATCGAAGCATTATGCGTTTTTAATTTATTTAACATGGGTTTTACTGATATCAGTTCGACACATAATTGCTATTGAGCGATTAAGATTTTATTTTATGTGTTACTTACTTTAGGAATTCATGCAGTCTCACTCACCTTCTGCTTCGTAAAAGAAAGAAATAAATAAAGTTAATATGTTTCTTATACATGAATAAAATTTATATAATAGATTCTTTATAAAAACAAGATAACATAATATTCGATAAAATTAAGATCAGAATAGAAAATATGAATTTTTTTGAATGAAAAATAATGCTAAATAGGAAATATTTTGTAAAGTATAATCTTATGAAGAATACAATAGTAGGGGATTTATTTCAAAAATGAAAAAAAAAAAATTAGAGTTGTACTCTAAAATTTAAATTTCTGAACTTTAAAAACTCGTGTTCAAATACATTGGAAGATGCATATTTATATATTGGAGCACGAGTTTGTACAAACAAAATATTAAAGATGGGTCTTTTTTATCAGAAGTCAAATTTTGGATTTAAATCAAATCATCATCATATTTATCATTTATCTTAATTCTTTCGGTATCCTCTCTTCCTTTTCTCTATTCTGGTTCATAATTTTTTCTCATCAGCAATTATATCAATATTTTTGAGTTTCTTTTATCTTTTTATTGTTTATTTCCGTTTCAGAATTTACTTGTGAATATAATCAATAAGAATTAATAAGTTTGTCATAATGGTGCAAAAATACTCACAAGGTTTGTTTACTTGAACATATACTGATATTTGAATACATTTATTTTCTTCTAACATTTTGACATACTTTGAGTAATTTGTAAGATTAAAATACGTGTGTAATTATAATAAAGAAATTACAGCATAAAATTAGATTTTATTTAATTATGTCAAATTTTTATTTATTTGTAACATTATAATTTCATTATGAATTTATTAGTCATGATAATTCATCCTTAAAATGAACGAATTATATGCTACAAAATTACATCCAATCACCCTCAAAAACTAAGATAAAATTTTTACAATAAAAAAAAAATACAAAAAATGACATTTAAGAGCTAATATAAAAATATTTAAAATTATTCGTTAAGCATGATTTTAAAAAAATAAATAAAGGACATTCGATGCTTCAAAACCTACGAAAATAAAATACACTTTAAGGATTACTTAAGTATATGCATATTTGATGATAGCTCAATCATTGCTATTCTACTGTCTACGGAATTTTAATTTTAATGTTTGAAAAGTAGACGGGATGAAAAAAAATTATTCCTTTTTAATATACTTTATTTCTTTACCATGGTCACTTAGAAAAAAAACACAGTTTTTAAATAAGATGGAGAAAGGAAAAAAGAAAAATCCGTATGAACTTTAAAAAATTGTTAGTTTTGTTTTCTTTTCTTCACTGATACTTCCGTGAAAGGAAATAGAAAAGAAAACATAAAATAAAAGATTGAGACTTATTATTTTTATTTATTTTTTATTTTCCGTCTATATTTTTATTCCAGTCTATTTTTGATGGAAGTAAGTTAATGTTTGTAAAAGTTTTTAAGCGGAGATTCCTTCTGAGGATCATCTAAAATTGATAGAAAAAGAAAAAAAAATGGAAGCCTTTTCTTCATCGTTTTCCCCAGATGTTTACAAACAAATTTTCTCCTTTAATAGCAAGCATACTTGAGATTATCTTCATTAATTTACCATATAAAAAATTATGTATTACAATGCAAAATAATGTAGTTTTTAAAACTTAGGAGTTATATTTTCTTATCAAGCATTTGTTCTGCAAATATCTTATCACTTTCTAGCGAAACATTTTGCTTCAGGTTATATTTCTTCCAAAATATTTCAAAAACTATATGCTTTTTTAAAAAAATATTATTTAAGGAGAGGTTATTAAATAAAGGTAAGATAAAATTTTAGTAAACAGTTTTCTTCTGCAATTTCAACAGTTTTCTTCTTAAGACTACAATAATTGATACATCAATAAAGTTAGATTTTTTTTCAAGCTTGAATGCGAAATAAATATTTTATGACCAATACTATAGCTGTTAAATAAATAATTATTATAATTTTCTAAAGTGGTATTAAAAATTATAATAATTTTGCATACGTGGTGGGATAGGCGAGCAATAAATTGTGTATGCTTCATGGTTATTATTAAATTCTTGTGACCTTGACTATCAACCACGTACACATTTCAGTTTCACCAACGACAACTATGCGCTGTTTCACTTTCACCAAGGACAGAAACGGATCTGATTTTTCTTCTGCAATCACCTTTTTCTTCAAATAAAATTCAATTATGTTGGAATTTTGGTGCTGTAAATTGGTAAACCTAATACGGTAAATATCTCTCCAATTATCCATTTGCAAATTTTATATAAACACATGAAAACATTATTTTGGTTTCGACAATGACAGATAACTATGCATTTTTTCACTTAAGCCAATATCAAAAACAGATTTGACTTTCCTTCTGCGGTCAATTTTTCTTCAATTATCTGCTCAATTATGATGAAATTTTAATACTGTTATTGGTAGTCACTGTACAGTTTCTCAAATTATTCATTTGAAAATATACATCAAAACATGAAAACTGAATTTTGGCCCAAAACTTACTTTTTCATGGAGAGATGTAATAAAAAAAAATTTGAGATTTTCTTTGCGGGATATCAGATTTGACCATTATTAGAGGGTCGATGAGGCTTATTGGAAAATTATTGGTTTCGAATCCATGGAACTACAGGTTAAAAATTCGAATTTATGAAAGATTCTTTGTACATGCGCGTCTAGTGGACATTGATGCAATGCAAAAATTTTCAAAGGAAAGTGCCAAGTCAGGTGCGGTTATTTTCTTCTAGTCATGACTCAAAATTATAAGATCCATCTCGAAGTAATCATAGCGTTGTTCACAACATGATGTTAATATAAATAGATTAATATTTATTCACCAGAGAAAACCATCTTTTATTTATAAGATCCATCTTGAAGAAAATAGATTTAGAATTCCTAATTTGGTAGTAACTGAGATAGGTGAAGAACAGATTCTCAGATATTTTTCGTTTATATTATGCCGAACAAAAGTAATGAAAGTTTCTGCTTTGTATATCAGTTTGAACTAACGGCAGCCATAATTTTTTTGATCCTCTTTATTGAAAGAGATGCCCCATTTCCTATATTTTAAGGGTGCTAAACGGTAAAAGGGGCTTTGTGTTCGTGACCTCTTCCCTAAGATTTCTTTCTTTCTTTCCTTACGGCGTTGCGGGCTTCACGGTTTCCGTAAGCCAAAAACAGCTTTTTTGAGTTTTATAAAATTTTCATTTTTGCCAAAAAAATAATCATTTTATCATTGATTTGTTTAATCGTTTGCAAACTTTTGTAGAATAAAACCGACATTATGATCTAAAACTTCATAAGTATTTTTTTTTCTTGAATTGAGATACCATTCTCAAGACTACCTCATCTTAACTATCTACCTCATCTAATTCCATTATCCTCATCTTTTCCCATTAAGACTACCTCATATAATTCCATATATCTTCATAGTAAATGGGAATCGGAAGTGACCGAATTTAGTTACAAGATTACAACGATCAGAAATAAAAACCTAAGAAATTTCATCATCTGAATTAGTCGCTATATAAAAATTTTGCTGCGGTAATTTTTTTCATATTTGCTCATCCCAGTAATGCATCGTTAAACTTTATAAATTCATTTCTATATCCGTTTCCAGATATTTGAAACTCAAACGCTCGTTCGTAAATCTCTAAATTAACCATCAAAATTATTTATCTTTACTATCAAGAACTTCATTGAATTTTTGAATTTGAAATGCTTCATAAACCTTTTACTTTTTCTTGGTGAAACCGATATTATGATCTAAAGTTTATAGTTATTCTGGAATTTAAATTTATTCTGGAATTGCAGTTCTTCGCATTAGTTACAATTCTTTCGTAATTTAATTGGTTGCTTATATATTAATAACATTTAAAAAAGGCGGATATTTTATAAAACGGTTCGCAATTATTAAGGAAATATTAGCTGGAACTATAAAATATGTAGGATGCAGAATGACGTTCATTTTATACAGTAACTATTTTTTATAGGTCACTATGACTGTTTGACATTCAGAATAATTATAATGCAGATTATTGGGTTTTCTAAATTTTTTAAAAATATTGATAAAATTCTATGGCATGCATGTGATATTGGTAAAATGGATTTCTATATTTTTCTTCTAGCTTGGGGAAGAGTTTGTGTGTTTCTAAATTTTATTGCTCTCTAACAGTTAAATTCATTTACTCGCTGCAATAAATATGATAGGTTTGTACAATTTTAACATTGATTAGAATTCGATTCAATATTGATTAGAGATACTTCACGTTTAAATCGATTATAATATTGTGCACTTGTTATTTTTCTGAGTAAACTAACTCAAATTTTAACAAAATGGGCAGAGGAATTTTATATCGAAGAGACATAAAGTAGAAAGCAGCTTTCTTAAAATAGCTTTTAATTGATTCTAAAGTAAAAAGTGAATGAGCTCATTACTGGAGCAATCAAAATAATACTAAAATATTAAAATAAAAATATTAAATATTAAAATCAAAGTTCAAATTAACATTATCAGATCTTGTCCAAGAGATTTGAATAATTTATCTTTTCTGTCAAACATCTAAATGAACTGAAATAAACTATTTTAAAATGGTGAAACTACACACTAGTCTCATAAAGCTAACTTCCCTTCCGTTAAAAAATATTTACGCGAGAACGAATTTAAATAGCTGACAAATTTGCACTGAAGTTACTGCCAACCAGAAATCCCAAAACATGTTACCTATGGAAATTCAAAACTTGAAAGGGGAGCAAAAAAGTAGAAACCTCTCTTTAAATTAACTACAGTAATTAGCGACCTCTTTACATCCATTTAGGAATTACATAGATAGTGCTAGTACTTTTTATTTTTACTGCATTGCAGAATGACGTTCATTTTATACAGTAACTGCAGAGATGGGTTTTAAATTTTCTAGTACTAATGTTATTTATTATTTTTATTGCAATTCTTTCAGCATTATTGCGTTATTATTACATTAATGTAGATAACATCTTTTTTTATTATTATTGAAAGTTCTTAAGTGCGTGCTGCTTTTAATGAAGTAATTTTAGCCGAATATTATATTAATAAACTAATTACGTTAACTCAATAATTAATATTATTTAATAAATTTTATTATTTCATTAAATATTTATAAAAAATCAAGTATTGCCCCGACTGCATTTATAATGCAGATGTAAAGATTGAGTCGAATGATTTGATTGCTTAAAATTCGAATTTCAGACACCGACATTTTCCTGTTGGCAGAAAAAAGAATTATATTTTGAGAAAATTGTTTTAATAGAATAGATATGAGATAATTGAAAAATAATATAATAAATATCCAAATGTATCTAAACTAAAAAAATGTATCACAACATTTCTAATATATTCTTTACATCTTCTAATTGGATCAAAATATACTAAATTAAGTTTGTAGATTTTTTATATAATTTTTTTGCAGATATTTCATTTATTATCATTATTTATATTGATTGAGATAACCTTTGGATCCTCACATTTATTACTCAATTATAAATTAATAATGGAAACTGAGTTATTTTCTCTTTTATTCTGCAACATTTTTACAATATCATGGAATTTATAATGTATAAGAAGTTATTTGACCAGCCTGGATTTTTATTTGCTTAGTATTTCTAAAACTTTCCTTCTTTTGATCATGTTGCTTTTGATCCTTTTGATATAAGTAATGTTCAGAATCAAACCGATTAGAAGAAGAAAAATTAATAGGATAACTGTAATAAAATGTAGCCCAAGTTAATCGATTTTATTTTCATTCAAAAATGTATGTATTCAATTACCTACAGCTCCGTTATTGGTGTTGTAACATAATATTTTAAATTTCGTATGGTGTTGTTAGCTGATGCATCAAGACAGTGTGCATATAAATAATGTGTTTGGATGCGCAATATACAACACTTGTGTCACTTGTAGAGCAAAAATTTAAGTTACTCATTTTTTGGTTCGTCATTGGATCAGGAAATTCTGGTTTATTTTTCTGATAGTAATACTTCCTTTCAGGATAAATTGAATAAGTAAGATAGATTTCGTCTTGTTCCATTGTAACCTCTTAGCTTATATGTTAGATCACGTACAAGTACAGTTCGCATATCTTTTATTCTGTCTTTGATCCGGGTTCTTTATCATTTGAATATTCGCCTTTAGAACTACTGAAGTTTCAATAACTATCCCCCTAAACATAATATTTTTGTTCCCTATTTGGATATTTTTTTTATCACATAAAATGTGCTGATTGCAAAAACTGCCCATTGTTAGTCTATTTTAACATTTTTATATTGATAAAGAAACTTTGTTTCAATTTATACTAATTTCCCTAAACACGCTTGAAAAATCCTTCCCTAAAATCCTAAATCCTCTCCAAAAAATCCCTTAGAGAAAATTTCATCTCTGCTTCAGTTTGACATTTTTCGTAATTATCAGATTTTCTGTTAAAGCTAATACCTTGCAGAAATTTACTTTTATCCTTTCCTATTGAAGTAGCAACGTTCAGTGAAAGATTTCGATAAAAATAAAACAGAATAGAGGTAATTTTATCCGGATGATACGTTAATACGAACAAAAAAGTAATTGAAAATATGTAAATAAAATAAATTTATCTTCAGAGAAACAACGTAGCTACCTCACAAACAAAAACAAGCACTATCAATATAATAATTTGATACCATCATTTTTCATAAGCAATTTTAAATCACTTTGGGTCTAATAGGCTTCAGAACGCCAGAATTAAACAAAAAACCGTGGCAAACATTAAGTCCATATTTTTTAATAATCTTACAGTTTTCAGTTTATGGTACACAAGGATAGTTCGAAAGAATTCATTCAGTTCCATGCTATCACAACGCCATTAAACTTTTAAATATCTGAATAATCTTTTTCAAATTGTTCTTTTACATGCACTGTAATTTCACTATCTCATTATTTATGTGCTTTGCACAAAAGAAATAAGAATATTTTTTCTGAAACTTTTAATTATAGGAAAAAAATCTCTCATCAAAATATTTTATGAAACAGTGTCCGAATTTCATCGAGACAATGTAAATTATTGCTGAAAATCCTAATTTAAAAAATTAGGCCCCAGTTCATAAAAATGAGCGAAACCATTTATATTATTTTTAAATTTTAAAAATGTGTTGCAAATATTTTTGGAAATTATCGCTAAAAATCATCAAAACTTAATTCTTCGTAAAAACCTCTTATAAATATACATTCTATCATCCAAAACTAAATTTATTTATTTTAAATGAAAGTATCTGCCCAATTAAGTTCGAAGAAGCACACACACTCCTACGATCTTCATAGTTAACGTGTTCTAATCCATTTCTTAGACACTGCTATGGCTTTCATCTCGTTATAAGTGGAATAATTATACAAAAATTATATGAGAATACATCATTAATGTTTCTAATGTAACAGGAATTATTCTGTTAAAATTTTTGTAGCTATCCAAAATTAGTTATTTGGCCTATGTATTTTTCAATATTACATGACGCATTTTTGAGCGTCAGGTTTCAAATATTTTTCAACATTAAGAGAAAAGTCAGTAAACAAGCAACAGTTAATTATTCTTTATCATTTACACCTAATGTGCATAATATAACATGAATTACTTATTCTACTAAAAGTCCTGCAGCAGATAAAAATGTGACCATTGAAAACTTTTGGCCTTACTTGACATATTTTTGAGCTGCAAGTATCAAATGTTTTCTGAATTAAGAGAATATTTGAGAAATAAGAAATCTGTAATTATTTATTAACATTTATAATTAATGTGTATAATGTAACATGAATTACTCTATTAAAATCTCTGAAGCAGTTCAAAACTTGATATTTGAACTATGAACATTTTTGCCATTACTACTTGTCACATTTTTGAGCTTCAAGTATCAAATACTTTTCTAAATTAAGAGAAAAGCCTAGTAGCAATTGATATGTAGATATTTTTTTTAGTATTTAAAATTTTTTACTTCAAGATAAAAGTAAATTCTTAAATTTAACTAATGCTTTAAAATATACTACAAAAATAATATTTGATTGCATTGAACTATTAAAAACCTTCTTTTCTGAGTTTGTTGAAATTTAATTAATAATGTTTACCTAAAATTTTTTCCCTGAGACTGAAAAATTGTCAATTTAGTTAAGCCTAATGTCCTTAAAATAATATTTCAAAAACAGGTTGGAAAACACAATTATTTAAGAAGAAAAATCACACTGCTTGTAAGGGCTTGATTTCTAAAAATGCATAGTATTTTAATTCCATATTCTGCCTTGGAAAGCATGAGATATATGATATTTACATTAACTTAGTTTACTTTAGTCTGCAGACATATGGTAAATATTTTCCCCAATTAATCTTCATATCACTGCTAGTTACTTCACTATAATCAGTTTGAATATTTTATAACGAGATCATTGTTTTGAATATGTTTTCCTTTTGAAATGTGTGTTGAATATTTGCAGTAGGAGGGGAATAACTTATTCTTTCCTGTATGTTTCTGTAAGCAGATTGAACTTTCAATGTTTGATCTATAAAAGCAAATTTGTCTTGCTTCAAACGTTTTTGCTTTGAACTGTTTAATTTATCATTACCCCTTAAATTATCATGAGTATTTTATCATTAATTTTTATATTTTTGTAATTTTAAAGTAATAAAAGTTTGATCGTTTAAGTTAAAATTAGTCTTTTAAGTTTGCAATAAAAATACTTTTTGGTGTTCAATCATATTTTGATTATTATTTTAAAAATAATAAATTTCTTTTCATGTTAATAGCAGATAGAACATCAGAAAAATAATTCTTATGATAAGAATGATAAATTAACTTCTAACTTTTAAAAATAGTTATTACTACTATTTAAAGAAATTCTAAATCACATATAAAATTAATTGTTACTTACATGAATTAAAAATATTAAAGGATTTCATTAGATTATATCTTTTTATAAATTTAGCGATATGTCAATTCTTTTTTGAGAAATAATTTGACTATTCTGATTTCTTTATTGTGAAATGGGAATTTTTCAAAGCGCCTTTGAGGTTTATAATTTAAGTTGTCTGAATCGATAGATTGCAATTTTTTGCATTTCATTGAAATTCATGAACGACTAAACGACTGAAATAAAGTTTAATTGAAAGTTTTTTTTATGATTGAATATAATTTATTTTTATTGCGATATTTAGAAATTTATGTTATGAAATTATTAATAATTCAATGTTTCTTTAGAATGACAACTTTAGTATATATAATAAGTTTTTAAAGCAGAAATATTTGTATAAGTAAGACTTTTTATTAATCATTTAAACAATGCTTCTGTGTTTATATGTTACATCTTTACTTTTTAAATAAACAATCCATGCATATTTAAATATATGTATATATTTAAAAGATAAATATGTAATTTGTATGCATTTGTAGATAAATTACTTTTTTATATATAAAATATATTTCCTTTTTATATTGATAATTGAAAATGTTTTTTTTAGAAAACTGAGTTCTATTTAATGGAACAGGATACAAAACACAGAATACTTGTGATTTCTTTACAAAATAATTCAAATTAGATCGTTAAAAATATTTTACTTAAACTAATCTTATCATATCATTTGATATTTTTCTATGAGCCTGTTATACATATAATTAAAATGATAAAATTAAGTTTTCTTAGTGATGCTTGTTTTATGTTTATTTTAACAGTGATAAGTTGCTGTTAGTATGCCTCCGAATAATTTTAAAAAGCGGAAAAGTTTATTTATTGAAGAAACTGTAAGGTTCTAAGTTGTATTATTTATATCTAAAATCTATTCATTTGAATATCCTTTTACATTTTAACAATAAGATATTTAAGTTTCTTATTTTGAATTTTTTATTATAATTTGCTTTACAGAGTTTGTAACTTAAATATTTTTGCGTGAATTAAATATTTTTGGGTTTTAAATATTGTTGCTTCTAAAATAAACGAAAGCCAGTATTTGGAACCTTAAGAGCTAGAAGCAGCAAAATAAAAAGATAACAACGAATTTTATCAATTGATAAATAGCCTAATTATATATTTAGATTTGATTAAATTTAGAATAATTCCTTTAATATAGATAAAGTTCTGAAAAATTAATCGGTATAACTCATAAAAAGATACAAAAAAGGAAAATTTCTGCTAATATTTTTCTTGCCACTGGACCAACCTAAAATACGGTTAAAATAAAAAGATGATTTTTGAGAGATTTTTTTTATCGTCCGTTGAGTAAATTCAACCGAATAGGAATTAAAGTTAAATTCGAGGGAAATAGAACTGTTCAGGTACTAATATTTCGGAAAATAAAGATAATTGTATTTCCCGAATATGGAAGAAAAAGGTGTTGAAAATAAGTCTTCATAGCCAAGGACATTGTTTCTACAACCTGTTTGCTGGAGAAAAATTTTATATGCCTTTTGAATTGTTTATGTGAGAAAGTTGCATACATATTAACCTACACTTTAAAGAATAATTTTATATGCATTTTGAATTGTTTTATGTGAGAAAGTTACACACATATTAACATATACTTTTAATTAGAATGTGAAAATTGAGTTATGTTTGGTAAAATATGAGTTTAATTATATTAATGTCTAATTAACACTAGTGCTATTGTAGAGTAGATATTGTATTGTTACAAGCAGGCGAGCGGCACGAAAACCCGCCAAAGTTGGCGACGTTTGGCGAGGGGCCTCGCGCCAGCTTGATTGGTTTGGCGAAAGGAATAGTCTAGTAGCTGCTAGATTGTGCGTGATGTTTTGAGAATTTTCACGAGATTCAGGTGCACGCGCTTTTCGGCTGTATAAGGACGAATAGCCGGAGCGAGTAGTTAGTTGATTGAGCACCTTGTAAATAACACAGTCAAAAGCTTTCAAGACTCCCTCCCCCCAATTTTAACGACTACTCCCCCACTAATTTTAACGAACTAAAAGATTATATTAAAAATCTAAATATTAAAAAAGCATCTGGAGTAGACAATATTAGTAACCAGATGATTAAAAATTTACCTGATAATTATGTTAACTTTCTAGCCAATATTATTAATAATATGCTTAAATTAGGATTCTTTCCAAGTTCCTGGAAAACTGCTGCAGTAATCCCAATCATTAAACCTGGAAGGATCCAACTGATCCCAGTAGCTATCGCCCCATCTCGCTTCTCCCCACTATCAGTAAAATCGCTGAACACGTAATATTAACTAGATTAAATCACCACCTTAATAAAAACAGTATTTTAATCCCAGAACAGTTTGGTTTTCGTCATGCTCTCTCTACCACTCACCAACTGCTCAGGGTAACCGAATTCATCGAAGAAGGTTTTTCCAACAAACAATACACTGCAGCAGTTTTTCTCGATATCCAGAAAGCTTTTGACAGAGTTTGGCTCGAAGGCCTTATTTACAAATTAATAAATTACAATACACCCCCGCAGCTAATCAAAATTTTAATTTCATACCTTCCCACAAGGTGCATAACTCCACGCTCACCACTCCTAAATAGCCAATCAAAACCCGTCCTGACTCTCGCCACCTCACTCACCCCTACTCTCTAACAGCTACTATAAAAGTTCCTCCAGCATTTTTCCAGTCCACTTCGAAGATGACCACGGCAGTAAATGATCGCAACGAGGAAGCACTACAGCCATGACCGGGGATAAGCCCCTGCCGGGGCTAGGTGCCCCAAGAAATCAACCACCGTAGCGAGTAGTTAGTTGAGAGTTTGCTCTGAAATAAAAAGCGTCTCGCTGGAGTAAAGGATTTATTATTAGTGAGCTGTGTTTGCGTTTGCTGCTAACGCTGTGTTATTGAGCTCGCTGTGATTTACTGTTGCTGTGCTATACTATAGCTGTTTTTCAAACTGTGTTTATTGTGCGTAAGACTTTCTTTTACGCTGTAAGTGACTGATTATTGCTGGATTGTATTTATCTGAAATTTTTACTTTATTAATTATCCTGTAAATAACTATAAATAGCTGTAAATAAATTTGTTTGTGCTGTCCTCAAATAAAGTCCATTCAATCCGAACCTGCTACGCTAAAAACGTAACAGTATTTTCGAATCCAGATCAGATAACGAGAAATATTTGAATTGGCACATTCTTTTCCAAACTTACTCATCACGCCAGCAGGAGGACGTTTGGTCTATGACGTCAGATGTAATGCATCATTCACAGAAATAATTTAATGGAATCGGATATCGAACTTGGAATCTTCTTCCTCGAGTAGAGACTTAACCACAAGACGATCGCGACTTTTGAAAATATTTAATATGGACCAATCTTTCAAAGAAAAATAATTTGGGGTTAATGAGGCTTTCACTACAAGAAATATTTTCGATTATTAAAAAATGTTTATGATGCGAAACCATAAATATTAATGCATCCATCGAAACTGATATAAAAAATAAATGCGGTGAAATTCCACAAGAAATATTCTTAAAGAAGTGCAATTCCTTAGCTTTAAGACACCAGGTATCAAAACTTCCAACAATTTTTAAAAATGTTCTAAGTATAAAGAAAAAATATTAATCTGTTGATTAATAAAAATACTAACTCCATGCTGATAAAATGTATTGTGTTTTGTCTCAAGACCATTCACGAGTGTTTCCAAGAGAAAAATAAAAATTTACTAGGTTTAAAGGAATTTAAAATTTTAATACAAAGGCTTTTAATAAAGAAGAATTTTTAAGACAACTCCAAGAAAACGCTATGCTTTTTAGTTAAACGTTCTATACACTTTAACAAGATAAGCGCTCATTAAGCTATTTTTTGTTAAAAAATGAAAATTTAAATTAAAAAATAAATAAACATCCTTAAAAAATATCACATATCTTTTTATGCCATTCAAAAAATTTCGTAAAAAATTGTTTCTAATTTTCAGGGTAAAAATTACGGAATGGCAGTGAGAAAGTGATAAAAAAATTTATAAACTATTTTAAATGAAAAATTTTTAGAAATCAAAATGTCTTATGAGCTACTTTCTGAAACAAAATATAAATGAATTTTAATAACAGATAATGCGTAACAGACTTTGCGAATTTAGGAGCAAAATGGTTAAAACATTTTTCTTAAACCTTTTTTTTCATACTTTTCATACCACTTAAAAATGCTTTAACAATTACTTTAGTGATAAGTGTTGAAATTCTAAATATAAGAAATTGTGCAATGGCCGATAATCCCTTTGAAAAACCTTTTTGAGTAAATAATTAATACAACCATAAAAAATTAAGGAATTTTTAAAAATTTACTACTTTCCCATTTTTTTCTAAAGTTTCTGTCTGCTAGTTTAGAGTATTGATTCTTAGATGTCTGGCTAACTTAAAAATAAATCACTTTCTATCTTATCAATGCTTAGAATTTATCGTCATTTTACAGAAAAGATCTGTATACCTGAATTCATACTTAAAAACTTTGCTTACAATATACCATATATATATAACGAGGATTTTTATTATTGGGTTTCATTTTTTCTTTTTTTTTTCACACTTATTATAAATTAAGGATGTTTGTTAATGTGTTTCTATGTAGGTCTCTTCACTTTTTTCTACCTTTGCAGAGACTTTTTATAACTTCAGTGCGAGATAGTTATAATATAAGATAGTTGACAATAATTGGCATGTTTCACGAACAATATTTTTTATGTTACTCATTTCTCAAGACAAAACAAATGCGAATTAAAAATATACTATGTTCACTTAGAATAAAATTTAATAATGCCCTCCCCCTCCAAAAATATGGTTTTATGTTAATAATGAAGCACCATCTTCTGCATCAAAAGTGAAAGTAGCAATTATGTAATCGCTACACCTTTAAGATTTTCTTTGATCGCTTCTTTTGGTAAGGGATGAAAAGTGAATAAAGAGCACCATGAAAGATGACGAGAAAATTGGGCTAGTTTAAAATACTTCTTTATTAGATTTTATTCTAAGGGAATATTGTATATTTTTAATTCGCATTTGTTTTGTCTTGAGAAATGAGAAACTTGTAAAATATTGACCTACTTAATCTTCCTTAAACAATGCTCTTTTATTCTCATTCTTACCCCTGGTTTTGCAATTTGAAATATATAATAAGCTCTTAGTATTAAATATTAACAATATATATAGTATTAAATATTAACTAGATTGTAAGGATCCATTGTCCAGAAGAATGTGAAAATTATTCTTAATCTGAAAATAAAGTTTCAACTTCGTAGAATCTATAATAGACTTCATTCCACTCCTTCTATTAGCTCAAACTTTTCTTATATATATTCACCAATTTTTTTATTAGTTAATTAAATACTAACTTTCTCGCCAAGAATCTTCATTTCCCCACCGCCAAATAAGAAACGAATTCAGTTTGTTTTCCCCTCACGCTAATGAGGTTAAGCTTACTATGTTTTCGCTTGATTACTTCAAATGATTCTGATGATTTTCTTAATGTTTGATGCGTTTAAAATTAAGCATTGCTAATTAATATATCTTTCGGATTCCTTTTGAATTAAAATAATACAGAATAATAAAATTTCTAATCTGTATTGCGTTACCCCAGCTGATGTAGAAAATTCACGCATTTTGCTTGAACTTTATCTGTTTAAACTGTTTCGAGTATTAAAAATGTTAATATATCGTTTTGTAAAAAATCATCTTTCAGCCCAGTAGAATACTATATTAATATTTTTAGATACAAGTGACCCAAAAGTACATAGATAATTAGAGGTTTTGGGGCTCAGTTACAGTTGGAATTAAGTTGATTTAAAAATAAATCTGTTTAGTAAAGCTAAAATAAAGTTGTATTAATATGAAAAAAATTTACCCATTACTGTTATATCTATCCCTCTACTATTACCAATTATATCTGTCATTATACATCAACTACTCTGATCCACTCGATGACACATGGAAATATTTGAATGACCGGACAGCCGGGACAGCAACTCTGGAGTGAACTGTGGTGGCTGTTGTTGCATGCTCCCATGCGCTAGGAATGCTAAATCAGGTCCACGACTGAATGGGGACATATTGCAGCCTCTGTTTGTCACGCGGACCAAGAAAATAGGTAGAGGACCAACTTAGCTTTATCCCATTTAAAGCATCTCTTGTTTTTTTAGTAGAGCCATTTAGGACCAAGAGTACAACTTAGCTACCCACAAGCCACAACTTTTTTTATGGGGCGGACATCATTCATGCATTTCATTCATTTATCCACAAATAGTAATTTCAATCTAGAACAGAGAGCGATCACCTCTGAACCAATACTATCAGTGGTATTATCTTGACACAGATAACTTTGTGCCTACGGCAAATTTAACGTTTGCCAGCCACCAAAACACACAGTGAGTATTCGGCTGGCAGGTTTGAATTCTCAACCCAAGAGATGCGAATCCAACGACCTACCAACCAGGCTATCCTGTCCCTTAAACTGAGCTTGAGCAAAGGGCCATCACCAACCCTTCCCTAAAAAAGCACCTCTCCCTTTTAATGGGAGGTAGCCATCTCCACTCATCAGTATAACCACACGAGTAGAGAGAATAAGCCCCTTTGTCGGAAGCTTTTCATTCAGAATTACGAGGTGCCTACCCATGTGGCTGTATCTATCCATATATAAATTATTTACAAAAATATTTATCTCTCATCTTGGAAATCTACTACCTATAATAAATAAATATACATTAATTCAAATTTTTTATTAAGACAATGGCATGTGAAAAGAAACTGATGAGATTGTCCGAGCTAAATTGAAATTATAGATAGGAAATATTTCTTGACAATAATAGTAAGTCCCGATAATCATACTTCTTCATATCTAACAGCTACTGTTCATCATTTTTTTAACTTAAAGATTCTAAAAGTAATTTCAGTTATGCTTGCTACCGACACACAAAAACTATTCTCGTTTTAAGTTATCTGATGAAAAGAATGATAATAAAAAAAGTCTCCCTTATTTTCTTACTCTCCAGTTCTAGGTGGTCACCATTAAGTGTTTCCTGTTCAAAGAGAAAACTTTGGGAGAAACTTCCTTTTACAAACATTTCTTCACTTCTATCAAAAAGGGACCAAAATAAAACCGTAGACGGTGGAAGAATGAAGCCCGAAAGAGTTTTCTTTCCTTTCTGTTCATGTTTTCTTAACTATGTTTCGCGAACATCTGTAGATAAAAGGAAGAAAAGAGTATTTTGTCCCATGTCCAGACGAAAGAGTTTTTTTTTTTTACTTTCTTTCTTGCGCCTGGAGTAGACTTGTCGTAATAAAGAAACTCTGTCTATTAAAAAAATATAAAATTTTTAATTAAGAGCGTACATGTTATTCTGATCTGTAAAGACCTGTTTCTCAAAATTAGATAAAATGTTAAGGAAAGGGAATTTAAATACGTGGCTATTACTAACAGTTAATTAAGTAATATAACAGCTGATACAATCAGCGGTGTCCCTGGAACTTTTCTGTATAACTTCTAACACATGAAATAATGCATTTGTGATTGACTGTAATTGCACATTTTTCTTAAGAAAGATTAATAACAGGCAATTGAATAAAACATTTGAATACACATTATTATTACAAGTTAATCAAGTAACATAATCACTCATATAATGTCTGATAATGTTTGTCTGAAACTTTCATATAATCTCTAATATTTGTATTAATTACTTTCTAATAATGAATTAGTTATGTAATCTCTAATAAATGCATTATATTTATGCATTAATTAATATATACTATTAGCGAAGAAGCCAATTAACATGTGAGCTTTACTGAATTTTTCTTTAGGGCTTACACTTAAGATTGTTGAAGCAAATAAAAAAAAGTTAATATTGTTAATATTTTTAGAGATTAAAAAATCTATAGTTCTTTTAAAACTAAAGAATACATTCATAAAAACAGAAATTGTTTAGAAATCTAAAATTAGAAAGAATACCATGAAAAACTTCAAATTAAATCCTAAGTAATTACAGTAATTAATGGTACTTTTTCTGTTTATGATGACCACAAAAAAATTGACAAACTGTTTTCGCCAATGTTTAGCCAATGTGATGTTTAATTAGTTGTGGCAAAACTAATAAGATTCATAACTACACCAAGGGCACAAGGTTGAGTAAAAAGAAGAAAAAAAAAATGGCGAATTTGTTGAAATTTTGGCGATTTCGCGAAAATGCTTTAACTACCCACACCTTTGGAAACAGAGTTATACTTACGTATTATTTAAAATTGAATAATTTACTAAAAACTGTTTTCAGAAATATAATAATAGAATATTGTTAATAATTTTAAATCTATAACTTAAGTAACCAGAAAAAAATGGCAGCATTATTTTACAGGCATTTTCACCTCGTGTGAAATCTTAATCTTTATCTTTACTTATAATAAAGCACAATGTGTGTGTGTCTGTTGGCGGTGTACAGGCCAGACCGTTCGACTTACAGCTACCAAATTTGGTACATGTATACCTTGGGGGCCGGGAATGTGCACCTTGGAGCCCTTTTTTTGAATTTTTAATTAAAATTTTAATTAATTAAAAAATAAGCCAAATTTTAACGTTTTTTCACTATAACTTCCGAAAATATTACAGCACAAAATTGATTTTTGCATCATGTTAAAGCACAAAAAATTAGCTTTTCAATGATACTAATGTTTTGACCTATAAATTAAAGCTCTATTTTTAATGAATTTTTAAACATTTAATTTAATCGGTTTTTTTTTTCAACAATAAAATAAAAATAAACAAAATAAAAAATTTTTTATCTTCGCGAGGATATAAAAAAAAATCAGTTTTTAATAAAATGTTGCCATCATATTTTCAGAAATTCTGATTAAAAAAAGTTGATTACGACCAAAAATAAAACTAAAATATAATTTATATCACGTGATTATATAAAATGAAATAAATAGGAAATGCGATATTTTTTAAACAATAAATGCAAGAGAAAATTTTTCTTGATCGTTTGTAATATCAAAATTAATTCAATTAATGAATTAAAATAAATAAAAATACAAAATAAAAATATATTACAGAAGTGTGACAGTTAAAACTGAAAAAGAATTTTTAGAAAAGTACCAAACGATAATCTTCTGCGAGCGATATTAATTATTTAAAAGTAAGAAATCTTAATCGAGCTTGAAGATGACGTCATTTCAAAGAAACGACGGACAAAAAGCAATTGATATTAAGTTGAAGTAAAATATTTTTGCATTCGCGTTTTTTTTTTAATTTTTAAAACACTAAGACATGTTTTAAATAGTTACTATTACTCATGTGAAGAAGATATATTGCGCAAATCAAAGAATTCGCCTTCGTGATTGTAATTTATCTCCGCATTTTAATGAATCATGCGAAATAAAAACGCACCTGCTTTCAACGAAGCATACGTAATATTAAAGCTATACTGGTAAAAGCAGGTCAGCTATTTGAAAACGCATCTTTCAAACAAGCATACGTAATAATTAACAATGCAAAATTTGTAAAAGCATATAAATACATTTTTTACCCGCATACTTCGGAGACATCAAAACTTCCTAACCAAAGCAATATCATGTTCTCACATGAGAACAAATAAATCAGCTTTCATTCCAAATTAAACATATAAAAATGTCATTTTCGGCACGTATCTACATAAAATGAAACAAATATGAAACATGATATTTGTGGAAAATAAATGGATGAAAACGTTTTCTATAATATTTTACTATACATATATTACTAATCCAATTAAACAGTTTTATTTAAGGCAAATATGGCTTAACATCTACAAGTTATCATATGTAATAGGAGCCCAACATATAATTTCTTAATTTTTTTGGGGGGGAGGGACATAAATCTCTTATCAAATGGTCTAAGTGAAATATATAATTAGTAGATTGAGGGGGAAAATGCTGATGAATTACGACTTTTAAATTTTTACATATATCATCAGCTCTGTGAATCATGTTTAACAAAATATTCTAGAGACAATAAGTCCTTAAAATAAAAAAGTGGCACTCCAATGAACTAAATCAATCATCAAGGCTGATCGATCTATGAAAATTTCAATATTTCGATAAAAACTGGCGATTTTAGATCACTTTATCAAGATCTCAAAGAAGCCAATCAGGGTTACTCTAGAATAATTGGTCTAGACTATGAAAATGATGATTGTTCTAAACTTGCAATATTCAAAACTGAAAAAATCAGCCATATTTGATTGCAGAAAATAGAAATGTTTATTTATTGATTTAGAAGTTAAAATATTAAAAATACTTTACAGAATATGAATCTATAAGACCAAAGAAATTTAAACCGTAATTTTTTGAAATATATTTATAAACCGAAAAAAATTTCATTATCGAGAGCATTTATATACATCTAAAAATAAAATTAAAAACTGAATGTTTCATTTAATCTGTGAAATGTTTGCTGATTAATTCCCTGACATATTATAAATTATAAAAAAATTATAATATTTCTGTAGTGTACATAAAACTGTAGTGTCGGACTACTCTGCTTTCAGTTTTTAATTTTATTTAAAGACAAGGTTAGATTAAGTAAAGAGGTCTTTACATTAATTGAAGTTTCATCATTTCCACTTTAAATTAAAACTGAATTTTACGAGCTCTGATAGAAAATCAGAGAGAAATGGGGAGTTCAAAGATCAGGACTGCTACATAATAATATAAGTGAATTATATGACTATCGAAATTTGAAGCATAAAAATATTTTGCTGAAAAACTTTTTATGAGACCAAGTTATATAAAATTGATCGAACCCTTTAATCGGCATTAATACTGGCGAGCCAACTGGTCGCCAAAGGAGGCTAGTATAATATAAATCTCTAAAGGAAATTTTTCATTTGTAACGCTAAAATGGTTTCTTTGATTCCTATAAATATTATTAACAACATCAACAATAGAAGAGTTCCAATTTACAGAACAGAACAATTCATCTTAGTATATTTATTTGTTATCTTTACACTTCCTAGTTAAATTCTAGTTACAAGCATTCTGACAAAGAACGTGACATCACATTTTAGTTAATAGTTACGTGTTTGCTGTCGTAATTTTAATTTTGTGCAGGTACGTGACAAAATGAAGTTCTTCCGGACTTGAATTTTTCATGCTTAAGTTCTTTTTGATATGCCATATTGCGAAACGTCAACTTTTAGATGAAAATGAAACACCTCCTGCTGGTGAAAGAATACTCCCATTCCTTCCGTTAGTTGAAAGCTGGACCCTCAAGCAATTCCCTGACTTTAGATCTGTGAAATTATGCAAATTCGGTTACTTTTGACTGAGCTGCGTGAACGTTTTTAAAAAGCACTCTCTTAAGCAACTCTTCTTTCCTCTCTCCCAACTAATATCTTCCTAAACATTTAAGTTTCACTTTTCTAGAAAAATTTGCAAATTTATTCCAGAAAACTACCAAATGAAAAGTTTCATTAAAATATTCATATCATAAAAGACGGACAGAGGATTATACCTAGGAATTTGTGCCGGAAATTTCTCCTTACGAAGTAAGAGAAAGCTAGCAGCATTAAAGAGAAAGTTTTTAAGAGTAACCTATTTAAATATTTTCATATAAATATTTTTAATATTTGAAAGATTTTGTAGGTTAAAAAGTTAAAAAAACAGTAAGCATTATTTCATTGGTATTTCTTTTAATTCTAACCATACATAAATATCTTTTTGTGAAGAAACGATAAAATAAATTTTAAAACAAGACATTTGCCCTGTTATAAACTATTTTAAAAATAAAACAGTAGAGAGTCATAAAATATAAACGAAAGGTTTTGAAACACTTTTGAGTTTCATTAAAAAATATATGATAAATTTTTAAAAGAAATATCTATTAAGAAAAAGAGAAGTTGACTAGTTATTAACATTAGGTGTTAAATTTGGTCTTTTCAGAGTCTTACAGTCATTTTGAATGTTTTCATTAAATTAAATTTATATACGTTTTTCATTTAACATATTTTATTCAATTTCATTTCCCTTGAGGTTTTCTTATGAATTAAACTCATGATCACTTATTCACAAAAATCTTAAATTAACAAAGATAAATTTATTTAAAAAGGATTGATTTAAATATAATGCTTTTTTTCCAACATGTCTTACATTTATAAAATGTTGTTATAGTTAGAGCTTATAGGATTGAAATACATCGCTATACGTAGTTTATTATGCAAAATATGAAATATGACAAAAAATAGGTGCTACAGAGCTTATGGAGCTCAATTTGGTTAAGAGAATCTTTAATTAGAATTATACAGATTAGAATAAGAAATATAGGAATGAAACGAACAAAATAATTAAAATAAATCTAAATTTTAATGTTAAAGATTATGCAATTAAAAGGATAATTATTTCATAATTTCATATTATTTCATAATTGCAAAGAGAAATGGTTAATCGTTTAAGGAATTCATATAATAATGTTAAATCTACGAGGAAATATAGAAAGAAAAATATTAATGATAAAAAATTGCTCTAAAATAAGTTGATTTTATGTAATTAAAAAGAATGGACAAAATTTTGATTAAAATTCGTAAAGATTAGCTTAAAGAGCTTTGTAAAAAAGAGTTAATGAATCTTAAAAGAGGGGAAAAATACAAATAACCAGTACAAAGATTCTAAAATGATGTATTTACAAGATTTGAGAAATCTTAGCATATAAATTTGTTGAAAAATAATCTGTTGTCTATTAAAAAATAGATGGCTTTTGTTTATACGAAATTTACGAATTGAATGGCTCTATACTCAAACTGTTTACGAATAATGATTTCTCTTTAATTTCAGATCATCTCTGGGTATGAGCAAAGAATTTGCCCTAAATGGTAATGCAGTAAATATTTTGCTATGGCCTTCTAATGAAAAATATGATACACAAATACAAAACTTTAAACTTTAATAATTACATTTTAATTAAAAACAAATAATACAAAAAACAACTTTTTAAATTCAATTACTATTTAGGTTACCAAAATTTTTTTATTTTAAATAATTTTTATTAAACAGTTACAATAATTGTTGTTATTCTCGTGTTCCGCTTTACAACAGAAGGAAGAGTGCATTAACTTCTGAGGGCTGCTCTCTAACCACCCAGGGCAGAAGTCTGAATTCTACCTTACACACGTCACAAACCTTTTTTAAGGGGTGGAATTTATTTATGCATTCATTCACAGATCGTAATTTAAATCTGGAACAGAAAACGATAGCCCCTGACTCTGTAACCCCTGCGGTATTACTCTATATATGGAGGATTTTGTGATCACGACATATGTAACATCCACCACACACACATACACACGCGCATATGGTGAGCTTTCGGCTGGCCTAATAATTACAATTACTATTAATATCTTTTCAAAAAATTATACTAGCGTTGAATTTTCAACGTCTATTGAGGCACCTCAAAAAGCGTGAATTTTCTACTCCAATAGAAGTAACGCAATATCGTAAGAAATTTTTAATTTTCCTCTCTCTCTCTCTTTATTAAAGTTAGAAACAAAACTAAATTATTGTTTTATTTACCTGATGCTTACACACTTTTCTTTGCAATAATCAATCTGAAAATACCTATCCAATTTGTTAGAAAAAGTAAAATAGGAAAATTGCGATTTTACTTGCTAACCTTTTATGTGGAAATATATTAAAGAGTGAATCACAATAAAGAACAGATATACGAAGTTCCAAAAAGTTTGCAGCATTTATTTAAATTATTTATCTCTTGAAAATACAGTTATTTTCTTTTTTTGCAACACGATAGCTCAGAGATAGCTTTACCCGTCTTGGATTGTTTGTAGGACAACAATATCCTACAAAAACAGCCACCTTATTTCCGAGAAGATATCCGAGGAACATTTCAACTTCGTTCAGAGTCCCTTAGAATATTTTAGTGAGCGAATCAATCTTCCTTCTTGACAGAATCTTTACCAAATGGAAACAAAATGCAAAAAAAGCTATCTCAGCTTATAGTGAAACAGCTTGCTTTCAAATGAGAATGATATGAGGCACTTTCATTTTTATCAATAAATACATTTTGTTTAAAATAACAGCGTAGAATTTATCTTTCTATTTGTTTATATTGCCAATTTTGTTAATATAAATTTATTTTATGTGTTATGTTAGATTTCATATATTTCCATGAAAATACAATATTAAAATGGACATTTAATTGAGATTTCTTGTTTTTTTTAAAGTTACAGTTAATTTTTAAAAATTATTATTTGGAACAGAATTTTTTCTCAGTTTTAAAAACAAATTATAACTATGTGTTTATCTAAGAAAGCCTCAACATTCCATTTAAAAACATTGTCGCATGGAAAATTCGGACAATTGAAATTTATAATTAAGTTAAAAACATTCAAATCTGCCAATCAGATTAATTAACTTCAGAACATGTTCTAAGATATATTTTAATTCCTTTACAAAGTTAAAATGAGTGACTCTTTTTTTCGCAATGAAAATTTTCATATTGTTTTTGAAAACTGAAACACAATATCCATATTTTTCATCCATCAATATATGGAAATATTGTATCAAAAACTGTTAGAATTTTTATTTGTGAAAATGTTTTTAACTACGTCTTTGATATCACAATTAAAGATTCAGGTAATTCAGTTCAGGTAAGGTTCCTTCAGGTAATTTTTGATTACCTCTTTGATATTATATTCATTACTATACTGTTTTTATTACTTTTTGCTTCATTTTGAAATAGGCCTTACTTTTTTACTCAACAGTTCCAATGTTACCATTAAAGAATAGCAGTACATATATACCAATGGTGATGATAAAAATTAGAAATAATAAAACAGAACAAAAAAAGCATTGATAAATATTTTTAAAACAATCATAAATTAAAATAAGCTTTAATATTTCCATAATTTCAGAAAACTTCTTCAGAAATAAGCAAACAAAAGGAATTCTTCCAGAATTAAAGTAAAACCGTCGGCATGTTTAATCTTAATAAAAATAATGAAAAAATTTTTTCCACAAAATATGCAATTTCTAACACCGAATTGATGATTTCGGGATGTTTTTTTACCTAATTATTTTCTTCTCAAACTCTTTTAATAATGGAAGATCAAACATGGTTCCACCAGAAAAGAGACCTCCAGAATTTGCATCAAAAGCGATAAGGCGGCTAAGCTAGACGCCTTTGTTTAACTTGTCAATATTCGGAACTAACTTTATCAAAGCAAATGTTTTATCTGGAGTCTCCATTGGCGAGACCTCTGGGAGGTTGGCGCTCGGCCTTCGAATAAATCCATAGAAATATCTTTCTGGAGATAAAGTTTTTGGCGTGTTAAGGAGACGAAGAATAGTGGGATCGATGTGTTTGCCAAAGTCCGCAGAACGGAGAGGAATGGAAATTATTTTATGGATTTGCAATAGCTTCCAGCTCTGCTGATATTGTGGTAAAAAGAAGGGACCGAAGCTTTTATGTGACAATAGTTTGAAAATCTATTCGTCGAAGCCAATATTTTGATGGAAATAGATGATTTTCTTATTAGGAGTCGATAGAAAATATGGAGAGCATCGTAATAAATTAATGAACTTTTATGTATTAGATATATTTGAAAACCATTGTATGAAAGTTTCTTATTCAGTTACTACAGATTTATAAGCTGGGTTTAGCAAAGATCAAGCAAAGAGATTCTTCAATTATGCTTGTGAAAATGGTTCCTTTATCGTTAATTTCAAACTAATGATTTGCTTTAAAATGTTAACAGCCTTTCATACCTTATTGCTTGTATCTTGCATTACGCATAGCTGCATACCCATGAATAAAATGTTTCCCCTACATATTCATATCTGTTACATACCCACTCTTATTCGAATACATTTTGCTCCCATACATGTTAGTACGTATAATAATCCCAACGATATTGAGAATAGAGGTATTTGAGGCGTACTTCATATCTATCTAAACCTGTATGATATCTTAAAATAATTACATTTCACTTCTAAGTTTTTATCTGACAGAATTATTTTAATTAATAACTGATGAAAACGAAAAAGTTATACAAAATTTGGCATTTCGACTTTTATACCAAATTTTAGATGTATATCAAATTTGTGATCATCTACAGAAAGAAAATTTAATGTTTTTTATTATAATATAAACTATATTTAATAAATGTTCAAATTACTTTAAAACAGATTCAAAACATCCAAACATGTCGCACTTATACATAATATCAACCTATCTATCTATTGAAGTAATATACAGAAATTTTTGATTAATATAAATTTATATAACTTTCCATATACTTAGCTGTCATCAAGCAAGTGAAAACTACCATTTAGTAAATCAAAGAAAACATTCTTAGTAATTAGAAATACCTCATAAATTAAAAAAAAAGTATATTCATGTGTTATAATTGGATCAATAATTGCATAAAAAGTTCATTGTTTAGGGAAAAAATCTTTTGATCTTTTTAACAAATTCCATAGTTATATTTACTTTTTCTATGGAATAGAGAATTACCATGATAAAAAAGGCATATTAATAATTAATTACTATAAAATTTAAAGGTAATGGAAATCTTATGAATTAATGTAGCATTCACAAATGGAAACACTGCATTCCCCTTTTTTGTGTAAAGACAGAATACTATATACTTTCTTACATAATTTGAAATTTTTTCGCTATAACTTCAGAATGTATTTTCTAACAAGCATGATTTTTACATTATGTTAAAGCTCAAAAAATTATCATTTCAGTGATATTGATGCTTTAAGCAACAAATTATTTTAAAAAAATCATTTAGTTATATTTTTTAATGATTTATTTCTCACAAAATAAAAATAAAATTTAAGCAACGCGAATACGTGGGTCGTGTTGCATCACGATCAAACTCGGTGAGAGGTAAGTTTCTATCTTCGGAAGTGGCAACAAGAAGTGAAAAAAATTTTGTAAATATGGTGAAAGAAAAGCGTTTAATGTTTGTTCCGTGTTGTTTTGTTTTAAATATATGATATTGTTTCTTCTTCAGCATTGTAATCAATCAACAACACTGCCTACATTTATTTTCTAAGTCAATCCTAATAGGAACTGCAGTTAGATATTAAGGAAAAATTAGTTTTTGTCAATGCATTGCCATCATATTGATAAAAACTGAAATTAAAAATTAAGTTAACTATCTTTGCAAATTATACATATAAAAGTATAATTTTTAGAACGTGTCTGTATGAAATGAAATAAATTTGAAATATTTCTTTTTCAAACGGAGGTACGAAGAAACGTTTTTTTATGTATGATTTTTTTTACCATACCTATATTTCTAATACAATGAAACAGTTATATATAAGGCAGAAATTGTTTAATATGTAAAATATATCTAGTTTAATCTGAGCCTAACAACCGATTTGTAAGCCGTTATTAATAGATATACATTTGCAAATAAAGGGTCTATATGAAATAAATATTTATATTTTATGTCGATTGAATCAATCTGATACAATTTGAATTTTAAAATTTTCCATTTAACCTCGTGAATTATGTTTAACAAAATATTCTTGAGACACTATTATCTTAAATGAAAAGAGTTGCACCCCAATCAACTATCCAATCACAAAAATCTAACGAATTATAAACATTTCAAAATCTCTATATTCGATTTCGATTCAATATTCGATTCAAACGGACGATTTCAGAGCCCTTCATTTCTTGTCTGAAAGAAGCCAGTCATCTCCCAGGGTCTCTCAACAATGATTGACCTACATTATGATTTTGATTGTTTGATTGATTATATTGATATATGTTTGATTTTTCTAATATTGTAAGATTATAAACCTAATAAATCAACCAGATATAATCACAGAAGATTGAAAAGTTGATATTGATTTACTTAAAAGTTTTAGTGTCAAGAATGTTTTTAAAATAGAATTCCTTAAAGCTAAAGGACTGTCTTAAATTTGAAATTTATACTTTTTTGAAGCATATTTATAAACCAAAAAAATATTTTAACAGAGAGCATTTATATACTTTTAAAAATGATTTGAAAAACTATGTCTTACGGAAAATTTCATTAAATCTTTATTGAATAATTCTTTGAGATATTATAAATGAACAAAATTATTCTCTAGTTCACATTAGATTTCATTACTGAACATTTAACTTATCAGTTTTCATAGTTTTTTTCAATTCCTAGTCTTAATTCACTCTCTCTTTACATATATATTGTTCCAATTTTCAATCGTTAATAAAATACTTTTTATTGATTCTCTCAAGTTCAAGAATATATTTTTTAAAAATTTGTAGTTGTTGACACTTGAAGTTAATGCTGTTTTTTAAATTATAATTCATTCATTAAAATAAATTAATTTTTAATACTTTAAACAGAGTTTCAGCAGTTTGTAATAAAAACTGAATGAACAGGCAACAGGAAACAGCATTAGTAGCTCATTCAGTAAAATGCTAGTATTTCACTATTTTCCCCGTGAAGACGAAGAATGCGAGTTTAATTCTTACGAAAATCATTAATTTTTTGATAAATTATTTATATTAATTGTAATTATTTAATAAAATGTAACTGAAAGGAAATTGTTCTTTGTTACACAAGGTAGGAATCGATTTTAAATTGTTTAAAATTACTTGATTAAAAATCTAATTGGATTCAGTAAATAAAAGTCTTTATATTAATCATGGTTTCCTCCTTTTCACTTTAATTTGAAACTGAATTTTAAGGGAATAGAATAAAATTTAGAGAAAGATGCATAGTAAATTGAATATATCGACTTAAGACCTACATAATAGAGTAAGTATTCCTAAATAATATAATAAGATATTGTGCGACCAAGTAACACAAAGTAATAATTGAGCATTTTAAGCGGTATTATAAAAGTCGAAATGGCTGGTTAGCAATAGATATGGTAAAAAATAAAACAAATAAAAGGAAAATGAGATAAATTGATATATGGATTTTTTTAGTTGCAGTCAC
>JAOUZG010047530.1:565911-582794 GCA_026289955.1 Argiope argentata
CACACACACACACACACACACACACACACACACACACACACACACACCTGATTTTAAAGGTTTAACTTTATAAATGAGAAATGAAGTTGAGTAGCATCTATTCATTTTTTGTCATTACATTGGCAATTTGATTATTTAATTTAATTGATTTAATTTTCTGTGCTGCACGGAAATACTGAATTGTAGGTTTTAAACCTAGCAAATGTTATCAATTTTGATATTTTCCCACATTTAATTTATTCGTGGCTATGTAATCTGTAAATGAAATATTTTCAACTCTCTCATGATTTCATATTTCTTTTTTTACAGTATTTATCGTTTTCATTGCGTTCATTGTGTTAATAGACAAAAATTTGTATTAATTGCTAAATTATATAAGATTATTTTCTTAAGGTGACAAGGGACATTTAAAATTTAACGTTTTAACGTAATTAAAAGTTTTGCAATTTTCACCTTAGTAATTTGAAATTTTACAGGCTTGAGTAACACTATAGGAAATGACTCACAAAATTTAAAGTGTATTAGTTTATTTATAAGTTATGGAGGTTAATATAATACAATAATCCCAACTGTTGTTTCAAAAGGGTTAGAGAATGTAAAAATAAAAATTGGAGTGCTTTAGAACTATTTTCGAGAGCATGGAACATTTTCTATTAACGTTTTTTTATCGATAATATTATATTATATTAACTTATAAATAAACTTAACTCATAAATAAACTAAGACATTGCTTTAAAATTTTGTGTGTCCTATAGTGTTACTCTTAAAGCCTGAAAAATTTCAAATTACCAAGGTGAAAATTGCAAAAAGTCATTTTAAATGTCCCTGGTCGCATATATGGTTTAAGCAAAAATGTTATTGTCATAAATGCACTTACAAATGTAAGTACTGCTGTTTGTAAAATGCGACTTATTTATTTTATTTACTTAAATGTGCTTTTTATTAATTTACTTTTATTTTCAGGAATTTTATTAATTAAACTATTCATGCCATAATCATTTTTTGTTTTATTTTAGTCTGACCAAAGTGTGATATCGAAGGAATTCCAAAAGAATTTTCGAGACACCTTAAACTTGTCAGCGAAATCTGCAAAGGTGATGAAAGTATAAACTTTTCTATATAAAGGTGTTCAATAAAAAAAAACACAATTCATCCTTCTACAATCCACTTTTTTTAAAAAGAGATAATTTTTTATTTAGAAAGTTTCAACGGAAACAGAAAATGCATTCAATAAGATGTCAGATTCTTTTGAAAAAGAGAGTGTATTTGATTCGCGTATGTTCGAAAATTCACAAGATAACATGAGTTCAAATGATGTAAGTGGTTGAATATTCATGGAGAATTATAGCATTTTATGAGATATTTTCAAAATATATTTACTTTATATATCTGGCAGCATGTGCATAAACTTTTTAGCTTAAGTTTCGATTATTCAGAAATTGAAGATAAATATCATGTTTAATCACATTCTATAAATCAACGCTAAACAAGCGGCAAAACCTATCTAAACTTTCAAAATGTTGTAAGAAAAATAAAGGAATAGGTAATTTTATTAATAGATTAGTAAAAACAAATTAAAGGATTAATCTATGAATGTGAAGCAAATGAGGATCTATTAAGAAAAAAAAAGGAATTTCCAATGTAATTAGTTAAGTTACAATATAAGAAAATTCAGAAAAGGAAAAGCATTGAATGTATTTTTCTTTTTCTTGTAATTTTAAATTTAAATTATGAAAAACCGAATTTTTTCAAGCTTTTTCTAACCAAGTGTTGTAATTTTGGGATTGTTTCTCATTAGAAATGGCGGATTAAGCGACTTTCATAGTTTGGCGAAAGAGTAGTACCCTAAAATTTAACCAAATTTCGTTTACTGTAAAGTCATATTATTCTCTTCAAGTGCAAATCAATGCTTCTGATGACTTGTTAACGGCTGTATAGTTTTATTATGTTTCTTAATTAAAGATTTGTAGTATCATTACAATTTTTCAACCATAATAATTCGAGATTTTCTTTCGTATACTGACAAAGAAAAAAAATAAGAAGAGTAGACGAAATTTTATAAAAATTGTTATTTGAAGAACTTTGATTGATAGTTAAGGTCAGCATTACCCCCAAATGCTATTTTGTTCAAGTGTAACCGTTATGACATTTGGTTTGACATGGATAAGATATAACAGTAGTAAAAGTTTAAAAAAACCTAATGATATATGTGTTCTAAGTCCAAACAATATTATGAATATTTTTCATAATACCGGTTGTGATATTTTGTTTCTTTCCAAGGTTAAGTCATTTAGCTTTCGATCATATTATTCTTTAATGCTATAATAACATAGATAAGTTGATTTTTTGATGTTAAATTCGACCACACCTAAATCGAATCTATGCAGAGTCGTTTAAATGCTAACTACTTTGTGTCAAATTATAAGCTTATTCGGTTTCTGACTGGGCACGGAAACTTTAAAGCATATTTAAAACGATTCAATTTGTTAGAGAATGATAGGTGCTTGTGCTACAGTGGTGCAGTCCAGGATGACAAGCATTTGATATTTGAGTGCACTGAATTTATTCATGAAAGATGTAAACACAGGAATTGTCTTATAAAGAACATTATAGCTTGCCCTCCTCATTTATCTGCATTTGTGCAGAATAAATCTTCTTACATTTCCTTTTGTACATATATTAATAGTATTTTCCCCCGTGTTATTTAAACTTTATTTCAGTGTGTCTGTCTAGAAATATTTGCATATATTCTTTTGTATTTGTGTTTTGAATGTTTTTTCATTTTATCATATTTCTTTAATTGTATTATATCATCTACTGTGTGTTTCTGCTAGTTTGTGAGCAATTTTTGAGTATTTAACTTTTGTTTTTGCTTTCCCCCTCATTTTTCTTTGCATTTGTGCCTAGGTCTTTATTTTCGAAATTCATTCTGCTGTTAACTGGGAAATGACTACATCTGTAAGCCTTGTGGTATACTTGTTGGCATACAAGGGGCTTATATTTCGAGAAACAATAAAAAAAATTCGGCATCACCGAGAAAAGAAGATCAAATGTCCCGAATAAAATATTTATTAGATGATTACTTATTTTAAAGAAATGCACAGGACCCGGAAGAGATATGAAGTTAAAATGGCATTTCAAAGTCCTTTATCATGAAGTTATTATTGTCAGTCTAGTAAGACCGTACACCGTGCAAAGAAAGAAAAAATAAATCAACAGTTTTTATTTGTCCAGTTGAGGTAAATACATTGACTTCTCTTTTCGCTCGGCACTAATTTTCTAGAGTAGTAATATAATGTGAATTTAAGTGTCAATAACACATCCCCATTGTTCATTTCATCCGAAATGTACCTCTTTCTTGCCAGATTGTTGATTGGTGAGATATGTTTGCAGATCCCGTGGCATACAATGTAACAATATCGATCTCAATCAATGTAAATATCAAGTAATCGAAGTTATTTTTAGTGAAAAGAGTGTAACAATATTGATATTTTTTAACAGGATGTTCTTCGTCATCTGGATACGGAAGCTCTCGAGCTACAGAGGAAAAGCAAAAGTCTTCAGCACGAGTTAGAACTGAAAGAGAGAACTCTACGCCACTATGAAGACCAGCACAAGGAAATGATATTCAATTGTGATACTTATTTCGAGAATGAGCCAACTGAATATCACAGTTTACAAGTGACCAGATATTCTGATCGTATTCATTTATTAATATAGAATTTCTTAGCTGAAGGACAATTACCCTTAGTATTTCAACATTATGACCACCAACAGTTTCCTATTTCAATCGGCCTTACCAAGGAACAGATGTTCATGTACCTAATATTTGAGCGTTTGAAAATTTATTGTATTTAAGCCGATTTTAAACAATTTTTATAAACCTAAACCCTTTTGAAGTGCTAAAAAAATAATACACTATGTGTATCTTAATCCTTAACAATTCTACGCAAAAGGAAGAAAGTCATACCAGACTCGCCCGAAAGCACTCGGAATAAAGCATAAAACTGAATGCCTGGACCACCGCAACAGAAATGCTAGTGGTAACTATGGCTGAGTTCTAAGGGTCATTACCGGCCACAGTACAACCCTTTCCATAGGAAGTACGTTCTTTTATGGATGGGAAGAGCCACCCCCTACCTATTTGTGTTCTCTCCAAGGTGGCGAGATCCAACCAACATGCGGAAGCATCTCCTTATCATTTAGAGTTGGTCCCCTTGTGGGATGCAAAAGGAAGGAAAACTACATATGATGTTTATAAAAAAATAAATGACACAAGTTTTATAAACATCAGTAAGTTGCCGGTTAAAACTATCGAATATCCCAAAGAATTATAATAGAATATACACTGAGACAAATGTCTTCTCGTTTTCCAATTGTATTGGACATGTTGTTTGTGCTCAGACATTGCACTATCTGCAATACTTGTTTTCTGGGGTGCATGAATATGTGACTAGATATATTCTAACTAACCGAGATTTCCGAACCGTAAAAAGCCCAAAAGTGGATGTTTTGAATAATAGTTTCTCGGTAACTGCGATCAAAGACTTATTTTGGGTTTTGAGTTTAAACGATTCCTTCCATATATTCTATCAATCACAAAATTCTTTAAAAATTACTTTTCTAACAATCTGACAAACATGCCCTAAAAGGCTATTTCATCAATTCTATTCCATCAAATATATTCTAACACTCGTATATTTTTGATTAATGCAAATGAATCAATTCATGCGTAATATTTCGATACTTATTCTCTTTTAAAACAGAAAACGAGGACAGAATTCTTCTCATCATGATGGAGAATGTACTTTCCCTCACAATAAGTGTCTTTATTTTTCCAGTAAACATTTATACAGTGTTGAAATATTTTTATCATGTAAGAAGATGATGTTGTATTGTTTTGAGGTTTTTAAAGCCATGAAATAAATAGGCAAAAATTTGACAATTTATTACTTTTGGGGTGTCAATTTTCCCCTTTCACGGTTATTAGAAAATGGTAAAGAGGGTCATCACATTTGTCGACTTAACAATAAAGAGTTACTTTTTCTCACGAATGTCCACCATGCACCGGATTCTGGATATATCGTCACATGCGTATTCTGATTGTCATATTTCAAACCTGTTTAAAGTGGGTAATAACTTAATTAATTTAAGAGAAAAATGTCTTAAAAATGTTAATTTCCTCAAAGGAAAACCTGAAATTTTAGATAGCAGATTTCAATTGTTATGGATTTCTTTTATTACTTTTATTTGAAATTTTTAGTGTTTCTTTAATATGTACTTTGTACTTTGAAGATTACTTTTTGAAGAAATTATTGATATTTATAAATTATCACGTCGACCTGTCAACTCTCATGAAAATGAGCTAATCCCTTTGAAATACTCCAAAGGATTAGAGAACTCCATCATTATGAAAAGTAATTTCATTATGATGGCGCTGTTGGCGAAAAGTTACCTTTCGGCGATAATAATGGGTTTGGCGAAAGTGGTCGAAGGTTTAATCCCTAAATATGAAATTATTATTAATATCATATTGACTATACGTGATTCGTTTTCAAATTATGCGTGGTAATTGCTTCATTAAATATCAATATAATCCTCTTTTGCATTGCAGTACATTAGAGAATTAGAAAATGAATATCAGAAAATAAGCAAGTATATTACTGAGAGTGAAATAGCTGAGAATGTATTGAAACAAATGAAAACCCAATTGGAAAAGGTATGTACAGAATTTGACTTATCTTCTTGCATACATAATGTATGTTGTAATAATATAATTAACGATTATGTGTGATGTCATGAATCTATCAGAGCTGTTGTTCTCGTTTGAAAAATGATAATTATGAAAGGAAAAAACAGTTACAGGTTTGTAAGAGGTGGATTACGACTGAAAAGATACGACATCAAGATTCCATTTCTAATTAAACATTGCTTATTTGATAGGTCCTAATTTCCAAAACTGTGATGTCATAAAATGAGAAGGAAGATGCCAGTAAGCTCGTTTATTCTCCATGCACAAGTATTTCTGTCGACAGCAATACATATCAGAATCTCATAGGCGTCATTACATAACTTAGTATCGGAAGAAATGTCACAATCGTAAATAATTTCTCTCTGAAGATACAGTAATTTGAGAAGAGAGATTGCATGTACACAAATGTTGTTTTGAAGAAAAAAAAGACAATCGAGTGAAGTTTGTTTCGTGTGTATATTGTTACAAACTTTGTAAACGATTATATTTATCTTGAAATATCTCAAATAGAACTGAAATTTCAAAATTGTGCAATTTTGGGAGTATTTTACGTAAAAACGGAATTTCAAGAGATTAGGCAATTTGGCGTCACTGAATATCTTTTGCGATACCACTACCTTTCAGCGAAATACTTTGTAACCTGGCAAGATTTGGCGAAAAATAAATAATTTTTGAATATTCCATTGCCTATGCTCTAGGACCAATATGAAGCAAATTATCATTGAACCTTGGAAAAAGACCTAGATTTCAACGCCAAATCAGAAATAAATACCACCGCCGGATTGACCACGATGGTTAGAGAGTGGCGAAGACTTTAGTGTTAGTCTAGTACACAAAAGCTGCAAACTGTCTGAGGAACTGGAGACCTACCGTTTCCTGTTGTATTAGCTGAATTGGAACCACGAAATTTTAACTCGTAACTGTTGTCATTTTCTGCGCTTTCTAGAGATTTCAACAAATAAATGACCTACGATTTTCTAGAGATTGTTTTACCAACTCTTAATCTACAGAAATCCCGAAGCGTGATACAAAATCATTCTTCATAGATTCAATAAGCAATAATATTTATGTTATATTTATTTTAGTTAGATTTTTTTCTCACCCAAGGGGGATTCTTTGTAAATTTGGATAGAACGGTTTAATGACGCTTAAATATCTCGCCCTCCCTAAATGTATCTTCACAAAGCACATGCAAGCAATATCCCGATCTAACCGGAGTCCATAACCGGCTACTTTGTTGAAAAGATTCTGCCTCAAATATGAACTGAAAAGCCAAGCCAAATTTTTCACTTTCTTTAGAAATTTTGCAAAGAACTTGCGATATTTGTTATAAGAAATGTTCTTCATAAGCAAAACAGTTCTGTCTATCACTCTTTGTTCGCCCTTTTACATAAAAATAAATTTCATTTGTTCCCCATATCAAATAAAGATTGAGTTGAGGTAGAGGGTTTTGGAAGAAAGTTTAGGTTGCAATGCTCTTAAACTGACTAAACTTGAAATCAGTTTTGTAAATCTGGCAAAAAATGTTCTTTTAAAATGTTATATTATCGAGCTTTCTGATAGAGTGTACATAGTACCTCTTAGTAATATTAAAAAGTTTATTTTCTACAACATTGTTTCGACATTTTTCTGGTATTTTATATAACTTTCAGTTTAAGAAATAAATTTCCGAACTTTACTATTAGCGTTGTTTTCTCAACATATTACTAAAGGGCGTCGTCGCATAAATATTACATCTAGGCACCATTTTTTATGACTGTAGCTATTATCATGTTTATGTTGATGAAGGACAAATGTTTTATATATATTTTGTCTAGTGTTCCAAGAGGAATTATGTATTAAGCGTTAACATCTCTGAGCTTTACTTTTACTAAAAATGAGGGTATGAACTGGTGAAAATGAGATAACTAAAGCTGAATCTCTAGAACAGAAATGCATATTTTCTGATAACGCCAAGTACGAAACAGAAATTGTAACCTTCTGGAACCGAAGTAGCACGTCTTCCTTGTGTTCTGGGGGACCCGGGTTCAAGTCCCGGTTTGGGCATGGCTGTTTTTCTGTGTGCTATCTGAGATGTGTGACAGTGCCTCCCCCTTTGTAAAAAGGGGCTGAACAAGCAAATGTGGTGAGTGTGTAGCTAAGTCGTACTCTTGGCCCTAGATGGCGCTACTTCAAAAACAAGAGAAGCTCCTTTCGGCTTAAGCCTGCTGTTGTATCATCGGGAGGCTTGTCCAGGGCAAGTGCCATAAGTAACAACAACAAAATTCTAACCTTTACTCTTTATCACTGAAGGTGTCTCAAATGAGTTAAATCACTTGTGGACATTGATTTGAAGAGTTCAGTCACTTTTATGCAGTTATTTTAAGAGTTTAGAGAATTTGTTCATTGATTTCAAGAATTAAGCCACTTTATATATTGATTTCAAGAATTAATTTACTTGGATTTCGAAAGCAGTCATGTTAAATATTTAAGTAAGTGTGTCGATATTTCAATAGCTAGCTCAATAGATTTCTGTAACTAACTGCTTTTGGTGACCAATCAGAAAAGAATGCAACTTAATTTAGTTTCAATGTTTCTTCTAATTTCGTTTCAGAATCACTTGTCTAATGCATACATTCTGCAAGCTGTTCAGAAGGAATATGAACACCTCCAGGAAGAGAGTGAATTGAAACAGGCTGCTGGTGATGCCACTCCGCAGGGTGAAACAGAACAGAAGAAAGAGGTGAGAATCTTCTGAATTTCTTTAATAAGATTTGTCCTATCGCATCGATATCTTACGGGTTCTAAGGTGAATTGCCTTGATGAAAGAGCAAAATGGCGATATTTTAAAAGCAATCATCATTTATTAAGAAAATTTACCTCAATTTATTTGTGTTATAAAAATGATCTAGATTTGGTATCAATTTTGATAACGAGGGTACATTCTGGAAATCATTTCCTTTTCAAATGATCAAAAATTGATTCCACCAATGTGATGATTACAATCGCCAAACTATATTGCATTTGATTCGTAAGTCTAATATTTTTCAAATTAAATATTGATGCTCTGAAAATATTTTCATAATTTTGAGAAATTTTTTCTTGGCACTTTTTGGCCGGTGTTAAAACGTAATTGTACCCAAATTTTTGTAGTTGTATCGATTTGAATATTTGAAATTCAAAGTAATATACTTCTTTTTCTATTTTTCAAATTTATTTAAATATTTTTGTAATAATTTACTTCATTATTTTTTGCTCTTTAACTTACAGAAATTCATAATGATGTGTTTAATAAAATGTCTAAATTCAATATACATTTATTTTTCAATAACAAATCCTAATATGCATATAAATGTGAATTTCAGGAATAAAATGGAAATGAATGAATTTTTATCATTTTATTATTTTTAAGAATGGATTGTAGATATTAAGTTATAATGGTAGTTAATAAATACAGTTTTTCTAGTTTAAAATACAGTCGCATTAATAAGAATGTAAGGATTTATTTTGCGTAATTTTGAAACTTAGTGAACAGCAAGTCCCACATTGCCTTTATGACTTCAATAAAAGTCACCAAGATTAACCGCTACTTTCAGACAGAAAGTCTGTCTAGACTCTGATGATCCTAGCCTAAATTTGCAATGTTTTCCTAAACATGATCTACTAAAACGTTACGCATCAAATTTCATACATATTTATAATTCAAATTTAAACCATCTTGCATTTTAAAATTATATTCATTTTCCCATGAGAAAAACAAACAACTTTCGGATCAGCACTGATTACATTTCAACTTTACTTCAGATCTAAAATTTACTGTAAATTTTACATACCGACTTTCTTTAGCTTGATTATGAATTGTAATTATTTGATATAAAGTAACTAAAATAAAATATTTCTTTGCTGACCTAAGTAGGAATTGTCTTTAAATTTCATTTTTTATATATTACTTGTTTATCTGCAGGTAAGATTCCTTGAAGAAACCTCTGAGCAGGAAACGGAATTGCACGACATGAAGACGAAATTCGAAAAGATCAAAGACGCAACCGGAGTATCGGATATTCAAGTAATTTTTAAAATTAAAAAAATATATATATCAAATAGAAATATGAAATCAATTTTTCAGCTTCATATTTAATGGGAACGAATCTTATTAGAATTTGAACTCCAACATTTGAATGTTGAATATAATATCCTGAAAATTATGAATGAAATGAAATCCTGTACTTGTCCTATATCGGGGAATCTAAATTTAATGCTATAATATTCATTTTCTTCAAATACAATATTATGTTGCCTTCTCTGGGCAGCCCGAAAAATGTGTATTTTTCCTAGCATTTAGGAATTTTTGTGATCTGTTTTTAAAAAACAAACTTAAAAGAAATATATTATACAAGAGGTTTTAATATAAATCTTTATTCTCTATGCTCAGGTACGAGCAGTGCAAGAGAAATTGGTAGAGGCTTGGGATTACTACAATAATCGATACGGAACATTCTTAATAGAGTTTTTAATCAGTATCCATACAACTTACAGTCTTGCCAGGAACCTTTGCATCGGATACTGTAGAGAGAGAAAAATTTGTAAGGTGAACTCCCTTCAAAATTGAACCAGTCCCGTCTAAATCTCAAACATCTTGTGAACAAATGAAGCCCATCTTTCGCTCCATGGTGACGTCAGTGCACATATCTGACGCAACTGGGCAACCTCAAATTCACGAGTGTACGCTAAGAAACCTTTGCATCCCCTCAAAGTCACAGCGTGGTGTTAAGCTCCTTCATAATAGGACTCTTCTTTGAAACACAGTGTCCAGTAAATGGGTGGAAAACGATGGCAGTAACTGCTCAGAGTCTTTTAACGCTTCTGCATGAAAAGGTTTTATAATTGCGTAAAAAAGACACCCCTTGAGTTGTTAAGTTTATGTAAGATGGAGTGATGTCTCTAATCTATTCCAGTCAAAGAATAGAGTTCGGGAAAGAGAGAATCATTTGTAGACGTTAGTAAGTTTCCATAGTCTTCTCTGACACTAGATATCACACCAACAGATTTTTCGCTACAGGGGAAATATCGAATTCCGAGTGTATCGGTTCTATCCATCCAATCTGTCAGTATTGAGAGATTCAATCCGCCAAGAATGCCATGTATGCAGTAGTACATGCTGCACTCTGCCATTACTGTATTTGTGACACGCCTGTAATGGGTAATAACTTGGGGGGGGGTGGACTTGTTGAACACATATTGCAATAATAAATGATTTAATGACATTATTTTTGTTATTTGCGTTTCTATTCTTTCATTTATGTTCGAAATGTTTTTATCGGCTGTTTTTGAATTATTTTGTTTTTGAATTTTATTTTCTTACCTAAATAAAATTCCATGACTTAACTTCTTGCTAAATTTGCAAACCGTTTTTAATTTTCCTTAATTTTACGGATTTTATGAATTTTTTAAATTTTAAGCACTTTTCACCTACCCCCGGTGTTTATTTCAAATAGAAATGCAGAGTTTTCATTTTACAAGGAGGAATTTTCTATGCAGGAAGCCGAGAGTCGTTTTCTGGAACAGAAAGTGTTGGAGGAGAAGCTTTCGGACCTGAAGAAGCTGTTCTCTAAGACGCTCTTCGATCTGAAAACGGAAAAGAAGCAGCTGGATTCGAAAAAAGAATCCAGCATAAGATATCCAGAAAGGTGAGCTGCTTCTCTATTGGTTAGTCTTTTCAAAAATACTGAATTGCTTTATTTTTTTAATCTTAGAAAATGAATATTTATCGATGCTTTCAATCTCGCATAATCGCAATAAAATTTTAATTTAAAAGAAATTTGATCTGAAAAGGCATGTAGAGAGAGAAAATTGCTATTTTAAAACTGCGAAGAATAATACAAATCGATTTTAATTACTAAGCACTTTAATTTATCAATGCATTGTAATTAATTAAAACCCAGGAAATTGAATTAATAAAGCAATTTATTATGACTTTTAATTCGATTGTCCAATATTCTGTCGCTGTATGTATGTAATTGTTTATTACGAGACTCTGACTAAACATTTTATACGATGGCCTATGGATTTTGCATAAATACCAGCTAAATTTTCTAAAACTTTCTATCAAAATAGCATTTTAATATCTCATTGTGTGATAATTCCGGCATCATTAAAACACTGGAGCCATTTTTGTAAGTGATTAGATATTTTATTGTAATTTTTTATTATTAATAAAAGCAGGGATTTAATTATTATTTTGTTAATAATGACTCAAACTTGCATTTCTATTAGTATTGGTAAAAATATTTATTTAAATGCAATTTTATGAATGCAGATAAAAGTAAAGAATTATGAAAATATTTAATATTGAGAAAAACAAAAAAATATTGGTTAAATATTTTAGGAAACGATGAAGAACTTATCTTAATTTTTTCAAATCTGAGGATTATTTGTCATACAAATCACTAAAAATAAAGTTTTAATAATTAAATTAATTTTAGCAACTGAGCATGTAATATTAATTAAGTAATTGAGTTCCTGAACTGAGAGATGCTTATATAAATTTGAAAATAAACAGTATAGCTGATATTTAAATCATTCAAAGTTTTTAAAAATGAAAAATCTTAGTTCTTCTTTTGCTTCAGTGTTCCGCACATAATTTTTTTTTCAAAATTTATTCCTTTAAATTTATTGGATTCACTAATGCATGTCAGTAATTAATAAAAACAACTGGGACAGTTAATTAAACTTTAACTTTGACGATGAAGGAACTAAACTAAATTTAGGTTATTGTCAATAATTTAAGTTATAGTCAAAAAGTCAAGTATATAATAAAAAAAATTCGAGTTGCAGACGAAAATATTTCGTTATCAAATAACAAAATTCCACAGTATATAATTTATAGATTTATTTTTTATTATTATTCACATCATTCCTACAGCTCCTAATTTTAGAAAATTAACTATGTTTGTACCTGTAATTCATCTTGCTTGTAGTTTTATATAATTTTTCTACTGAAAATAAAATACAAAATATAAATAAGAAATATTCAGGAAAAACACAACTTAAAATATCATAAAAATTATTAAATTAGAATCTCTCACTTGTTTGTCAAATCCTCAACTAAAATTTGTCTTTTGACTTAATTACTATTCATTTACATTGCTTACATCGATTTTCATCATAATCCTTTGATATATCACTTGTTTTACTTGTTGTGTTTATGTTGGATCGAAAGACAGCAGCAAGACACAATTTTAATCGTTATAGAATCAGTGTAGCCTTTTTCTTGCCTTTCTTCTGTAAGGTCAAATTGAATGCATAAATAATAATAATAATAATAATCGGGCACTTGTCAGAAAATCCAATTAAATGGTATGACAATTCATTGCAGAGACGAGCTGAGTTTGGCAAAGACGCGCCTGGAGGAGCAAGAACAGAGGAAGACGAGATCGGCGTTGGAACTCGATAAAACTGGCACGCTGTATGCAGCTCTGGAAGGAAGGGTGGCTAAATTGATGGAATCGGTAAAGAAAGAGCTGCCACATCTAAAAGTTGGTGTTTTTATATTCATATGCTTCCTGCTTACATGCGTTTCACTTCTGAATGTCATTAGTTACTTTCATGTTTACGAACTTTGGAGAAAGTATTGCAAGACAAAAAATTTGAAGCGAGATTTCAACGAATTTTTACAATTTTGACTTCCATAAAAATATCCTAGAGTTGTATTCCTCATTATATCTGTCTTTATTGAGACTCCTACTATTTATCCCCACTCTTCTATTCTATCTTGTTCAAGTTTTCAATCGTTAGTAAAGTTCTTTTTATTCACCCATTCAAGTTCAAGTATATTTTTTAAAACTTGTAGTGGATGATACTCGATGTTAATGCAACTTTTCATATATTAATTCCTTAATTTCATTATATTTTTATTAGTTAAAAACTATCTTTCCTCCAAATATATTTTTCATTTCCTCACCTCCAAATATGTAAGACTTCTTTCCCCCCCCCTACGCTCATGAGGTTAGGTTTAACAGGTTTTAGACCAATTATTTCGGAAGATTCTGTTTATTTTTTTGTGTTTGATGCATTTAAAACTAAACATGATTTATTAAACGATTTTTTGAATTTATTTTTGAAGTACTTTTAAATTAAAATAAAACGGAACAAAAGAAATAAAAAATTTCTAATCTGTATGGCGTTACCCGAATTGGCATAGAAAATTCGATCAGTTACATTGTCGCAATTGGTGTTGAAAATTTACACAATTGGCTGTGAAAATTGCCACTTAATATCGTAATTCTGACCTAATTGTAACTATTTAATAAAATATACCTAATATATAAATCTAATTGTAACTATTTAATAAAAAATAATAAAAATAAAATTAAGTAGTTATAAAAAGTAAGTAAGTAAAAAGACATAAGTAGGAATTCACTTAAAAATTTTTATATTACTTTTTTATAAAGAAGATGCAAAAATTCTGTGAGCTAAGTAGACGAAATTTCGTATTCGTTATTTACACTAAATTGTTATATTTCGATAAAATTTTGAGCAATATATATTTAGTTCCGTTTATCTGATTATTCGTATTTAATTTAACACTATATCTACAAAGAGAAGTGAACGTGAATAAAATTAGGTGCAAATATTTACTATCTATATTGTGGACATCCATCAAATTTTGAACCGAATCCAACAAGGGAATGAATTCTTATTATTCTGCACTTTCAGAAGTATTTAAAGGAAATATCCCAAAAATGCATCATATTTGGTTTGCGATTTTGTGACTACAGTTATAGTCTTCGGTTAAATTTTAATGACAATCATTTCCGAAAAAATGTGTTTAAAACACAAATTCACCTATATTAGAGAAAGATTTGCGAGGCTCATTCTTGCTGGTTATCTTAAAACTTTTACATTTTTCTGAAGACATGGTCATAGCATTAAATATTAATTATAAATTTAAGATATTTTTTTTGCCTCTTTATTTGAAGAGCCAAGAAAATAAGAAATAATGGTTTTACAATTTAGTGGGTGAATTCATGAAGAGTGGACGAAGTGTGTCTTTATGCTCAAGAATCAGCTTTAAATAAGACTTTGTGCATGATTTGGGTTACGCGTTAAAGCCAATTTTGACAATGGTGTAAAAATATATAGTCCTAACTTGCGTGTCATTCCCGTTTGCTAAGTTACTGAGGATGACCAGAGGTGAAAACAAATTGCTTTATGGCCCAAATGTTATTCACTTCCCTATACTATAATAAATCATTTCATTTTTCAGTTTAATTTGAAATGTAATATATAATAAAAGGAGTTTTATTTGGATGCTTTTGAACAGATGATGCTAAAACAATTTTGAGGCCTCTCTCCTTCATGTTAAAACTATGATGTATGTCAATAAGCATTTAAGAAATTTTATGCCTCTGAAAACACTTTAAATATAGGTATGAGGGACTTGTATGATGGCTGAGATTATAAGAGATGGTTGAGATAATCATACCAGACACTCCGACCCGCCCGTAGGCACACGAAATTAACCATAAAACTGAATGATCAACAACAACACTGGCGGGAATTGAGGTTGAGTGCTAAAGGACATCACCACCCACGGTGCAACCCTTCCCGTATTAAGTATGTCCCATCATCGATGGTAGGAGCCTAATCCAGACCTATTTGTGTATCCTTCAAGATGGCGAGATCTAACCATAATGCCGGACGCATCTCATTTCTATTTCAAGGCCCCCCAGCGGCGGGTAGATAGTTGAGATAATAAGAATTCTTTATAGAAGTACAGACATAAAGTATATAAAAGTCGTTAAATAATGAACATAAGTTGCGTATTACAAGAATATGACAATGAAAGGTGAATAACTGTTCGGAAAACTAAATTATATTCAATTCTTTGTGACGAGAGATTAATTAATTGTAATTAAGTAAACCAACCATAAATTAGTTGAGCCATCTGTAAAGCTTAGTTAATTAAAAGTAGTATACGAATGGCAAAATTAATATCACCATCCGAAGTTGACACCACTTCGCAGAAACATTAAATACTTGCAAATAGCATTTTATTCGTAAACATAGTATCTATAAATAGTTACTCCCAGTATATTAATATATTTTTATCCTACAGATTGAAACAAAACCAAACAGCACAGCACTGGAAATGATCACCAAACTCGAAGAAATTCTCAGAAAAGTAGAAAATTTCCTACCCTACAGAAATTATAGAGATATCTAATGATCCAAATAAACACTCGTTAATATATTAAATCTCCAGAATAATTTAAATAATGTATCTGAACTTATTAATAATTAATTAAGCGTCGAAAATTAGTTCTAGGTCCTTGCTGTATTACTCACAAATATTTAAATAAAACAATTTTTGAAGACATTCTTCTAGATTTCTACTCTATGGAATTAATTATAATTATCTTTTTCGCAAGCCTCGCCCACACACACATTCCATTCTTTAAGACACACTTAAATGAAAGGGACCTAGTATTCAGTGATATTATTCCATTACGTTAAACTGGAATTCCTCTTTATTAGATAATTATACACGACTTTGATTGAAATAGAAGGGGAAAAATATCTCATTAAGCCACGGATTGTTACAAAAATAATACAGAACCTAATATACCGGATTTTGTCAAACAAATGGTTTAATTTCTTTTAAAAGTTCGCTTTAAACAAACGCCTTTTTATTTTTGAAAGACGGTATTTAAATCAAAAAACTCCTTGGAAGTCATTTGCAATTTTGAAACCCACTCAGATGGCGAGGACGATATTTGGATTGGCCTCCTTCTGCTTACACTTCCGTGCCATAACACAGGATGAGAATTCGGAAACGATTGTTTTAAAATACATTAAACGAGCCTAGATGGTGGCTCTTCAGTTAATTCGGTCTTGAACCTCCAATCCCGAACCTTAGGTTTTATTATCAAGCCACAGTAGATCCTCTAATGAGTCAAAGGATTTAAGGAAAGTAGAATTTATTGTTGGATGTAGATAATTAAAAGCAATTAACGACGGTTTTCTAATTATTTTAAGCATCCACACATCGTTGGATATTAAGGATATCTTAGGATTTCGTTCACAATTTTCATAATTTTCTGCATCTTGTAGTGAATGCCTATCATATATATATATATATATATATATATAT